>CM035420.1:73860399-74290399 GCA_020310875.1 Ceratopteris richardii | reverse complement strand
GTTTGATGAGACCTGGCACTCGCTTTGGACAATGTGTTATCTTTCATTGTGAAACAACTAAAAGCATGGTGGATCGAAAAGCTATGAAAAAAAAAATATGAATGAGTAGATCGAAGTTGAATGGTAGTCCAAGCATTCATTAAACACCTTGTTGAAGAAAGAAATATTAATTCGCTCTGTAAGTACATGAATGTAATGAACCAAGGTGCTTGTTTTTTATCCTACCAGAAGAGTAATAAAACTTGAAACAACTTTGTTGAATTATTCCTTTGTTTAAACGAAAGTGTTCTTACAATGAAAGTAAAATGGTTATATGATCTCAAGTATGTTTTCTGAAAACAAAAAATTGTTCAAATGCACTTCGTTGTCAAGACCTATGATTAATGACTTGTGTTATCTCACAATAAAGAAGCATTTGAATTCAGCTCATCAATATCACAATTCTAACTTCAGATTTTCATCGGACAAGAATCATTACTCCATAATTCCACAAAGCAAACACTAAAGAATTCCATTTTCAATGTTTTCACATTAGGGCGAAAAACGGTCCAAAAAGGTCCGTGTAAGCATTTCAATTAGTTGTGCTTAATCTGGATTAAAGTTGTCAAATGCTTTAAGAAATTCCGTGTAAGTTCATTTAAAATGTATCTTTTGCAATATTTGAAGAGAGAGAAACTCGTATGATAATCATGAAAAGTTTGTGTGATATCTTACGCTTCGAAGTTTGTGCTCACCAGGCACTGATCAAAATTCGGATTTTTCTCTTGTTCACGGACATATATACTGTGTGCTGATGACGTTTTGTGTTTTTTTAATCTACTTTTCATAGCAGGCTTGTTTCTCTCTTTCATGTCATTTTAGACTCTTGTCGGTCATTTTTCATAGCAGACCATGGAGAACGTTAACCCAAAAACTCTTGCTGAGCTTTCAAACAATCAAAATCATTGTGAAAAGTTCCATATCAATATTGCAGTTAGTCAGGAGTATGGGACGACAAGAAAAGTATTCCGAAGGGCTCTTCATCCTCTTGAAGTGGATGGATTGCGGAAGGAAGGCAAGAAACATATCAACATATGGATAGATGGATCTGTTTATCCAATTGATCCACAAATTGGAAGGTACCACCGGTTTCATAATCTTCATGATCTGAATAGATTTGTAGGAGATGGTGAGGATGGTTTACGAGGCTATTGTTCAAGGCTCTGGGATATTTCAAGGAGTTATGTACAATACATAAATTGTTTACAAAACACACTACACCAGAAGGATTTACATATGAGGGAGCTAGAACAAAAATTTTCCACTTTATCTTCTCAGTTAGAGTCTTTTAAAAAAATGAAAGAAACTCCTATAGGTTTGAGAATGCAGTCAAAACGAGTAAATTTTTTTTTTAGATTTGACTGAAAAATCTAGCTAGAAAAAGAAAAGAATGAAAATTGTTAGAGATCATGTGACAAATGTGCTAGGTTTCAATATTTTGAGCAGTTTTGAGCGCGTACATTTTTGTAATGAAATTTTGAGTCAAAATGATGTTTTAAGACTATTGAAACTAAATGAAAATACATGCTTGAAATGTTTTGTTTTCAAAAACTCATGACAGAAATGAATCTGTTACTAGAACCATCTCAAATTCAAAAGATTTGTGATAGTGTCGAAGTGAGTAGGAAAGGTTATAGAGCAATTTCAAAAGTTTGGTGTGCATTTTTAAAATTTAACAAAGTTAGAAGTTTTGGATTTCCTAGACCCCATCATGGAGGAAAGTTTCGGCTCTGCTTGCTTGAATAAGAAGATCACATCAGTATTTGGTGAATATAAACATATTCATGGTAACATGCCTTACAAAGTAGGAAAAAAAAAGTTACATTTCACTTACAATGCATTTAACAACATATGGATAGATATTATAAAACTTCAAACATACATGGTTCAGTTCTATAATATAAAAGAACATGAATGTTTTGGTCTATTGAAATTTGTAATCAAACTTGATGAAGCTAAGCTTAAAAAACATCAAAAGATGGAGAGAATAAGTATTGCACTGATGAACAAAGCTTTGGACTATAGCCCTGGGAAATTGGATACTCCGTCTCTCAAAGTACAATCACAAATGGAGTTATGGTGGGTTGGATGTGCTCAAGTTCCATCTGAGAGCCATAAAACACTTAAATGGTTATTCTCATAGACAAACATTCCAAATGTTATCCAAAGGCATCATGCAGGAGAATTGTTGAATGTCGAAGACTACGAAAACTTTCAAGTTGAGTGGCATTTGAGTGGAGACCTAAAGACACTCAAATGCATGTTTGGTATAAGTGGGGGAGCAAATTCTAAGTACCCTTGCTTGTACTGCATGCAAAGCCCAGGCACAAATGGATGGATTTCTAGAGCTGAGGCTGAAGAGGCTCCTTCCAGACAAAAAGTGATTCTTCATAACTACTCATCTTCTTCAATGATTTGGGATCCCATACTTCCAATAGCATTGACAAATGTACACATATCTACACTACATGTAGAGTTAAGAATCATTGACAAGTTGGTCCGTCTTCACTTGGATTATGCATATTCTATCAAGCCTACAACTCTTGCAGATGAATGCATAAAAAAATGTGAATGTCTTCTTTCAGAAATGGGATTTCATGGTGGTGATGTTCATCTAAGAAAAAATCCAAAGCTTTCACAAAATACAGGTGATGTACTACAGGATGTCTCAATGGGAGGTGCAAAAGCAAGGAGATTCTTCAGCAACCATGATGATAAACAACTAAATGCCATGTGGAATTGTTGGAAACAATTTTGTGAGGTCACGACTAATGTAAAAAGCAAACCAAAAATAGCAAAAAAGAGAATGGAGGTGTGGGTCAAACTAGATAATCTTTTTAAGATTATGAGGCAGCAGGTAACATCAAAACGTTATGTGATAGATTTCAAAAAGGCGACCACAGAGCTTATAGAAACCATCATAGAGGCATGGGGTGCCAAAGACATAACATACTACTTGGTGAGCTCCAAAGATATTTTATTCAATTTATTTATTTTTAATTGAAATAAAGATCTAATGAGATTCTTCTACTCTTCTAGCATATTCTTCTTGTGCATGGTGCATTCTTTACAGAAAAAGAACCACTTGCCATGTGGAACACTCAAGGCATGGAAAGATCTCATTATCAAGAAAGGACAAGCTTCTTTAGGTGTACAAGGAAAGGAGGAGTAACAAAGAGCAATGCCTTCAGAGAGCTTTTTGATTGGTTCTAAAACTCTGAAAGCATTAAAGGATATTGGAGTAAAACCTATGTATTTTGATAGAGACCTCAAGCAGAACAATGCAAAGTCTGGCTCCTCACTATAGTGCTTGTGAATAACCCAAAAAGTGTCTGGGTTCAAGTTTGGAGGATAGTGGATAATAGAATGAATATCCACCTTTGCTTTTCCTTTCTCTTCTATGGCTTTTCTTGTTCCCTTGCCCCTGCCAAGGTAATTGTCTTCATCCAATAAAGTTAACTGTGGTAAATATGAAAACCAAGGTTAGATGAAGTGCAAGCACACTTTAGGAGTCATGAGAAGTAACTTGAAGCAATTAGAAAAAAAGCAAGAGACACGACTGATGCAAGCGATTAGGGTCTTCAGAGAAATTCAGACAGTTGTTATCGCTTGCATCGGTCGTCATCAATATCTCTTTGCAAACTGCCTAGAAAAATCTAATGTTTGATAAATGAGGGGAATTCCTACAAGCAAGATATCTATTATCAATGCTGCATGCAACTCCTAGACACGACCGATACAAGCGATAAGGCCCAAAGGAAAATATCTGGTGGGCCTTACCGCTTGCATCGGTCGTGATCAATTTCTCACACTTCTAATGGAGAACTTGGATAGAGATTTTGCATTGGTCCCATCTCATATCCTTAACCTAAAGGTCTTGAGAATATTGTCAACTGTATACCTTCACGTCATCTTCCTAATGTCCAAACACGACCGATGCAAGCAATAAGGCACAACAGAGAATATCTGATGGGCCTTATCGCTTGCATCGGTCCTGATCGATTTTTGACACATCTAATGGAGAAGTTGGACAAATCTGACACAAGATAGAGATTTTGCAGCAAGCCCATCTCATCTCCTTTGCCTTTAAATCATGAGAATATATTTTACTACATACCTTGACCTCATCTTCCTCTTCAAGTCCAAACACAACCGATGCAAGTGATAAGGCCCAACGAAAATTATCCGATGGGCTTTATCGCTTGCATCGGTCGTGGTCAATTTCTCACTAAAAAATAGAGATCTCAGACAAAACCTTTAATTCATACAAATATATCAAACAACATACCTTGACCTCATCTTCCTCCTCAATGAGCTCTTTTGAGTCAATACAAATTGTTCCTTGGTCCTCAGCAACATCCAACAATGAATAGCCGTGCCCAAACGAGTATATTCCAAGTTGCTTCTGATGCTCATCAAACTCTTCATCAGGAAGTCTTGGCTTCTCTGAGATAGCTTTCTCAAAACATTTTGAAAGAGCTTGTCATGAATCTTTGAATTCTTCATTAGAGAAATCCAAATCAAGATGCAAAAATTCTTCTTTTGTTTCTCATTTCTTATTGATGAGTCTCCTTGCAACTTCTTCTGACTCAGCTATAGCTACAAGGCAGTAGTCCTCCCTTAGATTGAAAACTTCCTGAATGTAAAATAGAGGTATGAAGTCTTTCTCAGAGGAGTCGAGAGTATGTCATCGACATAAAGAACAATCACTATAAGGTCAACCCCATTTTTGCGTACATAGAGTGTGCTTTCAATCGGACTACATGTGAAGCCAAGAGCAATCAAGTGCTTATGTATTTTGTCATACCGTGCACATCCAGCTTGCTTGAGACCATATAACGTTTTATGCAAGCGACAAACCATATGCTCTTTCCCTTTCATAGAAAATCCAGGAGCTTGCTTCACATATACCTCTTCTTGCAAATCACCATTCAAGAAGGTTGTTTTTATGTCGAGCTGATGCACTTTCCAACCTCCATAGGCAGCCAATGCAACCACAGTACAAATGGTAGTCATGCATGAAGTATGTGCAAAAGTTTCCTCATAGTCAATGCCATATTGTTGCGCATATCCTTTGGCAACCAATCTAGCTTTATAGCGATCAATGCTACCATCAGATTTTCTCTTAATCTTATAAACCCACTTTGTACCAATGGCATTCTTTCCTTTTGGCAATTCAAATAACTCCCAAGTAGCATTTGTATGTACGGAATCTATTTTTGATTGCATAGCACTCATCCATTGTGGATCATCACATGCATCTTCAAAAGAAAGTGGCTCTTCATTACATGTTATAGCAATAAGAGAATAATCCACAAAATTACTTGATGCATGGTGAGAGTTTGATCTTGTTCTACCAAGTAAAGGTGCACTCAATTTGCTGTCCTGCAAAGTTTGTTTCAGCCACTTTGGCATAGATTGTGCACTCTTGATAGACATGCATTCATTATGTAAAACATCTTCAATATGTACATCATGCATGGGCTGAATTTCATGCACATTTTCAGCCATATTTTGATGCAAATGTTCATCCATATGTGGCTGGAAATTTCCAGCAGCTTTGACATTTTTTGGCTGAAATTGCTCAGCCATGTTTGGCTTGAAATTCTCTGCATTTTCCCCCCTATTTGGCTGGAAGTTTTCAGCCCATTGAGCCTCAATTGGCTGGTCTAGATGGCCATAGTCAAATGTACTATTTTGGAACAAAGGCATGAGTGTATCGAACACATTTTGTGAGCTAACTGTTGGTAGTTTTTTGCATTTAAGTAGAGGGAAAATTGAATTTTTAGCAAATACCACATCTCAACTCACAATAATTGTGTTCGTCAATGGATGGTACAATTGATCTCCCTTACTTTCAACAATATAAACAACAAATATACATTTCTTTGCTTTATCATCTTGTTTGTGACGTTGTTGTGATGGCACAAGAGCATATGCCAAACAACCAAACACATGCATATGACTAACCATAGGATTATGACCATTCCAAGCCTCATAAGGAGTGATGACTCCCAATGCTTCTGTAGGGTAGTGATTCAACACATAATTTGCACGCATGACCGCTTCCATCCAAAACATATGAGGAAAATTCTTTCCTTTAACCATACATCGTGCCATTTCAAGTAGAGTTCTATTTGTACGCTCGACAACATCATTTTGTTGAGGTGTATATGGCACCGTACATTGGTGTGAAATACCTCTTTCACGAAGAAAAGCATTAAACTCATGTGACATGTACTCACCACCAGGATTGGTGCGTAGAGTCAAAAGCTTTTCAGCCATAGCTAAAAATACTTTGAAGCAAGAAAATACCTCATTCTTTGCTTTCATAGGATGCACTCATGTATGGCGAGTAGCATCATCAATGAAGGTAACAAAATATACATGCTTCCCTAAAGACAGAGTCTTGACGGGACCACACACATCACTATGAACAAGTTGCAATTTTCTTGTACTGTGTGTATGACTATCTTTTGGAAAAGAAGCATGATGCATTTTTCCAAGAATGCAACCTTTACATGCATGCTTTTCAATGGACTCAAGTGTAGGCAAGCCAATAACCATGTCCTTCTTTTGGAAGTAGAACAAACTATTGAAGTTCAAGTGACCAAAACGAGCATGCCAAAGCTCCATTTCAGCCATGGAATAAGTGTGAGCAACTAAGGCATTCGAGGCAGCCCTCTTGTATGTATCCATGTGATACAAACCATTACATAATGTACCGGACATCATGATAACATCGCCATTGCTGAAATCATGAACCATACACTTATCATCAACAAAGTACACATGAAGTCTAGCTTTGGCAATTAACGGAACAAAAATTAAGTTCTTCTTTATACCGGGCACATACAATGCATTTCTCAAGAGAATCACACCTCCATTTGTAGCCGTAAGCTCAATTTCTCCTACTCCAATGATAGGATAAGAGGCATTGTTTGCACACACACCACATGTCCTCCTTTAGGTGCATCTTTCAAAGAGGCAAAAGATCTTTTGCATGATGCTATGTGCTTTCAAACACCACTATCAAAGAACCAATCCGAATCAGCCTCACTCACAACCATACATTTAGAATGTTAAGAAGCATCATAATGACATGTAACAACACATTCCCAAAAATCTTGAGCCATGTTAGCTTCATCATTGTTTGCATTTGCTGAATTTTCAGCAATAGACATGCCGGATTCCTTCTTCTTTTCATTGTGTTTAGCAAGCTTTCTACACTCATCAATAGTAGGACTAGCCTTCCGGCAATATTTGCATCTCTTCTTCTTTGGCAAATCACCATCATTAGAGGAATGAGTGGAAGAGGAAGCTTGAGGCTTTGGTTTTGATGAACTGAAAGCTGAACCATACTTGCTTTTCCCCTTTTGTGAGATAGCAAGTGCCTGCGTTCCCTCAATCAAACGACTCCTATTCACTCTAGATTGCTCTTCTTGCAAAAGAAGAGACACAACCTCATTAAATGCACACATATTAGGATTTCCTTTTGCAACCAAACGGAGTGTAGTAGCAAAGCTTTGAAAAGATTCTGGTAATCCTTTCAACAATGTAGAAATGAGTGATGCATCCAAGATGATCTCATGTATGTTTGCCAATTGCTCTTTCAAGTCCTTGATGCATGTCACATACACATCCATTGACTCGTTTTCAGCCATACATACATCCTCAAGATGCTTCCTTAAGTATGCAACACATGCTTCATTACGCACGGCATACAAAGAAGCAAGAGTGTCCCATGCGTGTCTCGATGTAGAGCATGACCAAATGTGTGGAACTATATGACACTTCACTGAAAGCACAATCAAAGCATGAGCTTGAGCATCTTTACCATCCCATCTAATCTACTCCTATGTAGGTGGAGAAGGAGAAACCACTATACTCCAAGAAGAAGCTCCATCTGTGACAGTAGACTGTGAAGTAGAAGCACCTGCAAGTCTTCAATCTACATCTACAACTATGTTCCAAAGTTGTTTAGCAACAAGAACATGCTTCATCATTGAATATAAAATGTACATCGAGAAGGTAATGCCAAAACTTTTGAAGAGCAAATACAATGGCCAAACTTTCCCTTTCGGTCATACTATAGTTCCTTTCTGCCTTGGTGAGTAGTCTAGTGGCATAAGAGATAGGTCTATCAACCTTGTGAGATGATGGTTGAGCTAGAACCTCATCAACAACATGAAGACTGGCATCTCTATGCACATGAAACTCTAATGACCAGTTAGGAACACTTAAAAGTGCAGCAGTACATAGCCTCAATTTTAGTTCACAAAATGCTTTCTCAGCTTCAACGCTCCATGAGAAGGGGACCTTTTTACTGGTAAGCCTTGACAAGGGCTTAGCTATTTCTGAATACATTTGTATGAGTCTTCTATGGTATCATGCATGGCCCAAAAAACTTTTCACTTCCTTTGGGCTTTGTGGAATAGGCATAGAAAGAATAGCAGTAACCTTTGCAGGGTCAACCGTTATCCCTTCAGGAGATACTATGTGACCAAGGAGAGTGCCCTTAGTGACCAAAATGTGACATTTAGCAGGATTTAACTTCAAACTTGTTCTGAGACATTGCTCAAAGATTTCCTTTAGATTTTCCAAACAATCATGGAAATCTTGAACTGCTACTCTTCCATATGTGCTTGAAAATACTGAAAAGTCATCCATGAAAATGTGCAGAAAAGTTGCTAACCACTTGCCCAATATCAGATACATTGTTATATTGACTGAAGCTGGTGTATTCTTCAAACCAAAAGCCATGCGTGTATAGACATAAGTGCCCGATGGAGTAACGAAGGCTATTTTGTCCCTATCATTAGGATGGATCACTATCTGATTGTAGCGGCTAAAACCATCTAGGAAGCTATACAAAGTGTGGCCGGCTACTTCCTCAAGTACTTGCTCTATGAAGGTTTGAGGAAATCCATCTTGAACACTTACCTTATTCAAGGCACGAAAATCAACACAGACTCTTATTTTTCCACTATTTTTTCAAGGTACAATAACCATAGAAGAAAGCCACCTAGAATGTTCTACTGGAACAATTATACCTGCTTCCTCTAGTTTTGTAATTTCCAACTTTACCGCCTCTTCATACTTTGGATTGAGTCCATATGGCCTACTTCTCGCAGGTGCGGCTCCCTCAACTAAGGGTATTCAATGTAATCCAAGCTCGTCTGGTATCCCTGTTAGATCTTTGTAGGACCATGCGAAGACATTCTTATAAGCAAAAAGTAAAGAAGTTACCTTTTGCAGTAAAGGGGGAAGATGCCATAGCCAAGAGGCCAAGTGGAATAATTGAGGGTTCTCTTCATCCCCTAGATTTACTTCTTGAACCAGTGTTTCAGGACTAGTCTTGTTTGAGAAATCTTCTTCTCTACACTCAAGCTCATAACTTCCCATCCTGGATAGTTCTATATTTGTTCCCTCTTCAAAGTTTTTATTTTCCTGTAAACTCTCATTCTCCAACTCCTTGTGAACTTCATGGCCCTTTGCTGCAACTCCTTTATCTACAAATTCTTCCTTTATTTCATTGATTTCCACTGTGCAACACTCTACACTTTCCATCATCCGATTCAATAATGTATCTTCTTCTTGGGGTAGAGAGGGCATTACCTGAGTGTCCACAGTATACCAAGTAGTTTTCCCTGAGTCAAATCCTTCTTCTAAATGTAGCTGCAGTTGGCTATTAGTGCTTGTTGAAATCCACAGTTTGTTTTTACCCCAATTGCAAATCTTTTGCTTGCCTCAGCCAAGGTCTCCCTATGAGTAAAGGGTGAGAAGTCTCCTATGGAAGTGCAATAACAACAAAATCTAGAACAAAGTGGAAACCCTGTACTATCATCAATACCTTTTCAATAATGCCAATAGGCGCAACCCGATGTTGATCCACTAGTGTAACTGTGAATGGTGCCACCTTCGTGGGGTTCAAATTCAGTTTCCTCATTGTGAAATGTGGCATCAAATTGATACCAGAGCCTCCATCTATGATCACACCTGTGAAAGCTTCATCCTTTATACAAACAGATAACCTTGAGCTTTGTTAGTCTGCCAGGGGTGTAGGGGGAAAATCAACCATGAAACCATCTATACTAGGTGATTGGATCAAGTGAGTAGAGTGTATAATCTTTAATAGGTCACTCCTTATTTTTGAGTCCATCTTTATGAGTTCGTACAGACTAACCTTGTGATGAATAGCTTTCAAGATCTGTTTAATGTTTACCTCATGAGTGTCTTCTTGCATACTTGTTTGTTGGTCCCTTAGAGAAGTAGCCATCTTTTCATAAGCTCCTTCAATTTCTACTTGGCCCTTCCACCTAGCCTTCTTTTACTCCTCTTTATCCTAGAATCCTTGTTGTTCGTCTCTACGGATTGTTGCTGCTTGTCTGGCTCTAGTCATCATGGGCGGTGCAGAGGATGAAATAGCATAAGACTGAGTGTTCATACCTTCTTCCTGTGGAGAGAGTGCACTCATGTGGATTGGAATAGGACGGCTTCTTCGGTAGTCTTTGGTATAGTGATCCTTGGCCTCTAGACAATGTTGACAAGGATGTGCATCTTCTGGAAGGGAACACCTATTTTGCATATGGCCATACTCACCACAACGATAACACATCAATGGCCTATTATATCTAGGTTTTGTCATACGATTTTCCTCTCTATTAGGTGCATTTGAAGTACTAGCATAATATGAATCCAAAGCTTGAGGATTACCTCGTTGCTGTGTATGCTTGAGGTATTAAAAGTCTCTAGCTTCATGACCATCCTTTCCACAAAATTGAAAGCTTACCTTGTTAGGACAATTAACATTAGAATTTCCATTTTTGTTACATTTTGTACACCAAATCTGCCTTCTTATATCCTGAGTGGTCCGCAAATTTTCTAACTCACAGCGAAGTTGGGCTACTTCATCATCAATACGATGCAGTGGTGGCAAGACCTTCTCTTCTTGTTGATTTTGTTGCATTCTCAATGCTTCCAGTTCCTTCCTTAGTTGCCCAATAGGATCTAGTTTTGCAGCATAATTCGGCTGTGTATCCCCTTCAAAATGTTGCCTAGCTTTTTCAATGTGTGATCCTCTTCAACAAAATCATTGAGGGTTGCATCCAATCTAAGAGACTCACGTAGCTTCTGCTGAGATGACCTGGGCAAAGCTTTTTCTATCCATTTTTTAACCAAGAAATCACCTGGAGCATGTGGAAGATGTGCAACAAGTGCTTTTGTCCTAGTGTGAAGTCCATGGAAGGATTCACCTGATCTAAGCCTTAGATTCTCGAGCTGGTCTAGAGCTCTTTCTGAGGAGTCACTACGTTGAAATGTTTGTGAGAATGCCGTCTTCAGAGCCTCCCATGTAGCAAAATGGCCATCTGCATATTGATTGTACCATTTGTCAGCAAAGCCTTCCAATGTGGATGGGAAGAGTGCCAACATTGCATCCTCTCTATTTTGCAGATCTGGTCTGCAGCATAAGGAGATGAACCTCCTCACATGATCATGAGCATCCTCATAAGCTTGTCCCTTGAAGGTAGGGAACTTGATATTGAGTATGGAGAGTAAATGAGAAGGATCCTCCATTTGCACTGGTGTCTCTTCTGACGTATCTAAGGAGAAGTCTAATGTCTTCCTATGCTTCTCCTTTGATAGTGGTGTCACACCTAAATCAAAAGATAAATTCAAGGAGGGTAGAGGGGAGCTGGGTTCACTATTCAAAGATATAGCTGACTTGCTAAGGCTCCTTTGTACATGGAGAGGCTCCTTATCTGCTCGCGTATGGGTCATGTACCTACTTACAATTTGTAATAGGGAAAAACTATTGAAAAAGGGACTATATACTATCCTTAGGGCCTCTCACAGAAATGCAACTGTCCCACTGGGCATGCCAAATTGTAGAGGAGGTTCTAGGGTATTTACTTTTAGCAAGATCAAGCACCTTCCACTCCAGTACTTCGCCTACTCAAGGGAGGTTCTCCTTAGGGAAAATATACCCTTTAAGACCTCTGTGAGTAGGTAGATAACAATAATTGCACAAAATTGTAAATAGTGAGTGAATTGACAGATGATAATACTGGGAGACCAAACCACTCATTTGTTCGAATAGATGATTACAATGTAAGCCAAGGAAATGCTACAAAAGCTGATGCTCTGGCCTATCATGCCACTCCGGAACTAAAAAACATCAATACAAGAGATTGATCCAGTCCATATAATAAACACAACTAGATGCAAACTAACACTGATCAATACAAAGTATGAAGATTTGCTATGAGAGAAAGAGCATGAAAATACCAGTGACTCACACTGAATGACAAAACCAAGCCACTCTCTTCACACTATAGTGCTATTAGCCCTCCACTAGGAAGTCCACACTCTATATCCTCTCCACAAGTGACTTCCTATAGTAGGCTTGTAGCCATAGAGTGCAAAGAGAGGATCCCTGTACGTATGTAGGAATATGTATATGTCTATATCCCAAATGAACAGAAGTTCATTGCTTTTATAGGCTCCAATAGGCCAAGAGAGCCTTGCCGATTCCTAAGGTCCACTGATTATGCGCCGATTGATTGCCCAAAATTGGAGGAGTAGATCAAATATGCCACTAGTCTTGAATTCGATCCTCCAAAATAGGCAGTCGTCATGAATGGTTGGCAGCAATAGTCATTTATCTACTTTCACTTTCACCACTTACAATTTTACTCTCACTTTTGCATGCAAGCTGAGATCCTCATTTTGTGCCACCCGTGATATTCAAATGATCCTGAGAGGCACATCCTTCATATAATTTTTGTAGTGTCTTTTGACCTGTATAATTTGAGTAGGAGAGATGGTGGGTACTGTGGGAGGTGTACGCGGAGTTGTGGGAGCTTGTTGGGGGTTGTGGGAGGTTGTGGGTGGGAATAGGGGGAGGTTGTGGGGGGTTTTGGGGGTGTGGGAGGTTGGGGGTGAGAATAGGGGGAGGTTGAGGAGGTTGTGGGGGGTGTGGAAGGTTGTGGGGGGAGGGGTGGGAGAAGTCATTGTTGGTCAAAAACTGATCCAATATTTTAAAAACTATTATTGAACCATTGGAAAGTAATCATCAAGAGCTTTCCAATGATATATAACACTGTAGTCTTTGGTTAAAAAATGATCGTCAAAATATCCATCCAAAACTGCTGAGAACTTTGTCTACTTTAACTTCTCTTATATTATCTCATATAAGAAAATTCGATGGGTGCCTTGGATAGCCCATCCACCTCCCAATGTGTAGACCCGGGTTTGATACTACTACAGGCAGTGGCAAAATCTCTTGATCTTAAAAATTATTTTTTCATAAAGCAATGATTGGAAAATGTGAGCGATGCCGAATCCGCGATGGATTGAAGAAGCTTTTTAATGTGCTTTTGGAGGTGAGCTGAGGAGGGGAGGTGAGGTGAGGTGAGGTGAGGTGAGGGGGTGAGGTGAGGACATGAGGGGAGGTGAGGTGAGGGGAGGGGAGGTGACGTGAGGTCAGGTGAGGTGAGGAGGGGTGAGGAAGGGTGAGGTGAGGAGGGGTGAGATGAGGTGAGGGGAGGTGAGGTGAGGAGGGGAGGTGAGGTGAGGTGAGGAGGGGAGGTGAGGTGAGGTAAGGTGAGGTGAGGTGAGGTGAGGTGAGGAGGTGAGGGGAGGTGAGGTGAGGTGAGGTGAGGTGAGGTGAGGTGAGGATGGGAGGTGAGGCGAGGTGAGGTGAGGTGAGGTGAGGAGGTGAGGGGAGGTGAGGTGAGGGGAGGGGAGGTGAGATGAGGTGAGGTGAGGTGAGCAGGGGTGAGGTGAGGAGGGGTGAGGGGAGGTGAGGTGAGGTGAGGGGCAGTGAGGTGAGGAGGGGAGGTGAGGTGAGGTGAGGAGCGGAGGTGAGGTGACGTAAGGTGAGGTGAGGTAAGATGAGGTGAGGTGAGGAGGTGAGGGGAGGTGCGGTGAGGAGGGGAGGTGAGGTGAGCTGAGGGGTGGTGAGGTGAGGAGGGGTGGTGAGGTGAGGAGGGGAGGTGAGGTGAGGCGAGGTGAGGTGAGGAGGGGAGGTGAGGTGAGGTAACCTGAGGTGAGGTAGGATGAGGTAAGGTGAGGAGGTGAGGGGACGTGAGGTGAGGGGAGGTGCTCTGAGGAGGGGAGGTGAGGTAAGGTGAGCTGAGGTGAGGAGGGGAGGTGAGGTGAGGTGAGGTGCGTTGAGGTGAGGGGAGGTGAGGTGAGGTGAGGAGGTGAAGGGAGGTGAGGTGAGTGGAGGGGAGGTGAGGTGAGGCGAGGTGAGGTGAGGTGAGGAGGTGAGGGGAGATGAGGTGAGGGGAGGGGAAGTGAGGTGAGGTGAGGTGAGGTGAGGTGAGGTGAGGAGGGGTGAGGAGGGGTGAGGAGGGGTGAGGTGAGGAGGGGTTAGGTGAGGTGAGGTGAGGTGAGGGGAGGTGAGGTGAGGAGGGGAGGTGTAGCTCAGTGATGAGTAGCACCTCCTTTAATGTCAATCCGGGAAGACATGAGGATGGTATGAAGACCTTGAGCAAGTGAAGGCACAAGTGCGTGAGTGAGAAGCACACAAACATGCACACACATACACACACACGCACACACGGCAAGAACAAAGAGGAAGACAATGGAGTTCTTTTATATTACTTCAAAAGTGCTCATACAAGTTCAAAACTATTACAAGCTAACCTAAAAAATGAGCTCTCTAGCTCTATTTATAGTTTTTGTCTAGGTTTTGGCCCTGTCCAGACCTAGTGTCTGGCCTTGTTAAAAAGTAGGTTCCAGGCCTATTTGAGGGCTTAAACGGAGTTTAAAAAATAGGAGAGTTGATATGTAGGTACTTCTAAAGCTCCTCAAGCTCAAGGACTCCTTGGCTTGCACAAAATGGAGCTACAAAAATATGAAATGATATTTACAATGGCTTTTAGTGATGAAAATCACTATTGTTGTAGGGATTTCTTCTAACCATTTGACATAAACTTCCTCAAGCTTCCTACTTGCTCCTTCTCCCTGTGTGTCCACCTCTTTAATATGCTTTAGCTTCATGAAAAAAGTAATGGCCTACTTGCCAGATCTGCGTCGAATGCTTGGTTTACTTAATCCTTCACTTTGCTCTGACTCTCTCCGCTAGCTTCCTTGCCTCGTCAGTCCCTGGGTGCCCATACTGCTCTCAACACCGCCCTCTCTCTCGCGTATGTCGTCCCTGACAGGCCCTTGTTGCTGGGAGTGCTAGATGTAATATTCCACAACATGAGTGGCAAGTTGATGTTCTTGTATGCGTAGTCCTCTGGCCAAGTCTGTTATCATGCGATCCCAATCAATTGGTCCTGGAATGTCCGGATGTGGTAGACGTAACTGATCTGCATGGATGGCTTGTTCTACTGCGAATAGATGTAGCAAATGTGTTGGCCTGGGAATGAAGACCGAGTGGTATTCCTAGAACCCTGTAGAGAACATTTCTTCAAAGGTCTGCTTGAAACATGCAGGTAAATACTTTATTCGTGCATGCCAGGCAAAGATTATGTTGACTGAGGGAGTCTGGCTCATATCGTAGACTAAATCCTTGTTACCTTGAGAGAATCCGGGGGCTAAGATGTATGGAGCCTGTACGTTCCGAAGGGTTTTAAAGACAATGGTCATGAGCTCAAATATTTTCATACACATTTTTGCAGCTATGTCAGGTACATTCTTTAGATGCATAGACTAGTGTCGAATTGTGGATATCATGTATGCTACGGTCAGGGTTCCTCGAGGTGGAGCAAAGTATGGATAGTTGACCCAAGCCGAGCATTCTTTTTTGTTGCGTACCTTGATTGCAAATGCTTTCCATGATTTGCAACGTACCATTGGGCAATAGCATGGATTATACTTGATATACAGTGGCATGGTTGCCCAGGTGCTCATCATCTCAGGGTAGTCAGTTAGTAACCGTGCACGCCAATTAGGTTGAAAAATCAATCCCACACGTGCATCTTCCTATAAGTCCTCCGACTCAAATTGAGTGGCAAATGTGGGCTCCTTCCCTGTATGCCTTTTAATTTCTGCATTATAATCATGTAGTAAAACATAGTAAGGCATGTATTGCGGCTCTGATGTTGTGATAAACCGTTGGTGGGATAGGTGCTCAAAGTAAGAGGATCGAAGAACAGTTTCTTCCAGATTTGTGAGGGATTGGATTTGCACTGCGACACAATCTTCATGAGCGTTTCCCACTTTCTCAACCCTTTTGACCCAATCCGGGACTTCAATTTCTAAAGTGTCTTGTCCTTCCTCTGTAACCCGACCGTCGAGTGTTGGCATGGGTTCATATGGTTCTTCATAGCTGTCATCCACTGGGATTTCCACTACTGTATCAGGCTCTGGTTCTTCAGCTGGGGAGGGTGGCCTTTCATATGGTAAGAGGCATGCTTGGAGTTCTGCCAGCTGCTTTGAGAGGGTCTCTAATTCTTCTGTAGAGTGTTGCAAGATTATCAGCTCCTATTGAGCTGTGCAGGCACTGGCTATCTGCTTCTTTAGGTCCGCACATTCAGCCTCTATCTTTTCATATGACTCCAAGAAATTTGCATGCTCCTCCAGTAACAATGGGACTGCTCTATACTTGGTAGGGCTAATGGCTGCTCCTGTAGTTCCTTCCATAGCTGCTTCAAAATTGTATTGGTTTTGTTGCTCAAGTCGCTTATTCCCTTCTAATGTTGCTGCCATATGCTTCCTTAATAGCCCAAGATTGCCTCTAAGTATAGCACTAGATATCATTTGGTACTGGAGCACACTTTCCAGTTCCTTCACTACTTGACCATCCACCGTCGATATCTTCGATTCCAATTCTGTGTGAGCCTGTTGTAAGGTGGTATGTTCTGCTAGAAGGATTTGGTGATCATCTTCGAGAGTGTTGACTCTAGCTTGTAGACACTGAGATTCTACTTGGAGGGCAACATTGTGTTCTTCAAATTGATGGTATTCTTGTTGTAGTTGGTGTGCACACTGAAGTAATGTATTGAACGTGCTATTTACATTATGAGATGCAAGGGGAAAAGTTTCGAATGCAGGGGAGGTGGGAATGGGAAGGGAGGTAGTGAATGTTGTGTCTGCCAATGATGTGGTGAGTGGTGAGGTGGGGGGTACGGGAGGGGGAGAGGGTGGAATTGTGGGGAGAGGTGCTGTGGTTGGTGAAATGTCCATTGGGTCAGACAAACTGGTGTGTACAGGGGCTTTCATGTAAGTTGGGATGGTAGGTGAAGTGAGTGTGGTGTTTGTGTAGATTCATGTCATTGCGAACATCTGGGGAATGTGTCTCTGAAACATTGGAGTGTGGAGGGACTGATCCACAAAGGATGGGTTTTGGGTTGGTGCGGATAGGTTGAATGAGGTGTAGGGGGCAGATGGGAAGTGGGGGTCATGGAATTGAGGTACCCGTATTGGGGGATAGGCTGGGAAACACAGGGTGCCTTCTGTGGGTGCAAGGTTTCCAACCACACTTGGAATTATGGGATGGCCAATTATAAGTTCGGAGGACAGAAGGGTTGAAGTGTACAAGGGATTGGTGATGGAAGAGAAGAGGGTGTCTTGTGAGGTGGGTTCTCGAAATGAGAAGTATGTGAATGAGGTTGGGCTATAAGTGAAGGTAGAGGTGATGAATGCCGTTTCTTCCATGGTGGGAGGTGGAGAAGGTGGTGATGGGGGGTGCTATGGTTTCAATGGGTACTTCTGGTTCTGTGATGGGTGTCCTGATAGTCTTACCTGCTCGTGGTAATGTGTCGACTCTGCGTTTGTCATACCTCACGAACTGGTGGACTGCTGTTTGGATAGCCTCCGGAACTCCTAAAGATTCTGACACTAACTTGAGGGTGTCAATAAAATGTTGATCCACCCCATCATCTGCTAGCATTTCCTCCATTAAGGCTTGGCCTGATGCAAGGGAGAGTTGATGCCTTTCTTGCAGTGCTTTGATCGTGTCGTATAACCTTTGTAGTTGAGTTGTGTATGCAGGTGCACCTACTAGTTCTGGCTCTTCCTGTTGCTCATCTTGATGCCCTTGATCATAATCATCCTCATCTTCCTCATATTCTTCATCTTCATCATCCTCTTCATCCACTTCAACTGTGGTAACAGGTACTTGGGAGGTTGTTGCTTGCGGTTGAACATTCTCCACTCAATGTTCCTCTTCTGCCTCCAGCTCTACGTCTTGTAACAATTGTTCGACGTCTTCATTCGTGAGTTCTTCCAAGGGTGCACCACCAGAAAATTCAAGATTGGTTGGGACGGGAGGAAATATCAAGTTAGGGCCATCAGTGCTGCGTCTTGGAAGTCGTAGTGTGAAAGGCTGAACTCTTTGGGTTTGGAGGGGTACGTCCAGTGTTAGAGTGGCTCCACGTGTTTGAGCACAAGGGACTTGGACAGTTCCTCTCATCTTCTTAGAAGGGGGTCCAGTGGATGTCCTGCCTCTGAACCCCTCTCCTCGATTCCACATTAGGGCCCGTTGAATAGGGATGTCATAAGCCAAACACCTATGAATGATTCTAGTCAGAGGACAACATCCATATAAAACATGCTTCCGCGACCATCATTTGTGGGCTAGGTATATCTGATCAATTATCTAGTGGGGTAAGTTGATGGTGAGGCTCTGTGTCTCTGCCAGATACAAACTAAACCATATCTTTTTGGGTGGCATGGTGAATCTATCTTGGGCAGGAAAAGCAAAGTGTTGCATGCACATGCGAAGGTGTATTGCAATAGTAGGCGTCATGGCCACCATATCGTTGAGCTTGGTGAGGCTTCGATTCTTCATGTAATCCGGCACTATGGTCTCCTTCTCTGTTGGAATATGCATTGTGCGCATATCTAGGGCCTCTCTCACCAAGTTGTTTGATAGCCTAAACGTCTTGAGCTCATTTCCTTTTGTCAGAGATAGGAGCACAAATGAGATTTCTCCTTTTGGGTTCTTGCTTGGAGTCAGGGTATTGATGAGATAGAAGCATCGCATGAAGTCAGGCTTTGGGAGCCGGGCACTGAAGTATGCATCGAATCCTGCCTTCTCCCATACCGAACGTAGACCTTCTGTATTTTCTAACTTCTCGAATTCCCTTGTAAAGAAATGGTATTTACCTTGCTTCCCATTGAAGTCCAACTCTGATTCCCATAGGTATGATCCCTCTCCCAAGGTCCTGCAACTTCACTAAACCAGTGGGAAGCTTTTCCTACGGGCATGGTATGGCCACTGGGGGGGTCCACTACAGGTATGATTTTGATGCCCTACAACTCTTCTGGTCTTTCATTGGTCTCAAGAAAAATGGGTAAAGTGTCTAAATCCACCACTTGCTAGCTTGTTCCTGCTGGAGAGCTTGTTCATGCAGCCTCCTCCATGTTGAAAAATTCGCTACCGGTTTTGTGAGAATATATGAATAAATGTTAACATTGCAATGGAACACAAAATGACAATGTGTCCCCGTTACAACATTAACTTGATGAATTGTGATGTAGTTAGTTGGTTAGTTAGTGCTCGCGTGGATGTGAGTGTGAAGTGGGGTTAGCTGATGCTAAATACCTATGAGCTAATTGGGGGGTCGGGTGCAGTGTGAGGATGATGCAGTTAGTTAGTGGAAGTGAATTTACAAATGGGGTCGAGGGGTTTGTTACACGCCTTGGGCTTCCAATTACACTGATTGGCTGTTGGTCTTGATTTTGTGAAGGCTCTCGAGGGCTCTATAAGAGAGCCTTCTTGGAAATGAGGCTTTTTAGGGACTCATTTACAAGTGATTCTACTCGTGCTCATGGGCCAATGTGTGTTCGTGCGTGTTGAATACAAGTGGGTATCGGCTGTGCGCATGAGTGAACCATGTTGTACACGGTGTGGTCTCGGTGTAGCTATTTGAGCCCGCCAGCAAGCCTTAGGCACCCAAATTTGTCTTAATTGTGGGTTAGCCTTCATTGACTTCTTGGGTACCCAGATAGACTTCACTTTCACAGAAGGATTTTTGGATGACTTCTTATTAGTGTCGTGTCGTTGATCACTAATAGGAAGTTGAGCCAGTTGTTGTGGATTGACCGCAATAGGATGCTCCCCTTTTCACACCCACACTTGTTTTGGTGGCAAGGACAGGTTGCTTCGCACTTTCTTTTGGCTTTCAACATAGGTAGTCTACTTCTTCTGCATTTTATCTGCCTCTGGTTGCCGTATCCCTCTGGTCTTTGGCAAAGAAGAGAGTTCCTTTGTATCGTTGACTTCTTTATTGAGATAATCCTCCCTCTACATCACATAGTTTTGGACAAGAACAACATGGTCATCTTTATGTGTACTCCAGGAAGGACGAGGAGTTTGTGCCTTTCCTAGTTCCTTGTGTGCTTCATTTTCTAGCTCAATTGTAGTGCGATTTTGATTTACCCAGACCTGAAGAAGTCCACTTCTTAGGTTTAGGTTGACTGCATGATCATAGATCCAGTCTTGACCCAAGACAAGAGGTTCAGTGAGATCCTCTTCTTGACACACTAGCACTTGAACTATCATTCAAACATCTTGGATTATGAGCGGAAGTTCCACCTTGCCCATGCAAGGGGTTTCCACATCTCGCAATCCTATGAGATATGCTTCCACCGGATTGACATTTAAGTTCAATTCTCGATAGTAGGAAAGTTTAACAGCACTACTGGCTGCACCTGAGTCAATCAAGGCTCTTAGAGTCCTTGCACCCTTTCCTTGTCCTATTTCTAAGGTTACAAAAGGATGCCGGTCAACTATTCGATCAGAGCTAATACCGAAAACTTCACACATAGCCATATGATAGCCTTGATCTGCATATGCCTCTAGCCTAGGTTGCTCTCTGCCTTGTCTTCTTCATTTCATTCTTCAAATGCGCTCCATTGCTTCTGTCTGGGCTTCTTCTCGGATCCGCTTTTCCTCTTCTTTGTGTTTCTTAGCAGTGTTAAGTTGATTCAACATCTCTTCAGTCAAGGGTTATTGATATAACTTGTCTCTACACCCGCTTATGTAGCTAGGGAGAATATCTCCTTCTAAAGTGGATAATTGCACTGCTCCACTCGTTGAAATCCTATTGATGATCATAGGTCCATAGCCACGCTTCTCTAATTTTCTTGCATTTTGCTTCAGGGTGTAGACTAAAACTAAGTCTCTTGCTTTCAAGCCTTTATCCTTAATGTGGGCATCAAAGTAAGCCTTTTGTCTTTTCTTAGCTGCATATATTCCTACGGTAGCCCTTAGCCTTGTTTCACCTAGTCATTCTAGATCAAAAAGTCTCGAAGAGAGTTCATGACCTGTCCACTCATGCTCCTGTGCTACTTTCAAAGTAGGTATCAAGAAGTCCAATGGTAGCATTGCATTTTGGCCGAATACCATATGAAAGGGTGTGGCTAGGAGTACCGTTTTACAGGCGACTTGGTATGCCCAAACAGCATGGTGTAGCTGTTTGTCCCAAACAGAGTGTTTATTATTCACCAATTTGGTCAGCACATTGCACAGAATCTTATTGGTGCTCTCAGCCTCGCCATTAGCTTGTGGATGATAGGGGGCAGACTTCTTATGTACCACCAAGAACTCTTGAAGCAGATTTTCAATAACTTCATTCAAGAAGTGAGTGCCCCTATCACTGACTAGCTCTATAGGTAGCCCATATCTTGTGAACACATTCTCAAATAAGAACTTAGTAGTAGTCTGAGCATCATTCTTTGTGGTAGCTTTTACCTCTACCCACTTGGTCAGATAGTCTATAGCAACAATGATATACTCAGCATGAGAACCCTTAGCTGGTGGATTAATAGGACCTACAAAGTCTATTCCCCACTTAGAGAATCCTCGTCCGCCCATCATAGGTTTCAAGGGCATGTCATCCTTACGTATAGGATACTGAGTTCGCTGACAGACATCACACCTCTTCACATAGGTATGTGCATCCATGTGAAGGGTCGGCCACCAGAAGCCCGCAAATAGTATTGCCTTGATCACCCGATCTGGTCCAAAGTGTCCTCCTGCTACACCTTGGTGAGAAGTTTCCAAGATCTTGAGATATTCACTCTCATGGACACATAGTCTCAGGTACCCATCCTTACCACGCTTGTATAGATTGTCACCAATGAGTGAGTAATCTAGGGCTTCTTGTTCTAAACTTCTTTTTCTAGCCAAAGTCATGTCTTGAGGGAATGTTTCCGTCCTCAAAAAGGCTACCAGTGGTTCACTCCAATCTGGCACTATGGATACTTGATAGAGAGTGGCATGTTCCACAGGTCGTTTAGTGCAGCAGATCGGGCATTCTTTACACATCCTATGTACATCAGCTTCCATGGTAGGCCAGTGCACTCCGAGTCTCCTTAGTGTCTGTAGGGTTTGTTGCTTTGAGTAGTGTTGCTCTAATGCACCTTCATGTGCTAACTGCAACCATTTTGCGTACTCATCTTCTTCCACACAACAAGCTAAGATCCCTTAAACTATTTGCTTGTACAAATTTCCTACCGTGATCTGGTATTTTTGGGCTTTTACTACCTCCCTGTCTAGAGTGTTTATTACTGGATGTTTAGGCCCGTATGTCAATATTGGCACTAATGTCTTAGCCCACTATCGCACAACTTCCAAATTAAACAAGTAAGCATCAGGAAGGTCATCTGATAGTCCTTGTGGGGCCTTTCCTGATGTGAGTCTTGAGAGATGGTCTGCTCTCAAGTGAGGCTTGCCTTTCCTTACCACGACTTCAAAGTCATCCTCCATTACTAAGAGGAACCATCTTACTAATCTACCTGTGTTGCATGGCTTGTTTACCAAGTATAGTAGAGCTTGATGATCAGTAAAAAATTTAAACTTATTTGCAAGCAAATAATGTCTAAACTTCTTAACCGCATATACCATGCCTAATCCTTCTCTCTCAGTAGTGGTATAATTTCGCTCAGCTGCATTCAATTGTCTACTAGCATAGGCAATCAGAAGATCCATATTACCTTCACCAGTAGGTTATGCAAGCACACATCCAATAGCATAATTGGACGCATCTACATGAACATGCAAGGGCTTATTCCAATCAGGTGTGGTCAAGATTGGTGCTTAACACAATCTTCTTTTGAGCTCGTTGAAAGAGTTTTCACATTCATCAGTCCACTCAAAGTTATTCAAAAGTCGGTACAGAGGCTTTGCAATGATGACGTACATGTGTATAAAGCCTCGATAATAACCACAATTCCCCATGAAAGCTTGTACTTCCTTGACATTCTTTAGCCTAGGTAGTTCTGCGATGGCTCTTACTTTCTCTTCATCAGTGGATATGCCGTTCTTTGACATTATGTGTCCTAGAATCTTGCCTTGCCTGACCATGAACACACACTTTTCTGGGTTCAGGCACACTTGATATTCTACACATTCGTTAAAGATTTGTTCAAGTTCACGTATATGCGTTTGTCTAATGTTGGAATGAGCACAAAGATCATCAACATAGACCTCAAAATTCTTCCTGAAGAACTCTTTAAATACATGACACGTCAATCTTTGGAAGGTTGCAAGAGCATTGGTCAATCCGAATGGCATTACCCAGAAAGAAAATATGCCCCACTCAGTGGCAAACACAGTCTTATGCTGATCTTCTAGAGCTATGGGTACCTGATTGTAACCAGAAAATCCATCAAGGAAGCTGTATACTTCCTTGCCTCCTACTCTTTCTAAGAGATGTTCCGTGATAGGAAGTGGATAGTTATCTCGAATAGTGGCTACATTAACCTTCTTCAAGTTAATGCACACAACTAGCTTTCCATTCTTCTTGGGCACCACTACAATGGGGGATACCCACTCAATGTGCTCAATTTCATAGATGAATCCAACCTTCACCAAACGATCTATCTCTTCTTTGATCTTGGGAGCATAATTATCATTGTATGTGTAAGGCTTCTGCTTAGAGGGTTTTGTATCTGAGGTCATGGGAATCGTGTGCGAGCATATGTCTGGGTCAACCCCTTTCAAGTCCTTGTAACTCCAAGCAAATACATCTCTGTATTCTCTTAGCAAGGCTATTAACTCATACTCCTCCTCCTCATTGAGGTCATGTCCTATATAGGTGCATCTTTCTTCTCCTTTTTCTATGGCGACAACTATTTTCTTGGTGGTTTGTTTGTTATCATAGGCCTCTCCTAACTGTGCTTCACGTTTAGGCATTCTCACCATGACTATCCTATCATCTATCTCATACTTTCTGAAATTGTCAAGGACCTCAAACAAGGACTCTTCCTCTTCTAGTGCAATTTCTTTTGTCTTCCGTTTCCTCCTCTCATTCTTAGCAGTTACTTGTGTGGCTAATCTTACATCGTTTGTCATCTCTTCATGTCTCTGAGGATAAAATTCTACTTCGTAGAAGTATTCTTCTTATGATGCAAAGGGTGGGTCCATAATGATTGACTCTAGATCAGAGTCACTTGCATCCTCGAATGCATCACTGCTAGGTTCGCATTCTTCTAAAACCGAATCTCCCATAATTGGCTTTATGGAGAAAATTGAAATGTCATAGCCCTCCTCATCACAGTGGGGTGTCCATTATTCCTCATTGATGGCTACATCCATTGTTGCTAAAATTTCTCTCTGGCTTGTTCTCTCTTCTCTTCTTCTACTGCTACTTTGCACATCCATAAATGGGTGTCTTCATGCATCCATGAGGATCCTGATCCAATGGAGTGCACCGATTCCATATCATCTTTTGCTCTATGAATGGGATTCCATTGAATAGGAGGGACATCTCTATGTGAATAATTTTTGAGATTTACTTTGGTCATGACACCTAAGTGTTGCAAGTACAAGGAATTGGTTTCCCAATCCTGTACCACTTGCAATTTCCGCATAAATGGCCTTCCCAAAATCATCTCATAGGCATGGTTTTTGCTAAAGTCGCATATAACAAATGTATGCTCGATCTCAACACCACAAGTAGTGAGAGTTATTCCTTCTAGCAATCCTAAGGGTCTTTCTATGTGACCATTGGCCATCTACAACTTCATTCTCGTTGGCCTGAGTGCTGGCTTTCTCCAACGCTTCCATAGGGAAGTGGTGGCAATTGCAACTCCTGCACCTGAATCCAAAATTGCCTTGGTGGTGTATCCTTAATGGGTGATGGAAAGATAGGTGTTCCCATCTTCTCCTTCACTCATGTCTCCTATCTTATCCAATGATATCTCTGGCATTGCTCTATGAGAACCTACTTGGGAACGCGGTTTTGCTACTTCGGCCACTTGATTGGCTACATGTTGCCATACTTCTGGCCTAACCTTCAGTAACTCTTCTAAAGTGAGGTTGCACTCCACTTTAGTGTTTTTCAATACCTTTGTGTTCCTAGGTATGACTGAGTCTTCGTTTCTTACCATGACTTTGGGTGCTCTCATACACGTGGACCTGGCTTCCCATGGGCCCGTGAAGTGGGGTAATTCTTGTAAAGAATTAGACTCAAAGTCTAATCTTTCCTGAGATTGGGTGCTCTCCTGCTCCCCATAAATGGATGGGATGTCTTGTGGGAATTGGTAATGCGCATCATCCACAAGTTCAATGGGAGGAGCGACTTCACTTTCTTTAGCCCATTTGTCTTCTTGAATCTCTCGTAGGAATTCTGGTGTGTACCAATTAATTGAAGAAGAGGTGTTTGGTTCGGTGGAGCTAGGCACATAATCTTCCTCGGGAGGAAGCCTTATCCTTTCACTTGCCTTGCTCTTATGTGAAGGGGTGGGTTCTTTTTCTGATTGTGCAATTAGCTTTTCCTGTCTTTCTAGCAGTCCATCAAAGTGCAACTACGTCTTAGCTGAACTAGAGATGTTAAAGAGGCGACTGGCTTCAAACATGGTTTGAGCCAATTCCATCATCTTAGCACAAATTTTAGTGTGCTCAAGCTCTAATTCCGCTCTAGGGTAACACTTTTCATGATCGGTTACATTTGGCCCTTCTTGGATTCTAGCTTGATATGCTTTAAAGATCATATTTAGGTCCTCGAGAGTGGGATCTGCTAGGACTGATCCTACTCTAGGAGGTGGTGGGATCGCATGAGGCGGGTTAGAAGGTTGTGGGTTGGATGGAGATGGGAATGGTGGTGGTGGGGTACCGTGAGAGGGAGTTTGAGATGTAAGTTTAACAATTCTGGCTTTTGTCTCTCTTAGGCTTTCCTCGAGTTGGCTCATCTTCTTTGCCCATTGTCTTTTCATTCTTTCTCGGCTATCTCTCCCGGCTCTAGTCCTCTTCTTGTTTATGCTTTCAGTTTCACTAACCTCAGCACTTTTCTCCTGACCTAAACTTGGGTTTTGCTGTAAGACTTGAGCTCTAGTGACCACTTGCACTGGTGCAATGGAAGTCACATTCCCTGTGGAGTCTACAACTAACCCAATAACGTGAATGGGAGTGATTTTTGGCATATTATTGGGATTCTTTGGACAATCTCGTAAGAGATGCTCCTTTCCGCAATCTTGACAAAATTCTTGGATTGTCACCCATTGGGGTTGTGTAGGGGTTGGCATTGGACATTCACGAATGAGGTGATCTCCCTAACATCTGTAGCATGGTCCTCTGAGGAATGGGGGTCTTACTTGCCTAGGTTGAGGTGTAGGGTTGGGGTTTGCATACATGAGGTTTGCGTAATCTGACTCCCAACTAGTTTCACTTGGCTCTTCACTATAGTAGGAGTCATTATGCTCTGGTAACTGCATGTAATAGGCTTGGGGGCTATCAACATGAGTAGAGTCAAAGCTATGATCATTGGGGTCACTTTCTGACAGCAATGGTGTTACTGGCACTATGGCTCTATTCAGATTCTCTTCTGTAGCTGCACATTTTACTGGGATTACATTTGCTCGCACATGAGGTTGTTGGGCTAGCCCTGGTTGGGGTCTCTACTAGGCTTGATATTGTGGTTGGTAATTCTGTTGAGGCCTAGCATACTGTTGTGGTGCGTACTAGTTCTGATATGTTCCCTGTTGTGGGTAGGGCTTAGGGTAGGTTTGCCTAACCCCTTGCTTATTGTATGGACAGTCTTGTGTTGTGTGATTCGTGTATCTCCGTTCTATGGTGCAGTATTGGGTACTGGGATTCACTTGGGGTTGAGCCATAATGGGGCATACGTTAGCCATATGGTCACCACCGCAAGTATATCACCTCTTTACTGGGGTGAATCTTGGGATTTTTTTGCTAGAGACACCTAATTTTTGAGCTACTTTCTCAGCAAGATCCTCAATTGATGTGGATTGCGAGGAAGAGAGGCTAGAGTCACTATCTCAATCTTTGTAGATTTCGGAAAGCTCTAACTCTTCCCCTAGGTTATCCTCGATGTCAATTCACATGCGTACACACTCTTCTATGGTCCTAGGGTCCTTTAGGTACACATATGATCTCAATTTGGTACTCAACAATCCATCCAAGAACAAAGCCATTTGTTTGGCTGGAGTGGGTAACTCTGGAGCAGGGCATCTTTCTAGGTATTGCCTAAACCTTCTTCCTGCAAGTCTCACGGTCTCTTGAGGGGTCTTCTTGAAGCTATGAATCAGAGAGGAGGTATTATGCCTTATCCCACTCTTAGAGAATTCAGCGATAAAAGCCTCTAAAAGTTGGTCTATGCTCCTGAACTCTCTCTCATTCAATGGTTGAAACCACGTAAGGGTTGTGTTCCTAAGGGTTAGACCAAACGCATTATACTACATGAATAATTCCTCGACTTGTTCAGCTCTCAAGACTTGCCTAAACTCGGCCACATGATCATATGGATCTCCAGTGCCATCGAAGTAATTCTTCATGGACTTAACCAGCTGGGTTGGCCTCAAGGTTCTAGTGTGTTCCCTCAGTCGTGGCAAAGGAAAATCATCAGCATTTCTTTGGTTCCCTGGGGCTCTAAATCCCTCAGGTTCCACTCTATTTGTCTCCCTTCTCGTTCTTTCTCTTCCCGCTGGGTTGGCAAAGCTTACCTCAAGTCTGTCTCTATGTCTGTATCTTTGAGATCCACGAGCTTGGGATGTTCCAGCTCTTGGGTGACCAAAAGACACATTAGACCTTGGTTGGGGGAAAATAAATTCACCCTTCCAAGTGTAAGCATGCCTATCATGTTTTGTAACCACAAAGATCCTCTCTGAAGTGTGATCTAAGTAGGTCACTCTGTCTGGGCTATCAGGATCTTTGAACTCATAGATCATGATTATTCCTACCTCATTTGGCTGATCCGATTTATACCTCCAAAAGGTTTCATGAGTCTCTCGATTTAGGAGCAGATCTATGCTCTTATTGTCTTGGGAAATCCACTGTGGTGTGATAATCCTAGTGAGTGTTGGTGCAAACAAGCCTTAACACTTGGCTTTGATTTGTGCCTTGAAGACTCAACATAAAGCTTGGACTATTGGAACCTTGGAAGAGTAAAAGATTGGACCTTTGAGTGATACATTCACAAAGAATCAATGACCATATGAACCTAGCCTTATTGATTCTTACCTTTTATCTCATGTAAAAGTCTATATGACTTTAATCACTCTTGTAAACTCAACTACTTGAGGAAGTCGTGGAAAAGTAGATGGATGATTGAGAGAATATCTCATTCACCTTTTAGGTACATGATTCAAGGAGATTAGATTGGATTTGAAGTTCAAAAATCTCACAACTCCTATAAAAGATGAGAAAAAAGTCGCGGGCTGTGTGGCACTCTTCCCGAGGTATTTCTGAGAGTTTCTTTGAGTGTGTGAGAGCTACTACTTAGCCTACACCTCTGAGTACCATTGGGCATCACTTTACATGCCAATGGGAATGTACAATCATTAGATTCAATCAATATACATATATTCATAGTCTCTGTTTTCTCTGTGTCACCTACATCAAGTCTGTCAACTTCAGAGGAGCATTTCTCAAGATCTACTGAACCAAATTGGATGATTCAAAGTGCATTGGATTCAGCTCATAGTCTACTACACACCTACAAAATTTCAAGGCCATTGGATCAACCATTGCAGAGAAATCCTAATCGAGGTGTTCACTGGTCAGTAACTGTAAGTTTCCTAAAAAATCGGGGGTACACCATACCTTGCTAAATTGATTTCTCAGAGTGTAGTTTGTCATTTCCTTTCATTTCACTTGCAAATGGAAGATTGTTAAGCTACTTGAATATGTCCAGAAGGAATTAGACCAATTGTAAGTGTGCTGGTCATACTGAGCATAACTCTGAGCAGGTGTTAATACCAAATTAGTAAGTTTTTCAGGATTTTGAGGTCACAAGTAGTCTGTCTTGATTTGATCATTGCTCACCACATTTGCAAAGCACATATATGGTTTCTTGGTGTCATTTGGAAGCTCAAGGAGTCTCCTAACCATATCTGAAGAGAAAAGAGGGCAGGTGTGAAGCAGGTCTAGCAGCACCAACTTGATTTCCTGAGTGCATCCAGCCATCACATCCAACAGTGGTATCAGAGCAAACAAGGTAATCATGGGTGATGGTTTCCCTTCCTTTATTGACAAATTGGACAGGAATAACTACCAGGCATGGTCATTAAGAATGAAGACCTATCTACAAGGGAGAAGCTTGTATGGATACATATCAGGAGATGAGGAGTTGCCCTCATTCAAGACCAGAGGCCTACCAACAAAGGATGAACATGAGAGGCTCAACCAATGGTGTGCAAAAGATGCTTTGGCAAGGTCATATCTCTTAAACTCTATCTCTGATTTCCTTCTACCTCATGTAAGGAACTGTAAGACTTCCCAAGAGACTTGGGAAACCTTGTCAACATACTTCTCATCAAGCACAAGGGCCAGAAAGAATCAGCTATGGATTGAGTTTACAACTCTTAGGAAGCAATCAAAACAATGTGTTTCAGATTTTGTCACCAAAGTCAAAGACATAGCAGACCAACTTGCAAGTGTTGGAGAAGAAATTGAAGAAGAGCAAATAGTCAGACAAGTGATCAATGGACTCAAAGCAGATGATAAGTGGGAGAGCTTTACCACTGCAATGGACTTGTACATGGACATCCAAGCACCTGATCTAACAACTCTGATTGGACAACTCTTTACACATGAAGCAAAGATCACAAAGAATGGAGAGCAATCAAAAGGTAACAATCCCTCTGCCCTATTTACTGATAAGAAGACTAAAGACAAGGGTAAAAGCAAGAAGGTTGATGAAGAAGGATCCACCTCCCAAGCAAACTATGCAGGGAGAGGTAGATCATCTAGAGGTAGGGGCAGAGGAGGTAAGTCAGGTAGGGGGAGACCCTATAATCAATCTCCATGCAATATTTGTGGCTTGTCTAACCATACTACAGATGAATGCTACAAAAACTATAAGAACCAAAGAGGAAGAGGTCACCAAAGAGGAGGATACTCTCAAGGCAGAGGCAGATTCAATCAATCTCAAGGCTACCATGGCTACAACAATAATTACAACAATAACTACAATCACAATGGCAATTATCAAGGAGGATACAAGAATAGAAAGGATTACAACAATTATGCAGAGGATCAAGATGATTCCTTGTTGATTATGAACATGACATCTAAATCAGGTATCAATGATGATCATTTGTTCTATATTGACTCAGGTTGCTCTAACCATGTAGCTGGGAATATTGCCTTACTCTCTGATTTGGAAGAACCTAAAGGCAAGCACCAAGTACAGACAGGTGATGACACTAAACACTCAGTTGTTAAAGTAGGCAATGTCAAAACAAGTGATGGTAATCAGAATTTGCTAAGCAGAGTATTGTATGTCCCAACAATCACCAAGAATCTGATGAGTGTAGGTCAGATTGTTGAAAAAGGTCTACAGGTCAGGTTCACTCAACATGGTGCATATGTGGAGGATCCAAGACATGGATTCAGAAGGATAGCCAAGGGAGAAAAATCAGGTAGATTGTTTACCTTTGAACTTGAGGATACTAAGAATATTGCCTTGTACAATTATAAGGACCAAACCCTATCAGAATTGGAGATGTGGCACAAGAGATTAGGTCACATTGGAGAGAGAACCTTAAAGCAAATGAGCAGGGATCAATGTGTGCTTGGGATACCTAATGTATCCAAGCAACACATGATATACAAGTGTGGGGCTTGTCAATTTGGTAAGTCACACAGGTTGCCATATACCAAGAAAGGATTTATGCATGAAGATTACTTGGAATTGGTGCATACAGATGTGTGGGGACCAAGCAAGGAGCCATCCATATCTGGATCAAGGTACTATGTATCTTTTATAGATGATTATAGCAGATGGACTGTCTTGTACTTCATGAAACATAAAGATGAAGTATTTAATTGTTTCAAAAGGTATCTTGCATTAGTTGAGAATCAAACAGGTAGACATTTGAAGAGACTAAGGTCAGATGGTGGTGGAGAATACTTCTCCAATGACTTTGAAGAATTCTTGCAGGAAAGAGGCATCAAGAGGGAGATTATCACAAGGTACTCACCTGAACAAAATGGGGTAGCTGAAAGAAGGAATAGACTCATTGTGGAGACAGCTAGGTCTATGCTTAATGAGAAGAAACTACCAAATTTTCTTTGGGCAGAGAGTGTATCTACTGCCACATACTTGATCAACAGGTTGCCATCAAAGACACTTGATGGAATGACACCCTATGAGGCTTGGCATGGTAAGAGACCATCTCTGGATCATTGTAAGATCTTTGGGTGTGTTGCATATGTGCATATTCCCTCACAGGTAAGAGGAAAGCTAGACCCTAAGGCTGAAAAGTGTATCTTCATTGGTTATGATTTGAATCAGAAAGGATACAGGTTCTATAACCCCTCAAGTAAAGGCTTCAAGGTAAGCAGAGATGTCATCTTTGATGAAAATGATTCATGGTATGATAATGAGTGCAGGAAAGTTAGCCTACCTTATGATATGGAAGAAGACTTCCCAAGGCTCACAAAGGAGGAACCAATTCAGAAAGAGGACACAAGCTCAGATGATGAAGACACCATCAACATTGAAGAGTTCAAGGCTTGGAAATCCAAAGGGAAGATGAAGATGAAGCAACTTGAAGACAATCCAGAATCCTCAACTCAAGCTATGAGGAGATCCCAAAGAGAAAAGAAGAAACCTATTAGGTATGGGTATGATACTTCACTTGTAACCAAACACTCTGTATATCTTGCAAAGGATCTCTTGAATGAAGAACCAGGTACATTTGAAGAAGCAATCACTAAACCAGAATGGAAGGAAGCAATGGATGAAGAAATGGAGGCTCTCAAGGAGAGTGATACTTGGGACTTGGTACCCAAGAAGGACTCCATGAAAGTGATAGGATCCAGATGGATCTACAAACTCAAAAGGAACTCAGATGGTACAATAAGCAGGTACAAAGCTAGGTTGGTAGCCAAGGGTTTTGCACAAACCCAAGGCATTGATTATGAGGAGACATTTTCTCCTGTGGCCAAGATGCCAACTATCAGAGTTATGGTGAGTGTAGCTGCATCCAAGAATTGGAACATGTACCAATTGGATGTGAAGAATGCATTCTTGAATGGATGGATATCTGAAGAGGTCTACATGTCACAACCACCTGGCTATGAGGATCCCAATAAGGTAAATCATGTTTGTAAATTGAAGAAGGCTCTGTATGGATTGAAGCAGGCACCTAGAGCATGGAATTACAGATTGACAACCTATCTCCTAGATCAAGGATTTGTGATGAGTAAAGCAGACACTTCATTGTTTATAAAGAAGAACAATTCAGAGGTAATATACTTGTGTGTCTATGTTGATGACATCATTATTACAGGAAATGATGTTCAGGGAATTAGACACATCAAAGGTCAAATGATGAAGGAATTCAAGATCAATGATCTTGGATTATTGAAGTACTTCCTAGGGCTTGAATTGGTCTACACAAATTCAGGTATATTCATTACTCAGAAGAAGTACATTCAGGACATGGTCAAGAAGTTTAATTTGCAGGAAGCTAAAGTCTCAAACATTCCTATGGAGGTCAACCACAAACTCAGTGCACATGAAGGTGAAGAACTCAAGGATATTACAGGTTACCAAAGTTTGGTAGGTAGTCTCAATTATGCTACCTTAACTAGAATTGATATCTCATATGGTGTTAGTGTACTTAGCCAATTTATGCATAAACCAAGAGTACCACATTTGGAGGCAGCCAAGAAGATAGTAAAGTACCTAAAGGGAACACAAAATCATGGTTTGTATTATCCATATTCATCAGATATTGACATCAAGGTATACTCAGATGCAGATTGGGCAGGATGCAAGGATGACAGGAGGAGTACATCTGGTTACATATGCTTTGCAGGTGATAAACCAATTTCTTGGTCATCCAAGAAACAACCCACAGTAGCCTTGTCATCTACTGAAGCAGAATATAGAGGGCTAGCCAATGCCACTCAAGAATCAATATGGTTGAAGTTACTCTACTCAGAATTGGGTTTATATGCAAGGCCACCTATCATATTTGGAGATAACACAAGTTCATTACACCTAGCAGCCAATCCTGTGTATCATGCTAGGACAAAACACATAGAGGTTCACTACCACTATGTGAGGGAGAAGTTACTTAGCAAAGAAATTCAATTATCATATGTGTCTACTAACATTCAATGTGCAGATTTGCTTACAAAAGCCTTGGATGGGAGCAAGCTATGCAAGTTTAAATCCATGATTGGATTGCAGGATATCATTGAAGACTAAAGATGGAGACTCAAGCAAGTGTTTGGCTTGAGGGGGAGCTGTTGGTGCAAACAAGCCTTAACACTTGGCTTTGATTTGTGCCTTGAAGACTCAACATAAAGCTTGGACTATTGGAACCTTGGAAGAGTAAAAGATTGGACCTTTGAGTGATACATTCACAAAGAATCAATGACCATATGAACCTAGCCTTATTGATTCTTACCTTTTATCTCATGTAAAAGTCTATATGACTTTAATCACTCTTGTAAACTCAACTACTTGAGGAAGTCGTGGAAAAGTAGATGGATGATTGAGAGAATATCTCATTCACCTTTTAGGTACATGATTCAAGGAGATTAGATTGGATTTGAAGTTCAAAAATCTCACAACTCCTATAAAAGATGAGAAAAAAGTCGCGGGCTGTGTGGCACTCTTCCCGAGGTATTTCTGAGAGTTTCTTTGAGTGTGTGAGAGCTACTACTTAGCCTACACCTCTGAGTACCATTGGGCATCACTTTACATGCCAATGGGAATGTACAATCATTAGATTCAATCAATATACATATATTCATAGTCTCTGTTTTCTCTGTGTCACCTACATCAAGTCTGTCAACTTCAGAGGAGCATTTCTCAAGATCTACTGAACCAAATTGGATGATTCAAAGTGCATTGGATTCAGCTCATAGTCTACTACACACCTACAAAATTTCAAGGCCATTGGATCAACCATTGCAGAGAAATCCTAATCGAGGTGTTCACTGGTCAGTAACTGTAAGTTTCCTAAAAAATCGGGGGTACACCATACCTTGCTAAATTGATTTCTCAGAGTGTAGTTTGTCATTTCCTTTCATTTCACTTGCAAATGGAAGATTGTTAAGCTACTTGAATATGTCCAGAAGGAATTAGACCAATTGTAAGTGTGCTGGTCATACTGAGCATAACTCTGAGCAGGTGTTAATACCAAATTAGTAAGTTTTTCAGGATTTTGAGGTCACAAGTAGTCTGTCTTGATTTGATCATTGCTCACCACATTTGCAAAGCACATATATGGTTTCTTGGTGTCATTTGGAAGCTCAAGGAGTCTCCTAACCATATCTGAAGAGAAAAGAGGGCAGGTGTGAAGCAGGTCTAGCAGCACCAACTTGATTTCCTGAGTGCATCCAGCCATCACATCCAACAGTGAGAACAAATTTGCCTCGGGGTGTTCTAGGTTCTACACCCATGTTTCCTTGCTCCAGGTCATCTAGGTCCGTTTCTAAGATCACGTTTCCAAATTCGTCTGTCCTGTCTGGGTGACTGGTGACTACATAGATGGTTCCTTCCTTATCTAGGTATGCTCCATTTTCAAACCTGAAAGCTCGGTGTTCTAGTCCAATGGATTGGTCAAGGTTTTCAATCTGGACCACAGATCTTCCTAGGCCGTCCTCATAGATGCTAGCACCTAATCGGTTGGTCCTAAGGTATTCTAGCTGCGTCTTCTAGGGGCCTTCTACCCTATGTAAATATGGCACACCTGAACTTCCCGTGGGTCGCTCCATACCTTGAGACATCTCTGATTCACTAGTCTCAGAGCTAGGGTAATGTGAAAATGGCTCAACTGCAGGGCCCAAGACCTAGCAGTATGATTGACACTAGCCTCTAAAGACCTAAGACTCTATCTATCTCTCTCGAGATATCTGCCTGATCTAAGGTTCATATGCCCAATTGAATAGTCCCAACTTTTACCCAAGTTCAACCTCATTGCTGACTTCTTTTGTATCAATTACTTGATTCGTTTTTAGTGGAGTATAATGGTTATGATCTTGTCTGATATCACGTCGTTAGAAATACTAGTGTGAATTTTCCGCACTTGAAGTTGATCATTCCACATTAAGTTCTTTTCCTTTAAAGTTATCTGTCACACACAGGTTATCTCTTGAACTTGATTTCTTAGATAGTCTTTGACTTGTCTCGTGCCTATCGTTGCCTTGACTTACTTCTAGCACTATCCATACTTAGCCTAAGCTAGGAATTGACAGAGGGAGTTGAGAGTATTCCAACCTCGCTTGCTGAGCCCTTGCCCTTTGGTGCTCAAGAACTCGGTTCTCAAGCTTGCAAAAAGCCCTTGCTTTACATGCCGTCAAGTGCTCTCAATGGACCTGTAAGAGTCCCAAGATTAGCTCAAGACTTAAATTCAAATGTCCTACAGATCACTTTTATGCATGTAACTCACAAACCAACTTTCCCTTTGCCTTTATGGAAAACAATCCCAAGGACCCTTCAGTTTTCCTACCCCGGGGTATGGTCAACTTCAAAATACCCTATCTAATAATCCAGATTGGATTTGCATGGCGACACAATCATCATGAGTGTTTCCCACTTTTTTAACCCTTTTGACCCAATCCGGGACTTCAATTTCTAAAGTGTCCTATCCTTCCTCTGTAACCCGACCGCCGGGTGTTGGCATGGGTTCATATGGTTCTTCATAGCTGTCATCCACTAGGATTTCCACTAGTGTATCAGGTTCTGGTTCTTCAGCTGGCGACGGTGGCCTTTCATATGGTAAGAGGCGTGCTTGGAGTTCTGCCAGCTGCTTTCGGAGGGTCTCTAATTTTTCTGTAGAGTGTTGCAAGATTATCGGCTCCTGTTGAGCTGTGGGGGCACTGCCTATCTGCTTCTTTAGGTCCGTACATTCAGCCTCTAACTTTTAATATGACTCCAAGAAATTTGCATGCTCCTCCAGTAAGATGTGAATGTCTTCTGATGGTACTACTCTATACTTGGTAGGGCTAATGGTTGCTCCTGTAGTTCCTTTCATAGTTGCTTCAAAATTGTCTTGGTTTTGTTGCTGAAGTCGCTTATTCTCTTCTAATGCTGCTGCCATATGCTTCCTTAATAGCCCAAGATTGCATCTAAGTGTAGCATTGGATATCATTTGGGACTGGAGCACACTTTCCAGTTCCTTCACTGCTTGATCATCCACCGTCGATATCTTCGATTCCAATTCTGTGTGAGCCTATTGTAAGGTGGTATGTTCTACTAGAAGCGTTTGGTAATCATCTTCGAGAGTGTTGAATCTAGCTTGTAGATGCTGAGATTCTGCTTGGAGGGCAATAGTGCGTTCTTCCAATTGATGGTATTCTTGTTGTAGTTGGTGTGCACATTGAAGTAATGTATTGAATGTGCTACTTACATTATGAGATGCAAGGGGAAAAGTTTGGAATGCAAGGTAGGTGGGAATGGGAAGGGAGGTAGTAAATGATGTGTCTGCCAATGATGTGGTGAGTGGTGAGGTGGGGGGTAGGGGAGGGGGAGAGGGTGGAATTGTGGGGAGAGGTGATGTGCTTGGTGAAATGTCCATTGGGTCAGACAAAGTGTTGTGTACAGGGGCTACCATGTAAGTTGGGATGGTAGGTGAAGTGAGTGTGGTGTTTGAGTAGATTGATGTCGTTGCGAACATCTGGGGAATGTGTCTCTAAAACATTGGAGTGTGGAGGGACTGCTCGACGAAGGATGGGTATTGGGTTGGTGCGGATAGGTTGAATGAGGTGTAGGGGGCAGATGGGAAGTGGGGGTCATGGAATGGAGGTACCCATATTGCGGGATAGGCTGGGAAACACAGGGTGCCTTCTGTGGGTGCAGGGTTCCAACCACACTTGGAATTATGGGATGGCCAATTATGGGTTTGTTGCTCTAGCACAATGGTGAGAACCACGTTAAGAAGCTCCACCTCCTTAATGTCAATCCATGGAAGAGATAGGAGTGATATGAAGATCGTGAACGTGAGATGAAGTGAGAGTGAAGGTGAGAAGCATAGAAATGCACACACACATACACACACACTACGAAGAGACAAGCAAGACACAATGGAAGGTGAGAGATCAACTCTATTACTCAAAAACACTATTACAAGCTCAAAAGAACTCTAACCTCAAACAAGCTAACTCCCAAAAATGAGCTCTTTAGCTCTTTTTATAGTTTCTAGACTAGTTTTGACCGGTTTCACATCTAGTGACTGGCATAGTTAAAAATTAGGTCCTAGATGCTATTTGGAAGGGTAAACGGTGTCTAAAAATAACGAAAATTGATACGCTTGTTCTACCTGAGCTCCTCAAGCTCGAGGACTCCTTGGTCTGCACATAATAGAGCTATGGATTACAAAATGGGGTTTATGTTACATATGTTACAATAGTGATAAAAATCACTATTGGAGGTTTTCGAAAAGTATTTGAAAACATAATTCTTTGAAAAAAGATTCGACTGGCTCCCTGCTCCATCGTTACATGCTTCCGCATCTTCTATGCCTCTGGCTGCTTCCAACACCCCCCTCCCTCTCGCTTCTGTCGTCCCTGACAGAACCTTGTTGTGAGGTCTATCGGATATAGATCTGTAGGAGGTCATGAGCGAGGGTGTGCTCGGAGATACGAATGCCTCGAGCCAGGTCGGCCTCGAGTTTCTCCCAGTCTATTGGTTGCGGCTCTTCCGGTGGCGGGAGCTGATAGTGTGTGCAATAGACCATTCGTTCACAGGCAAATAAGTGTAATAGATGTGTAGGCCTGCTTATGAATACCTCGGAATGGTATTCCCAGAAGCCGGTGGTGAACATCTCTTCGAATGTCTGCTTGTAGCACGCCGGTAGGTACTTTATTTTGCAATTCCAGGCATAACACACTCGTAGCGATGGCGTTGTACTCATATCATATACCAGGTCGAAATTGCCATGCTCAAAGCCCGGGGTGTTTACATGAGGTGCCTTGACACGTCGGAAGACTTTAAAAATCATTTGCATCATGTCAAAGATTTTGAGAGTCATGTGCGCCGCTATATCATCCATATGCTTTAATCTAGGGAGCCAATGGCGAATTGTAGCCATCATGTAGCCTATAGTTGCTAACTCAATGGGTGGCTTAAAATAGGGGTAATTCAACCAGTCCTGGCACTGCTTATTGTTTTGTACCTTAATAGCAAAGGCTGTCCAAGAGCAGCGTCGTGGTACTGGTCCCCAACATGGGTTGTATTTTGAGTGCAAAGGTCCCTTTACCCATGTACTCATCATTTTTGGATACTTCTGTAGTAAATCTTTTCGCCACTCTAGTTGATAGATCTCTCCTTGCTGCGCATCAAGTAGTAGATCGTCCTCCTCGAATTGAGTTGCATGCGATGGTTTCTTACCTGTCTCTTTCTCAATGGCTAACTCGTATTCAGCCATTAACATAAAATATGGTTTATATTGTAGCTCATGCCCAGATATGTATCGTCGCAGGGCCAAACGAGCAAAGAATGGAGACTTTAAAATTCTTTCTTCTATCATCGCCATGGCATGTAATTGTGCCTCTACTCTAGCTGAGTGCGTTGTCCCAAGTTCCTCAATTGTCTTCATCCATGCGGGGGTCGGGAGTTCGTAAGTCATTTGGCCTTCGGCCGTGACGCGTCCGCCTGGGATGGGTTGTGGTTCATACGCCTCTTGAAACGTTTCCTCCACCGAGATGGTGACAATTTCTTCCTCAGCTGGTAGCTCAGGTGGGGAGTCTGGCCTTGGTGGTGCTTCATATACTGCAATCCTTGATTCAAGGTTCGATACCTGGGCCCGTAATGCGTTGAGTTCCTCTAAGATGTCAGGAGAGGGGTTCACAGGTGCTGGTATGTCTTGGTGTGCCGGTGCTCGTAACTAGAGTAATTTATGATCTTCTTTGAGTTTTTGTAACTCCTCGTTCATGCGGTCGTATTCATCTAGTAGTCTTACATGATCTTCTAGCAGCATCCTCATCGAGTGTGAGGGAATGGCTTTGAACCAGCTAGGACTGAGTGGTTGGTCTGGGTGGTCTAGGGCTGCTTCTAAGTTTTCTCGATTCTGGTCCTGTAAGCACTGGTTTTCTTCCTTGGCGGCTGCTAGGTGTCTTCGGAGTAAGCCCATGTTTCGTGTGAGCGTTGCATTGGGGACTGTTTGGGCTCTTAGTAAGTTATCCAGGTCAGCAATGGCTTCCTTGGTCCTTTCTTCGCTTTCTAGTTCTAATTTATGATAGGCCTCTCGTAATTCTTGGTATCGGCTGTTCAGTGAGGCATTCTCAATAGACAATAAATTAAGCTGCGACTGTAAGTCATTGGTAGTCCTTTGTAGCTGCTGGTAATTATCGCCAAGAGATGTGAACTCATCTCTGACTTGCGTCATACACATGAACATCTATCGAAATGCATTATCTACAGTGGGTGATAGTATTAAAGGGGTGCTAAATGAAGATGCAGTGGGTGTAGATGCAACGGGAATGGGGAATGGGGGTCGGAAGGTGGATGCTATGGTGATTGTGGAAAATTGTGTTGTGCCTAAATATGTTTGTGTTGTGAGTGAAGTGAGTGATGGTGCAGTGGGTGGTGAGATGTCCATGTCATTGGATGTGTCCAGTACGGTCACCGTGAATATGGGTGTGACTGTGGGTGCTTATGCTGGTGTAAATACAGGATTTACAAAGGTTGAGGAGTAATTTACAGGGGGGCTGGCTGGAGCAGCTTGGTGGAAAGGGGAAATAGGGGTTATAGTGGGTCGGGGAGGTGAGATGGGGGAGAAGGTTAATGGTGGTGGGAATGGAAAAAGGGGTCTTGGAGTTGTGGGGAAAGATGGATGGAGGAATGGGTTGAATGGAAAGGTGGATGTGTGAGGGGGTAGACTAGGTCTAATGGGTGCAGGAATTGTGGGGTGAGTGGTCGTAGAAACGATTTTTGCAACGCCACCGGCGAATGAAGATGTTGGTCTGGGAGAAGGAGGGTGAAGAGGGGAGGCTGGATGGACGAGCGGAGATGGAGGAGCAGTTGGGGGGGTTGGTACTTCAGTGACTACTGAGGTATGTACAGTTATAGTGCGGGGTGGGGAATCTACAAGGATAGTTTCTGCTGCCAACGAACTTTCGGGGATAAGGCGTGCCTCCCTGGCTTGTTCTGAAGACTGTGCTCCTGTTGGTACATGAATGTATTCGCCGGGCTTCAAAAGTAGTCGTACTCGGCGGGGGTCAAACTGTGGTAGTGGCTTTCTTTGCAAGTACCTGAGGGCTTCATTGGAGCCTACTAATTTGACTAACTCGTGGAATCCTTTGATGTATGTGTCTTCGAATCCGCCTGTGACAAGTTCTTTTTTTATTATCGCTTGACTCTCTTCCTCAGTCAGCTTTTTGCGTGCCCAAACTTTTTCCATAGTTCTATACAACTTCTTAATAGCTAGTGTGTAAGCTGCTGCTTCGTAAGTTTCATCTTCATGGGTACTTGTATCACCATGTGTGTCTGTTTGTTGGCCTTGGCCATCTGTCTGTTCATGCTCTTGGGATTCCTGAGTGCCCTGGCTGGCTTCATCGTCTCCTTCGTCGTCATCGGTTGCTGTTTTTTTGTCATCAGAGCTAGACACAATCTGTCCTTGTGGCTGATCCTTGGGTGTGGTAGGGTAGCTAGGCCTTTCATATTCTTGAGAGAACAGTTGTCCTTCTGAAAATTGGAACTCATTGGAGAATGCATCGGGCATTTCAAAATCAAAAGTTGGATCCAGTGGTGCTGTTTGTTCTGCTTCTAAATGGGGTATTGGAAAAGAGAAAGCTTCCGCACCAATAGGGGTGGGAAGTTCTGCTGTCGTGGTTGTAGGTTCTGGAGCAGTGGCTGCTTGAGGTGCAATAGTACTAGTGGTGCCCTCCGTTACCACTGGTCTTGATAATCTGATACGAATAGGTTGTACAGTGGGAGTGGCTGCTGTCGGTGACTGCTCTGGAGATGGTTGTTGTGAGGGTGATTCCGGGACTTGTAAGCACGGGATAGTGCCTCTCATTCGCTTTCCGGCTCTACCTTTGCTAGACTTTCTAGCCTTCTTAGTGTTCCCTTTGAATGCTTTCAGTACCTCACTAGTCAATGCATGTTCGATCGGCAGGTCATATGCCAAGCACATATATATAATCCTTGTAAGTGCACAACATCCATTGATGACTTTCTTTCGTTCCCATCTATGTTGTGCCAAATAGAGCTGATCAATTATCCAGCTAGCTAGATCAACCGTTTGAGGTCCAGTACATGCTAAGTATAATCCAAACCAGATTCTTTTGTGGGGCATGGTAAAACGATCCTGAGCTGGGAAAGAAAAGTGCTGCATGTATATCCGTAATGGCTTGGAGAGCTCAGGGGTTATAGCTGAAATATCCTCCCACTTAGTTACGTCACCACGTTTCATCTGCTCTGGGACTAGCCGTTCTCGCTCTGTCGGAGTATGCGTTCCATGTATTTTGAGAGCTGCGCGAATTAAATCTTTGGACAAATAAAACCTTCTAAAAGGAGGATCATTTACCAAAGATGGTAACATGAATGTTCCGGGTAGATCCTTGTTCTCTGAGGCTGTCAAGGTGGTTACTAAGTAAAAAGATTTGTAAAAATCGGGTTTAGGTAGAGGGTCACTAAAATATTCTATAAAGCCCGCTCATGCCCAAACGTGGGTTAAATCTTGTGTATTCTGTAGTCCTTCAAATTCTCTTGAAAAGAACTGGTACTTGGCCCATGTGCGAAGATCAAATGCCAAATTGGCCTCAAATATGAAATCAGCATCTTCTAATGGTCCTGCTAGGCCTTGAAACCAGTGAGAGTTACGATGAAACTTCTCAGTGTATCCTCTAAGAGGATCGTCTATTGGCATTTGTCCTGGAAAACCTTGAAACTCTGGTGGTTGCATCGTAGGATAAGATTCCGCGAGTAATTCTCCAATATTGGCCATTGGTGTGCTTGGGCCAGCTTCTGATGGTCCTTCTTCGGTTTGCATGATGACTGACGAGCTAATGGAAAAGATCTGCTACAAAAGATTAGCACATTAGTATGGAAATTAATTATGATCCCATTAAGGTGAGACCGCAATCCCTTTCCATAACCGATGTGTAACCCGTGTAGCCAAGTGTCGTGAAGTGATTGATGCAATGATTCTTTGCAGAGCTAATGCAGGTCTCTAGACACCTACATGGTTCAGATTATGCATACATTTCTTGATGAGCGTTCATTATGCATCATGTGGGGTTATGGTGTGTGAATTTATACAAGGTTTGGTTGAGGGTGAATTATTACAAGGGTGGAGTTTAAACGGGGTGGGAGAATTGTCAGATAAGGGGGTACAAGAAGACGTCTGGATACGTTTCGGTATCCATTTCCTAAGAGTCTTTGGGTGCGTGGTGTGTTTCTGTTGAGGGACAAAAACTGGTATCGGGTTTGGTGGTATTGAAGGATGAACAGATTTCTGAGGGGTATATATTACATGACTTGAGGGTTGGGCTATAATACATTGTTTGGGTACCCAAATCTGCGTGGGTGTGGGTCGATTGATAAGATACTTCTTGGCGATCCAAATCTGTCCAGTATTTGTACTTGGGGAAGAAGATCGAGGGGACTTTGGATGTTGACTCTGCTATTTTTGAAACTTTTTCCTGTTCTTGTCTGCAGTGTTGCCAATAGCCTGTGGTTGTTGTCCTTTTGGCACCCATATTTGTCTCGGGCCACTTGTTCTGTGATGTTGATACTACTGCTTTCCTTGCCTTATCTGGTGGTGTCGTTGGTCTGGGTTCCTCTGTTGTGGTTGACTCCTTCGTGGTTGGGTTGGAGAGGTCCATTGGATGCTCTGCTTTGGAAAAGAAGGGAGATCCAACACTTGCGTGACCTGCCCATTAGGAAGTGATTCGTTCTTTATCTTCAATCTACGCCAGTCCGCAGCAAGTTTGGAAGGATGAGCACCGCAGGGTATTGTGCTCATTTGGCCGCTGATGCAACCCACCTGACCGCTGATTGTGTCCATCTGCCCTAGCAGTTGGGTAGCTGCCCCTTCTAGTTTGCAGGAAGCCCCAGGGAAGATCTCCTGTCGTCCTTCTGATTGACAACTGTCTATAGCCAAGCTCGAGTGGGTTGGTGTAGACGTAACGTGACTGAGCTGACCCAAGATCTTCCGGTCTTCCGTCGCATGTATTTCATAGGGTCTAGGGTTACAAACCTCAGTTGGAATGCCATTAGGGAAGTCAAGCGGTATCACTTGCTTCTGTTCTAAGGTTCCAATCTGTAAGGAGCCTTGTCTAAGATTTAGGTCCACTGAGTGATCGTATAGCCAATCTTGGCCAAGGATTAGGGGTTCTATCAGGTGGTCATCATGGCACACTAGTAGCTTCGCTGTCATGGTCACATCCTTAATGAGGATAGGAAGGTCCACCTCGCCCATGCAAGGGGTTTCCATGCCTCCTAGCCCTATGAGATATGCCTCAATTGGCCGCATCTCTATTCCGGAATCCCTATAGTGGGACCATCTAATCGCACTAGTCGCAGCACGTGAGTCAATTAAAGCCCTGAGCTCTTGGCAAGGGTTGCCATGCTCTAGCCTGACTGTAATGAATGGTCTTCTGTCCACTATACTAGGATGAGTGGTTGACTTGACACATGGCCATGGGATATCTCGGTGTAGTTTCCATATGGTTATAATATTCTCTCCCTAGTCCTTGTCTTCTTAGCTTCATGCGCTTAATGTGTTCTATTGCTTCTGCCTGAGCTTCCGCTCGTATTCTATTTTCTTCCTCCTTACGCTTCTTTGCCAACGTGAGTTGTCTAAGCATATCCTCAGTAAGAGGTTCCTGGTATCGCTTGACTCTACAGCCACTAATATAATTAGGCATTATGTCGCCTTCTAAGGTGGCTAACTGTACTGCTCCACTTGTTGAGAGTCTGTTAATGATCATAGGTCCATAACCTCGCTTTTCTAACTTCCGTGCATGTTGTTTCAGCGTATATACTAGAACTAAATCTCCTTCTTTTAGGCCTTTATCTTTCACATGTGCATCAAAATATGCTTTCTGTCGCTTCTTCGCTGCATATATTCTTGTTGCTGCCTTTAGCCTGGTTTCTCCTAATCGTTCCAAGTCCATTATTCTTGCTGATAATTCATGGCCGGTCCACTGATGTTCTTGTGCAACCTTAAGAGTTGGTATCAAGAAGTCCAAAGGAAGCACTGCATTCTGACCAAAAACCATCTGAAAGGGAGTTGCATTGAGTACGGTCTTGTAAGCCACTCGATATGCCCAAACAGCATGATGTAATTGTTTGTCCCAATCTGAACGTTTGTTGTTCACGAGTTTCGTCAGTACGTTACAAAGGATCTTGTTAGTGCTTTCAGCCTGACCATTGGTCTGAGGATGATATGGTGCGGATTTCTTGTGAATCACCATAAAATCTTGTAAGAAATATTCAATGACTTGGTTTAGAAAGTGAGTTCCGCGATCGCTCACTAACTCTATAGGCAATCCATATCTTGTAAAGACATTCTCAAATAAGAATTTTGCAGTTGTGTGTGCATCATTCTTTTTTGTGGCTTTTGCCTCTACCCATTTCGTAAGATAATCTGTGGCAACAATAATGTATTCAGCATGTGTACCTTTTGCAGGGGGGTTTATAGGTCCTACAAAGTCTATACCCCACTTTGAAAATGCACGTCCGCCCATCATGGGTTTCAATGGCATTTCATCTGTGCGAGTAGGAAACTGAGTTCTTTGGCACACATCACATCTCTTTACATAGGTATGAGCATCCATGTGAAGAGTGGGCCACCATAATCCTGCAAAGAGGATGGCTTTGATTATCCTATCGGGTCCAAAATGACCTCCTGCAACACCTTGGTGTGCAGTCTCTAGTATGCTTAGATAATCACTTTCATGAACGCATTATCTTAGATATCCATCTCGTCCTCTTTTGTATAGATTATCGCCAATAAGTGAATAGTCTTGAGCTTCCTGCTCCAGACTGCGTTGTCGAGCTAAGGTCATTCCTTGAGGGAATGTCTTCGTCCTCAAATATATCACTAATGGTTCACTCTAGTCTAGTGTGAGAGACATGTGATATAATGTAGCATGCTCTACTGGTGGTCTTTCACAACAAACATGGCATTCTTTACACAGCTTGTAGACATCTGCTTCCATTGAAGGCCAATATACTCGTAGTCTATGCAGAGTCTATAATGTTCGATGTTTTGAATGATGTTGCTTTAATGCACCTACGTGTGCTAATTGCAACCAATTTGCCTGTTCTGATTCATCTACACAACAAGCAAGAATCTTTTGATTATCCTGTTTATATATGCTTCCTGCTATGATTTGATATCTCTGAGATTTGGTAATCTCTCCTTGTTTGATCTTTATCCTAGGATTCTTGGGTCCATATGTGAGAATAGGGACTATTGGTTTAGCCCATTTTGGTGCTATCTCAAGGTTAAACAAATATGCATCGGGTAATTCATCCATTACTCCTTGAGGAGCTTCTCCTGAGGTTAATCTCGAAAGGTGGTCACCTCTAAGATGTGTCTTTCCTTTCCTGACTAATACTTCAAAATCATACTCCATGAGTAATAGAAACCAACGTATTAGTCGTCCTGTGTTACATGGTTTGTTGACTAGGTACAATAGGGCTTGATGATCTCTAAAGAACTTGAATTTGTTGGCCAACAAGTAGTGCCTAAACTTCTTTACTGCGTAGATCATCCCTAATCCTTCTCGTTCCGTCGTGGTGTAATTCCTTTCTGCTGCGTTCAATTGTCTGCTCGTGTAAGCTATGGGGAGATCTATGTTACCTTCATTCGTGGGTTGTGCTAACACACATCCTATGGCATAATTGGATGCATCCACATGTACATGGAATGGCTTACTCCAATCTGGGGTAGTCAATATAGGTGCTAAGTACAAGCGTCGTTTAAGTTCATTGAATGAATCTTCACATTCATCTGTCCATTCAAAGTTGGTTAAAAGAGAGTACAAAGGCTTGGATATGATTGCATACATGTGTATGAATCTCCTATAATAACCGCAATGGCCCATAAATGCTTGGACCTCCTTTACGTTAGTTGGTCTAGGTAATTCTGCGATTACTTTCACTTTTTCCTCATCCGTAGAGATTCCATTTTTTGACACAATGTGTCCAAGAATTTTGCCTTGTCTGACCATGAAAACACACTTTTCTGGGTTCAAACAAACCTGATATTCTCGACATTTGTCAAATATTTGCCTTAACTCTGGGATATGTGTCTGTCTTACATTTGAATGAGCACATATGTCATCGACATATACTTCCAAACTCTTGCGTAAGAATTCCTTAAAAACATGACACATGAGTCGCTGGAAAGTGGTGGGTGCATTTGTTAGCCCAAAAGGCATTACACGAAATGCAAATATGCCCCATTCAGTGGCAAAAGCCGTCTTGTGTTGATCTTCTGGAGCAATGGCTACTTGATTATAGCCTGAGAAACCATCAAGAAAGCTGTAAACTTCCTTGCCCGCAACTCTTTCCAATAGATGTTCCGTGATTGGAAGAGGATAACTGTCTCTAATTGTGGCGGCATTAACTTTTTTAAGGTTAATACACACACGCAATTTTCCATTCTTCTTGGGCACAACCACAATGGGAGATACCCATTTGGTATGCTCAATCTCGTAAATGAATCCTACTTCTATCAGCCGATCTATCTCCTCTTTAATCTTCGCAGCGTAGTTATCATTGTACGTGTAAGGTTTCTGTTTTGTCGGTTTTGCATCTGGAGTCATAGGGATTCTATGAGAGCATATATCTGGATCTACTCCTTTTAGGTCTTTGTAACTCCAAGCGAACACATCTCTATATTCGCGCAATAGGGCAACTAGCTCTTCTTCTTCTTCCTTCGTCAAATCATGCCCTATGTATGTACATTTTTCTTCTTCTCCTTCTATGGCTACTATTATTTTCTTGGTTTTCTCTCGGTTATCATATACTTGTCCGTCATTCGCCTTTCTATTAGGCATTTGTACCATGATTCTTCTATCTTCGATTTCATATTTCTTGAAGTTCTCGGGTACTTCAAACAAAGATTCTTCTTTTTCTGACATGGTTTCTTTCTTCTTTCTTTTCTTGCCTTCACTTTTGCTAGTCACTTGAGTGGCTATTCTCACATCATTCGTAATTTCCTCGTGTCTCTGAGGGTGAGTTTCTACTTTGAAAAAATATTCTTCCTCTGATGCAAAGGGTGAGTCCATGATAATTGATTCTAAATCGAAATCACTCGCATCCTCAAATGCATCAGTGTTTGGTTCACACTCTTCTGAAATTGCATCGCACATGATTGGCTCTATCGTGAAAACTGAAATGTCATAGCCATCCTCGTCACAGTGGGGTGTCCATTGTTCTTCATTGATGGCTACATCCATGGTTGCTAGGATTTCTGCCCAACCATGGGGTTCAAACTCTTCGTCAAGGAATACTACAGGTGCGTAGGCTGGATCTTGAAGGGTTCGTGGATGTTGTTCTACACCTAAGGTCCTTGCTTCTAATCTTTCTTCCTCTTGTTTTGCAACTTTACACATCCATAAATGAGTATCCTCATGCAACCAAGAAGGGTCTGATTCTAATGAGTGCACGGATTCTATCTCTACCTGAGTCTTATGGATGGTATTCCATTGTATTGGGGGTACGTCTCTATGTGAATAGTCTTTAAGATTGACTTTGGTAGTCACTCCTAAATGTTGCAGGTACAAAGAATTAGTTCCCCAATCTTGGACAATTTGCAACTGACGCATGAATGGTCGTCCCAATATCATCTCATAAGCATGATTTTTTGCAAAATCACAAATGGCAAAAGTATGCTCAAATTCTACACCACAAGTGGTGAGAGATATGCCTTCTAGTAATCCTAATGGTTTTTCTATGTGTCCGTCAGTCATTTGTAGCTTCATCCTGGTAGGTCTGAGTGCTGGCTTACCCCAACGTTTCCATAAAGCGGTGGTAGCAATGGCCACTCCGGCTCCTGAATCTAAGATGGCTTTCGTGGTGTAGCCCTGATGGGTTATTGGAAGATAAGTGTTACCTTCCTCTCCTTCGCTCACATCTCCAATCTTTTCTACAGGTATCTCTGGTACCTTATTTTGTGATCCTATTTGTGAGGGAGTAGTAGCAAGCTCGGGGAATTGATTTGCTCTTTCTTGGATTTCTCTCAAAAATTCATGTGAGTACCTATGTATGGAAGACAAATTGTCTTGACTTTCTGTATTGGGTACTTGAGACAGGGATGGTGCATTCCTTTCCTGAGTCTCTGGGACACTAGGGTTCCTATGCTGATCCTTTTTCTCTTTGCTCTCTATCAAATATTCTAGCCTCTCCATTAGTCCTTGAAAGTGTAACTCCGATTTCGCCATGTTATTCCAATTAAGATATCTAGAGGCTTCAAACAAAGCTTATGCTAGTTCTACCATCTTCATGCAAAGTTTAGTTCTCTCAATTTCTAGATCAGCTCGAGGGTAGTTTTTACTCATTTCAGCTACCTGAGGTCCCTCTTTTAATCTAGCTTGATATGCACGAAACATCATGTCTAGATCTTCTGGTATGGGTTCCGCTAAAACTGATCCTGATTTCTGAGCTGAATTCTCTTGATTCAATTCCTGTGAAGTCAATTCTAGGATTTTGGCTCTAGATTCCTTCAAACTTCCTTCCAACTTAGTTATCTTTTTACTCCACTTTCTCTTTATTCTTTCTCTAGAATCTTTCCAAGATTTTGTCTTTTTACTGCTAGATTCTGCAACTTCACTAGTGCCAGCTACTTTCCCCTGATTAAGTTGTTGGTTTTGTAAGAGTGTCTGGGCTCTTGTTATAGCTTGGATAGGCACGTATGTAGGGTTGGATCCATCTGCGTTGTTTACAATACCTATCACGTTGATCGGTGTCACATTCGAAGCATTAACAGGGTTCTTAGGACAATCTTTGATTATATGCTCTTTGCCACAATCGGCACAAAAGCCTTGGATGTTATAGTACTGTGATTGTCATGATATCGGAGGATGTGGAAAATCCTTTATGAAATGATCTCCTTGACACCTAAAGCATGGTCCTCTAGGACCCTGTGGTCTCTATTGTCTTACTTGGGGCCGTGGATTTGGGTTTGTGTACATCACATTAGCATAGTCTGGCTCCCAACTAGGTTCCACTGGTGGACTATCATAATGATATGTTTCTACGTGTTCTGGTGACTCCGTGTAATATGCGGGTGGACTATCTACATGCGTAGAGTCAAAACTGTTTGAGTTTGATACGGATGTTTACACTACCGCTCTTCAGTCTGATCATCGTGGTCTTAGGGTTGCGGGTCGCCCTTCAGGGTGCGGGTCGCCTTTAGTGCCCCTCTCCCCCCTCGATACGAGGGGGGCCTTTGCTCTCTCGTCTTCCCAGTGCCCGAGGGCTCCCCCTACGGAGCTCGCCAGGCTGTGATTTTCGGGACGCTGCTCTTGGTCTTTATCATGTCGCTGCACGATGCCCTCCGGGATGGGATGGCGGGTCCGTCCCTTCTGAAGATGGAGTCGAATGGATTGCAGTCAGCGATTAACCCAATATATGACAGTGGCGAAACCCTAAATAGTCATGGTTCTGTGAATGCGTCTGGATATCAAACGATCGACAGTGTTCAAGTATCTGCTAAACCTTCGAATGCCCAACAAAGCTCCTATGCATTGTCGTACGCCGGTGCTCTACAAGTTCCTCAACAAAATCACTTCTCTATGTTCAATATGCATGGATTCACAGGTATGTCTCCTCCTCAGTCGTCTGTTAGAGACATTAAAGGAAAAGGTAAAATTGATCTGGGCATGGAGGAGGTAGATACTTTACCTAACAGACGTCCTGAACATTACATAAATCTGGATCCCGAAGTTGAAGACAGAGAAGACTCCACTCTGGTCATTGATAGCACGTCCTTGGAAAAATGGAACAACCATTTGACTGAGAAAGTTGTCATTGGATTATGTCATGGTCTTAGACCTGCTCAGGACATTTTAAAGAATTGGATGAAGGTTAACTGGGAAAGTAGGGGATTATTTGCCAAACACATTCAGTATCTGCCTAATAACTACTTTCTTTTCTTTTTTGAGGATGGAAATAATGCTATGCAAGTGATTGCTGAAGGTCACTGGTTAATCCGAAATACGCCTATATCTTTTTTTAAATGGTATCCAGGGTTCAACCCTAGGGGCACAAAGCCAACTAAGGTGCCTGTATGGGTTGAATTTCCTGATTTACCTGTTGAATATTTTCCTTGGATTGACAAGCTTGGGGGACTCTTAGGTAAAGTTCTTGGACAGAAGCCTAGAAATGGCTTTAACCCCAAATGGGATCCTCTGATGCTTGTTGAAGTTGATATATCCAAAAACATCAAACCGACACTTGTTCTTAAAAATTCTGAAGGGTATAAGCTACATGAACAAAGAGTTATTTACAAGAATTTACCTACTGCTTGTTTTCATTGTTATAAGCAGGGACATTTGATTAAGGATTGTCCCTCTCTTGTGATCAATCAAGGTAAGGAGAGCAGAGTGGACAAATCAGAAAAACAGGTTCCTGATGCTAAGAAAGAGGAGAGCTCCAAGGAAGATGTGGTCATCAGAAAACAGGCAGGTAAAAACAGAAGGAAGTCTTTTCAGGTTGGTCTTAAACCTGAAACTCTTGTTAAGGTTATTAGTAATCCTTTTCAGGTTCTTGATAAGTCTAATACTGATGAGCCTGAGAACTTAGAGGTTGCAGGTATGCAAAAGAATAATATTGTTCCTCTGTTTGATCATTCGGGTGAAAGCCTACCAGAAAATGGGGAGGGATGGACCGTGGTGGGTAAGAAAAATAGTGTTAAGCCCCAATCCCTTAATACTCACTCCTCCCCTGTGCAGAACCAGATAGAAGAAGATAATGAGTATTTTTCACAAAAGTCCATGGACCCTTTTGTTGAACAACTGAATAAAAGCGATGAAGAAGGTATGGTACAGGCTGGTGTTATGGACGATAATGAGGATAATATGGTTATAGATAAGGTGTCAAGTCCTTCAGTCAAAGATAAATCAAAGTCCAAAAGAAAAGATGTGATTAGGTCTTCTATTTCAACTATGAAACCGATCAAGAATCTTAAAAAATAACTGTTTCTTATGGATCTCCTCAACCTTATTTCTTTAAATACTAAAGGTTTGTCTGATCTTGTTAGAGGCAAGATCATTAGTAACTGGTTAAAAGATTCCTCTCTTTCTCCTGATTTTATCTGTCTGCAGGAACTCAAGATTGGTGGTGAACAACTTATTGCCAACCTGAAGGTTGTCTCCAGTAATTCCATCTGGTATTCCACTAATCATAGTGGAAAAGGTGGAGCAGCTATTGGTATTAAGTCTAGTCTTAGTCAACTTGTTGAAAAGTCCTTGATTAGTGATACCAATCAGTGGATTGGCCTCAAGTGTAAAGATCCTTTCAATTTCACTATCATTTCTGTTTATGCAGCTAACAATCCCTTAGACAGGTCTAATTGCTGGGAGGAGATTGGTAAGCTTGATGGTGATCTAATTCTCACTGGTGATTTTAATATGGTCACTAATTCTGCTGACAGAATCGGTAATTGTAACAATATGATTGCTGGTAGTGAAAAAAATAAATGGTTTAGACTTGTGAATTTGCATAATCTGGTTGATATTTCTTCTAGTACTGGCCATACCTGGAATAATAGGTGTGCTAATAATAGGCTTTCGGCCAGATTAGATAGATTTTACATGAACTCCTCCAGATTTCAAGATTTGTGGAACTGTAGCTGTACCATTGATCCCTCCCTTCATATTTCTGACCATGTTCCTATGGTTACTAAGCTGGCTAGTAATAACCCGCCTTATAGAGCTGGCTGGCCTCACGTGGATATGTCTTTGTTTAGGGTGCCTTTGGTTAAGTTGGAAATCAGCAATATTTTTAAAAAGCATTTTATCCGGGGTTGTTCCCCTTTCAAGGCCTGGGAGGCTGCTATTAAAGATATTCAGTGTTCTCTCGATTTCTTCAAGAAAAAAGCCAGGGAGATCAGGTACAACAGAAGAATGATGCATCTTAAAGAGATAGACAGAATTGAAAGCTCTAATCTTAGTAGTAATGTTAAGATTCAGAAGATCCTGGAGCTTCAGGAAAAAGTGAGGTATGAAGACTACCTTCTGGCTAGTGGTGCCCTTGCCACGTCTAGAGAGTTCTGGGCTGGGAAAGTTGATAAACCTAATAAGCACATGTATGAGATTATGAGAAAAAAAAAGCCAAGGATTTCATTCCTCTATTAAGGAAAAGCAATGGTGGGGTTGCCTCTAATATCAAGGAGAACTTACAGGAGGCTGTGTCCTTCTTTACCAATGTTTTCTCTATGCCTCCCAAGAGAGGGGAGCACATCTGGAGTGCAAGAGCTGCCATTGCCCTTTGTAGGAAAAAAATGGTTCCTCAGGGCTTGGTCTCCCTCCTTGATCTCCCCCTCTCTGCTGGTGAGGTTAGAGAAACCATTAGTAAGTTGAAGCCCTGTAAATCCCCTGGTCATGATGGTATTCCTAACGAGTTTTTTCAGGAGTTCAAAGAAATTTTGGTGCCCATTATTCTCTGGATCTGGCAAGAAGCCATTAGTAGAGGGTCTCTTTCTACTTTCATTAATACTGGAGTCATTAAATTAATTCATAAAAGAGGATCTAAGGATGATCTTAACAACTGGAGACCTATCTCTTGTCTGACTTCTCTTTACAAAATGTATGCCTCCTCCCTTGCTAGAAGATTGAGTCCTTTGATGGATTCCATTATTCTTCCTGAACAGAAAGGTTTTACTAAAGGAAGATTTATTCTTGATGCAATTATCTCTATTTGGGAAGGGTGGGATTATGCTAAGGATAACAATATTGACACTTTCTTTTTTAAGATTGATTTTGACAAGGCCTATGATAGGATTGAGTGGGATTTTATTATGCAATCTCTTCATGATATTGGTGCAGGGAAGAACTTTATTAAGTACACTAGTGTTTTGTTTGGTAATGCTCATTCCAAAATTGCCATGAATGGTCACCTGTCTTCCCCTTTTAAGCTTTGTAGGTCTGTGAGACAAGGTTGTCCTTTAGCCCCTTTACTGTTTGCCATTACTAGTGATGCTCTTGGCTGGCTTGTTAAAGACTGTATTAATAAAGGTCTTTTAAATGGTTTAGAAATTCCTCAAGCTACTGACATGCTCTGTTTGCAGATGTTTGCTGATGACACAAACCTTGTGATGGAAGCTGATCCCTTGTCTGCTAACACTTTTTTAAACTGTCTTAAGACCTTTTGTCTGGCAAGTGGTTCTGTTGTTAATCATCATAAAACCGGTTTTTTTGCCTCTAATGACTTGGTCCCGGATTGTGTGCTTGAGGCAGGGTGTGACATCATTAAAAAGGGTACTGTGTTCAGATTATTGGGTATCCCTATGGGATTTAATATTACCTTTCAACAGAGATGGGACTGGGTCTTGGACAAATTTAGATCTAAGATTTTTAAATGGATGGATATGCAGGCCAATACTTCCCAAAGAGTGTTTGTGTTGAAGCATTATATTCTCCCTGGTCTAACTTATTTCCTTGCTTGTTGGCAGCCTACCAAGAAACAGCTGGCTCAAGTCATTGCCCTTGCCAGGAGATTCTTATGGGGTAGTGCCAAAATTCCAAAAGTTGCTTGGAAGATATGCTGTATGAAGAAGTCAGAGGGAGGCCTTGGCCTTATATGTCCCTCAAGGATGGCTACCCAAATGGCAGCAAAATGGATTCTTAGGGCTATCTCTTCTTCTGACTTTTGGGCCTGCTTGATTAAAAGAAATATCAAATTTTTTTGCTTGAGTAGTAATAAGAGTTGGTGTAACTTTTCTCTTTGGGATATTGTTTCTTCCCCTGCCATTTTCATCCCCAAAGGGAGTCAGTTGGTTTGTAACTTCTGGAGGGCTTGGATGTCTATTAAGGAAGGTTACAAACTGCCCATTTGGTTTGCCAAGAATCACTCTTTCTTATTACAGGATTCGTTATGGATTGGCTGGTTTACCAGTTATTGTGATGCCTCCCTTCCTATAAGATGGCATAAATGTAAAAATTATGGTTTCAATAAATGGGAGGATCTTTTGAGAAATGGGCTAGTAATTGAGGACAGTCACATTTTGAATCTTAATGACCTGTCTTTGTCCTGCAAACAGATAATCAAAGAAAGGAAGCTGCAACTGATGAGTTTGAGGGCTGAAAATCTTTGGGTCAAATTCATTGCCTTGTCTGTGGTGGCTCAAGACATGTATGCTTGCTACATGTCTTCCTTCACCAGCATCTCGAGCATTTGTGGTCGTTTGAATAAAAAGTGGGACCTGTCCTGGAACTATCATCAATGGAGGTACATATTTAAAAGCCTCTGGGCCTACCCAATGGCTAACAAGCATTCCTGTCTCCTCTGGCTGATTCTGCACAAAGGAGTCTGGACGGGGAGCAGAGCTAGAAAATATAATATTGATGCAGGATTGTGTAAATCTTGTGGCAAGGATGAAGATTTGGAACACTTGTTTTTTAAGTGTAAAGACAGTATGGCCTTTTGGAAAATCATACAGCTCTATTGCCAGACTGTTGGGCTCTATACTCTGGGAGTCAAGGAGCTGCTTATTGGAGAAACTTACAGGATGGACATTGCCTTGTGGCAGATTGTGAGCGCTCATATCCTTTGGTACGTGTGGAAAAGCAGAAACAACAAGGTTTTTGATAAAAATGGAAAAAACTTCCTTTTTTCCTGTCTTATTGGAATCAGAAGAATTGCATACATGTGTAATAATATTCCCCTCAATGAGAAATTTCCAGATAAGAACCCCTTGTATATAGTCAAAAAGTACCCTTGTAGTACTTGGAAGAACAAATTGCTCCAGATTTACTCTAGGGACAGAAACAACATGATCAGTTTCTTTAACTGGTATATAAGGAACTATGTGATGTAAGGGTTTGCTGGCTTGGGCTCTCTTGGTCCATGTCTGTGCTCTTGTTTTCTAAGGTTTTCTCCTCCCAGTAAATTTGTGGGAGTTGCTCTTGTAAATTATTTTCCTGCATCAATATTTTACTTTTTGTTTGTGCTCAAAAAAAAAAAAAATTGTTTGAGTTTGGTTCACTCTTTGTGATCAAAGGTGAAGAAGGCACTAGGGCTCTACTTAGGTTCTCTTCTACAACAGCGTATTTGACTGAGATGACATTCGCTGGTGGGGGCGGTTGCTGAGCTAAGATAGGTTGAGGTCTCTGTTGAGAGTGGTATGGGTAATCCTGAGGAGGCCTATAGTAATAAGGCTGAGCATTGTAATGGCCTTGATACTTACCTGGCTGCTGGTATGCTTGCGGGTAGTTCTGTCTCACGGTTTGTTTGTTGTATGGGCAGTCCTGAGCCGTATGATTCATGTATCTTCTCTCAATTGTACAGTATTGGCCACTAGGGTTGGCTTGAGGTTGTGTTGCATTGGGACACACATTTGCCATATGATCACCACCACAAGTGTAACAACGCTTGTTCATTAGTACCCTAGGTTTACTAGAAACTCCTAGTTTCTGGGCCACTTTTTTTGCTAGGTCCTCTATCGAGCTAGACAATTTTGTGGATGCTAGAGATGAACAGTCTGAGTCCTTATAGACCTTTGAGAGTTCCAACTCGTCTCCTAAGTTGTCCTCAATGTCTATGCATATTCTCACACATTGCTCTAGTGTTCTGGGTTCTTTTAAGTACACATAGGAGCATAGTTTAGAGCTCAACAAGCCGTCTAGAAACAATGACACTTGCTTGGCTTGTGAGGGTAGCTCTTGCGTTGGACATCGTTCAACATATTGTCTAAACCTACGTCCTGCGAGTCTAGCTGTTTCTTGAGGGGTCTGTTTGAAGCTATGAATCAGCGAATACCGTCATGTCTAATCCCACTTTTAGAGAATTCAGTGATGAATGACTCTAAAAAGTGATGGATGTCCCTAAATTGCATTTGTTGCAAAGGTTGGAACCAAGTTAAAGTGGTATTTTTTAACGTTAGTCCAAATGCGTTGAATTGCGTGAACATGTCTTCAACTTGTTCGGCTCTTAGTACTTGCTTGAATTCTGCGACATGGTCATAGGGATCTCCTGTCCCATCAAAATAATTTTTCATGGATTTCACTAACTGAGTGGGTCTCAATATTCTTGCGTGTTCACGTGGTCTAGGTAGAGGAAAATCATCTCTACCACCTGGTATTCCATGATCTCTTTGTCTATCCGCTCTATTAGTGTCCGTGGTTGTTCTATCTCTCCCTATGGGATGAGTAAATCTTGCTTCGGGTCTTTCTTTATTTTTCTCTCTTTGATTTCCATGGGCTGATGATGTTCCTGCCCCTTGTTGACTTGTATTCATGTTCGTTCTAGATGGAGGGAATACCAATTCACCTCTCCATGTGTATGTATTTTTAGCGTGGTCAGGCACCACAAAGACTCTTTCTAAAGTCTCATCCATGTATACAACCTTTCCAGGTGTATCCGGGTCCTTGAACTCGTATATCGTGATGATACCTACCTCACTAAGTAGTTTTGTCTTGTATCTCCAAAAGGCTTCATCAGTTTCTTTATTTACAAACAACTCTATGCTTCTGTTGTCCTGAGGGATCCATTCTGGGATTAGTACTCGTGTCAGTACAGATTTCCCTCTAGGTGTTCTAGGCTCTTCTAATGGTTCTTTTCCTTGAGATTTAGTTTCCGTCTCTATCTGAATCACACCAAACACATTGGTATTGTTTGGCTGCGTACTTTGGATGTACATCGTTCCTTCCTTGTCTATGTATGCGTCTCTCTCAAATTTCACCACCGGATGTTCCAACCCAATGGGTTGATCGGGGTTGTGCATTTGCACCACTTGGCTTCGCAAACCATCCTCGTAGATGCGAGCACCTAATCGGTTGGTTCAGAGAAACTCTAGTTGCGTTCTATAGGGTCCTTCTGATTTTTCTAAGTATGCTACATTTGACCCTCCTTCTGGTCTTTCTGTGCTAAATGCCATTTCTGATTCGCTAGTATCTGAGCTCTCGTAGGGATAACTAGTGTTCAATTGTTGAGCCCACGATCATGCAGTAGTTCTTACACTTGCCTCTGATGATCTAAGGCTTCGTCGGTCTGACTTACCTATATGTTTGCCCGATCTAAGGTTCATTAATTTTCTTCCTTGCACACTCAGTACACGCTCAGATCGTCAATGATTCTTTGTTATTACTTTCTTGATTCTTTTTAGATTCCTTTAGATTCTTGTCTTAATGTATGCATCAAGAATTCGACTTTCCGTGGTACTTTGAGTTCCCGTTCCGTCAGACTTATGTTCTTTCCTTTAGGTTTTCGTGTCACACACCTTTATCTTTAGTCTTGAACTTGATAAATTTAATTCTCTTGAACTTGAGGCGTTCTTATCGTCTTTAATCCACAATGCTAACGTTTATCCTAAGCTAAGAATTGACTGAGGGGGTTGAGTAATCTTCCAACCTTGAGTCAGCTTTTCTGGTTGCTCTGATGCCCAAGAAGCCGCACTTCCCAAGCTTTATGCCCTTCACAGCCTTGCTTTGAATGCCTTTGATTGCCCTTGCTAGACCTGGAAAATCCAATATTAGACCAATTCACAGTTGGATGATCAAGCACTTGAGTATATACACCTTTTAAGTCCCTTCCCTTTTGCCCAACTTTTTAATGCTTGCCCCCTAACTTTCTAGTCCCAAACTAGGTCAACCTCAAAGTGGCTTTCTAAAAATAGACATATCCTTTAAGAGCTTTCTAATGAGCTATTAAGCTCAAAAAACGGACTTCGGATGAAAAAGTTATGACCGTTCAGGCCTTGGGGGGTAAAAACTGACAAATAGGTTTTTCTCCAAATATGAGCTAAGGGGTCTCCTATGAGTATAATCACCCAAAAGATTTCCCAAAAGTAGCTTCAAAATTGACCAAAACCCTAAAATTTGCGTTTGGGGTGGACAATCGCGATGGTCTGAGATAATCGCGATGGTCTGGGACCGTCGCGATGGCGTGAAGGTGAACCGCCGTGATTGTCTAGACGTGAATGATCGCGATGGCGTGAAGGTGAGCAATCGCGATGGTCTGAAGTGCACGGTCGCGATGGTCCAAAAGTGAACAATCGCGATTGCTCGATCAGGCAGACAATCGCGATGGCGTCAGTCAACGGTCAACGTGAACAATCGCGATGGTCCAAAGTGAACCATCGCGATGGTCACAGATGCGATGGCTTGAGCCAATCGCGATGGTGCGGGCGTGATGGCGTGAGCCAATCGTGATGGTCCAAAATTCGAGTTGTCACGATGGTGTAAGGGTGTCGTCGCGATGGTGTAAGGGTGTCGTCGCGATGGCGTGAAGTGCGAACCATCGCGATCGTCTAGCTTGCTACATGGCACCGTCGATGCGATGGCGTGAGCCAATCGCGATGGTGTGGGGTCAGCCGAACAGTCGCGATGGTCCGCGAACCGTCGCGATGGTCCAAATGAACCATCGCGATGGCGTGAGACCGTCGCGATGGTCTGGCCGAGCCGTCGCGATGGCGTGAGCCTATCGCGATGGTGTGACACAATCACGATGGTCTGAGACCGTCGCGAGGGTCCACCAACATGTGATTTTTTGCAATGCAAGTATGGATTCCTAGAGGCGCAAGTGTGCTCTACACTCTGGTGTGGTCGCCTTCTTCAAATTCCGAGCTTTCTAGACCATCGCGATGGTCGGACACAGACGGAAATCTTTGACAAAAACTGAAAATTTTACCTTTTCCAAGCTTTCCTGATGCTCTGGAGCTCTGTACCTGCAAGAAAACTCAAGAAAACAAAAGCACATGCAAGCATAAAAGCTCTCTCTCACTCTCTCCCATGCACAAATGAGGGGAAATGAGGAGAATGGGTGGATATGGTGAATTTTCTGATTTTTTTGGAGATGAAGATGATGATGCGGTGATGAAGATGGAGTGTGGTGGAGGTGAAAAACACTAAAAACTAAGTAAAAACAACAACAAAAACTGAAATTTTTACCTTCCAAAGCCACTTCTTGCTATACTCTTACCATCACACATTCGTCCTAGACTCGATCCCCGGCAACGGCGCCAAATTTGGTGTTGCTCTAGCACAATGGTGAGACCACGTTAAGAAGCTCCACCTCCTTAATGTCAATCCGCGGAAGAGATAGGAGTGATATGAAGATCGTGAACGTGAGATGAAGTGAGAGTGAAGGTGAGAAGCATAGAAATGCACACACACATACACACACACTACGAAGAGACAAGCAAGACACAATGGAAGGTGAGAGATCAACTCTATTACTCAAGAACATTATTACAAGCTCAAAATAACTCTAACCGCAAACAAGCTAACTCCCAAAAATGAGCTCTCTAGCTCTTTTTATAGTTTCTAGACTAGTTTTGACGGGTTTCACATCTAGTGACCGGCATAGTTAAAAATTAGGTCCTACATGCTATTTGGAAGGGTAAACGGTGTCTAAAAGTAACGAAAATTGATACGCTTGTTCTACCTAAGCTCCTCAAGCTCGAGGACTCCTCGGCTTGCACAAAATAGAGCTATGGATTACAAAATGGGGTTTTCTATGTTACATATGTTACAATAGTGATAAAAATCACTGTTGGAGGTTTTTGGAAAGTATTTGAAAACATAATTCTTTGAAAAAAGATTCGACTGGGTCCCTGCTCCGTCGTTACATGCTTCCACGTCTTCTATGCCTCTGGCTGCTTCCAACAGGGTTCGAAGGACAGAAGGGTTGAAGTGTACAAGGGATTGGTGATGGAAGAGAAGAGGGTGTCTTGTGAGGTGGGTTCTCAAAATGAGAAGGATGTGAATGAGGTTGGGTTATAAGTGAAGGTAGAGGTGATGACTACCGTTTCTTCCATGGTGGGAAGTGGTGGTGAGGGTGGAGAAGGTGGTGATGGGGGGTGTTGTGGTTTCAATGGGTACTTTTGGTTTTGTGATGGGTATCCTGATAGTCTTAGCTGCTCGTGGTAATGTGTCGACTCTGCGTTTGTCATATCTCATGGACTGGCGGACTGCTGTGTGGACAACCTCCGGAACTCCTAAAGATTCTGACACTTACTTGAGGGTGTCAATAAAATGTTGATCCACCCTATCATCTGCTAGCATTTCTTGCATTAAGGCTTGGCCTGATGCAAGGGAGAGTTGATGCCTTTCTTGCACTACTTTGATCGTGTCCTATAACCTTTGTAGTTGAGCTGTGTATGCAGGTGCACTGTTAAACGGCCGCCGAATAAGGACAAATGTACTAGGACAGGCGTCTTAAATGTAAAAGTACCTTTCGGGGAACATGCAGGTAACTAAAGATTCGCGCACCCTTGTAAAAAAATATTCTATATAAGGCAATGAGAAAAGAGTGGCCGAGCGCCCCATTTTTGGGAATTGCAGTGTATTGTTTGAGTGAGCCCCATTTTGTGGATTGTAAATGTATTGTTTGAGTGTGTATGTTGTTGAGAAGGTTATTCCTGCTCTGTTCTGTTCTGTTCTGTGCTCCGTCTAGTCGTTAATCCTGCTCTGTTCTATTCTGTTCTGTGCTTCATCTAGTCGTTTATTCGCACCTTAATACAGAGTTACGAATCAGTTGTATTGCGTTACGAATCTGTTCAGTAATGGTTGAGTGTGTCTCTGAGTGTTATCAAGTGTAGTGTGTTGTTTGTCAGTTCTTCGGCGAAGCAAGGGAATGTGAAAAGTAGTCCCGAACTGTTTGCCTGTTAGCATTTTCTGTAAGTGACCGAATTCGATACAGTAGTCCACGTTCACTATTGATTCCGAGCATAGAAAGACTAGTATCTGTAATGGTCTGAAGGTGAGTAGGACACCGTTAAGTCTGTGGCTAGTCGTTTGTTATTAGGAGATTGGTTGTTCGAGTTTAGCATACGGTGAGTTCTCATAACTTCAAGGTATAGATGTCTGGTTGGTATACCTGTCTGTTCTGAAGAAGTACGTATTAGGTGACCTTCGTTACTGAAGTATATTTTGCTCTGAGAACAAGTAACCGGACTGCTGCTCAGATAGCTACAACAGGATCAGTTCTAAAGTTCTAATTCCAGTACACTAAACAATTTTCAGTTGTTCAGAGTTGGGTACTAAGCTAAGACACGAGAGAGCATTTATGATTGTGTGATGAGTTGGGAAAATAGTACAGGGCCTCTGTCTAACAGACCCCTACCACTCCCAAGGACCCACGTGGCTAAGAGTTAAGTTACTTTTAAGCATCACGATAGTAGTAACCTGCATACGGAAAAGTAGTTCGTCAGGGACTCCCAACCTCCTAAAGTATTGGAGTCCGAAATCAGAGTCTGTAGCTGTAGCTCAAGCATAAGCACCACCTCCTTTACTTGTCAATCCGCGGAGACGTGAGGACCGGTATGAAGACCACGAGCAAGTGAAGGCACAAGTGCGTGAGTGAAAGCACACAAACATGCACACACATACACACACACGCGCACAAAGTAAGATCAAAGAGAGGAACAATGGAAAGCTTAGATTGCAAAAGAGTTCTCTTACAAAAGTTCTATTCTCTAACAAGCTCACACCAAAAATGAGCTCTCTAACTCTTTTTATAGTTTTTTTGACTAGTTTTGGCCCTGTCCAGACCTAGTGTCTGGCCTAGTTAAAAATTAGGTTCCAGGGCTTATTTGAGGGCTCAAACGAAGTCTAAAAATTATGAAAATTGGTACGATGGTACTTCTAATACTCCTCAAGCTCGAGGACTCCTCGGCTTGAAAAAATGGAGTTACTAAAAATACATAATGGTATTTACAATGGTTTTTAGTGATGAAAATCACTATTTTTGTAGGGGATTCTTCTGAAAATTTGACATACACTTCTTGGAGCTCCCTACTTGCTCCCTTTCCTTGTGTGTCCACCTTTTGATGTGCTTCCGTGCTTTGTCCTTGACTTTGAGCTTCAACACTCCCCCCCCTCTCGAGTATGTCGTCCCTAACAGACCCTTGTTGGAAGGGCTGTTCCATGTAGTGCTTTGAGAGGTGGTGTCCATCCATTGTATGAGCTGGTTCCTTGGATCCCAGCAAGAATGTGCCGTTGTGAGCTTTCAAAACTGCAAGTTGCTCAAAAGAGGTTGTCAAGAGTGATTTGGAGCAACTACTGGCTTCAATTTTCTTTCGAGATATGGATGTTGGTCCCAAAACGTCCGCTAGCTCTTCCAAAGATGATGTTGAGAGCAGTCATGCCAATTACTCATAACTCATAATGAATGATGGGTAAGTGTGTTCGTGCTTGGGTTGAAAAAAGCATGTGCCTTGTGCACGGCCTTGAAATGTAGCCCTACGTATGCTTACTTAGAAAATGCATTGGAAGAAGCATGGTGCAAAAATTGCGGGTCTTGAGCTAAGTGCTCAAGGGTGTGCTGACGAAGAGGTTTCCTAAACTATCATGGTTATGGTGTTTCCAGAGTAAAAATACTTACCATGGAGAAGGTTGATGGATGTTTGTCTCTTCGTGTTGTACACTCGGCCTTTGGGATAGAACATTGTTGATGAATGTCCATGTTGATTGTCCACTGATGAGATCTTTTGAGTGGGGAATCTCCTCTCCTCTTTTCAAAGCAACATTTGTCAAATACATATGCAGGAGTCTTCACCTCTAGAACTACCCTTTGCAGATATCTCCTTGGATGCTCTGGTACATGAAGTAGTTAAGCATCACTCAAGTTGCGGACCTTCAAGCTCTTCATTCCTACCATGGTAAGAGAAAATCATAGTTGTAGATGCCATGTTCATGCCAAATGCTTGTCATCTACCAGATAAGGCAGCAATAATCTCACTACTGGCCGAGACACACTTCTATCCAAATTGATAAATGCCTAGTAATCAACAGTTCCACCTTCAACTAAGCATGACTCATTCATGTTTCATAAGCCAAACCTGGGAACAAGCTCTCTCCTGCTTTTCTTTCTCCCCTTTTCTTTTCTTTTCTTTTCTTTTCTTTTTTTTTTTTTTTTTGAGGAACAATAGCACAAAACAAGAACACAAAAGTTAGTATCAATAGAAATATTTGACATATGTCAATGTGCTCTTGTGCTTGGGATTCTCAAGTGTGTCTATGCACGGCCGTGTAATGTGGCCCTATATTAATGCATACTTTGGAAATGCATGACCTGAATGGTGCAGAAGATAGGGTTGTGCAAGGAGCACATGGTTGTCACTCGTTCGAGGCTTTCGATGTTATTTGTGGAGGTTGATGCCGACCTTGGTGGAGGTATCCATTGAGTCTCGAACTGATGTAATCCTCCTTATTGGAGTCCATTTTAGAACATCATTTGGCACTGTAGAGGTCACTTCAGGCGTCTTTCTCTTTGGATGCTTTCTGAACTGTGGTATCCAGTGTGGTTGACGCTTTGGTTTGGTGGAGGCTACTTGCACTTTTGGCTTCCAAACCCATATCCTTTTTGCATGTCTTCCTACTAATGTTGAAGAGCTGATTTGATCTTCCTTTGGTCTCTGTACGTGGTTCTTACCCTTTTCTATTTTTGGCTTCTTTGTTGAAACCTTTTGCATGTGGGAGAACAAAGGTTGTTGTGGATGTAGGAGCTTCTTAGGTACCCACATCTGTAATTGCCCTTGTTGAGCTGCAGCTAACTTCTTAGGCACCCAAACTTGTTGGATACCTTGTGATTGAGCTTGTCTGAGCTGCTTCCTTCGTCTTCTGGCCTGGTTGGTTTGCATGGATGGAATTTGTGGGGGCAAGGTTGGTGGTTGCTCTCCTTTGCGTACCCATATCTGCTTCATGCTCGGAACTGTTTTTTTATCGAATGGTGTCTTTCTATTTGATGTAGCAATTGTCGTGAACGGTTGTGTTTGCTTGTGTGGTGGATGCACTACTGTGGCTACTTGATTCTTTGGAGAAGAAGAAAGATCCACCCGCCTTCGAACCTGGTCTTCCACGATTGACTCCTTCTGCATCATAGAGCTTTTGACACATACAACATCTTCTTTCATATGATTAGTCTTGGAAGAACTAAGAGGGTGTGTGGTGCCATGATTTAAGAGCATGCAGTTCTCTAATTCTAATGTAATGCATTGTTCATGTACCCAAACTTGAAGAATGTGACTTCTTAGGTTTATGTTAACTGCATGGTCATAGATCCAATCTTGACCCAAGACAAGTGGTTCTGTAAGGTTCTCATCTTGACATACTAGCGCTTTGACTTTCATTGGAACATCTTGAAGGTAGATGGGAAGTTCCACCTCGCCCAAACAAGGGGTTTCCACACCTCCCAATCCTATGAGATAAGCTTCTATGGGATTGATGTTCAACTGCAAGTCTTGGCAGTAGGAAAGTCTAACTGCACTACTTGCTGCACCTGAGTCAATCAACGCTTTCACCGTCCTTGCACCCTTCCATTGTCCTATCTCTATGGTCACAAAGGGTCTTCGGTCAATGACCTGAGAAGTTGCTATGCCTGACTTCTGACACATATCCATGTGATATTTTGTGGCTTTTGAGTTGACATCCAGGCCTAATCGCCTTAACTTATTTCGCCTAATACGCTCTCTAGCCTCTACCTGTGCTTCTTCTCTCACTCTTAACTCTTCTTCTTTTCGCTTCTTAGCAGTGTTGAGTCTCATTAGCATATCCTCAGTAAGAGGTTCTTGATATAGCTTGACTCTACAACCACTAATATAGTTTGGCAAGATATCTCCTTCTAGAGTGGCCAACTGAACTGCACCACTAGTGGAAATTCTATTAATGATCATGGGTCCGTATCCTCTTTTTTCCAACTTACGGGCATGTTGTTTTAGTGTGTATACCAACACTAGATCTCCCTCTTTCAATCCCTTATCCTTGATGTGTGCATCAAAGTATGCCTTTTGCCTCTTCTTTGCAGCGTAGATGCCTGCTGCCGCTCGTAGCCTCGTCTCACCCAAGCGTTCGAGATCAAAGATCCTAGAGGACAATTCATGCCCATTCCACTCATACTCTTGTGCTACTTTTAAGGCAGGGATTAAGAAATCTAATGGTAGCACAGCGTTCTGTCCGAAGACCATCTGAAATGGGGTGGCATTGAGTACCGTTTTGTAGGCAACTCGATAAGCCCAAACAGCATGATGAAGTTGTTTGTCCCAATCAGAGTGTTTATTATTTATCAGTTTTGTCAATACGTTACAGAGGATCTTATTGGTACTCTCGGCTTGTCCGTTGGCTTGTGGGTGATAGGGGGCAGACTTTTTATGTATCACCAAGAATTCTTGGAGAAGATTTTCAATGACTTCATTCAAGAAGTGTGTGCCTCTATCGCTCACCAACTCTATTGGTAGTCCATATCTCGTGAACACATTCTCGAATAAGAACTTAGCCGTAGTCTGAGCATCATTCTTTGTTGTGGCTTTGACTTCTACCCACTTTGTAAGGTAATCTGTGGCTACAATGATGTACTCTGCATGGGAGTTTCTAGCTGGGGGGTTAATAGGACCTATGAAGTCTATGCCCCACTTCGAAAATGCAAGCCCTCCCATCATTGGCCTCAAGGGCATCTCGTCTTTTCTCACTGGATATTGTGCATGTTGGCATGTGTCACATTTCTTCACATAGGTATGTGCATCCATATGAAGAGTGGGCCACCAAAGTCCTGAAAATAGAATGGTCTTGATCACTCGGTCAGGACCAAAATGTCCACCTGCAACACCGCTATGTGTAGTCTCTAAGACCTTTAAATAGTCTGATTCATGAACGCATAGTCTTAAGTAACCATCTTTGCCTCTTCGCTATAGGTTGTCCCCTACTAAGGCGTAGCCTTGAGCCTCTTGCTCCATGCTTCGTCTTCTTGCTAGACTAGCCTCTTTGGGTAATCTTCCCGCTCTCATAAACTCTACCAATGGAACACTCCAATCTGGAATTAATGACACTTGATAAAGGGTCGCATGCTCCACTGGAGGTCTCTCTCTGCACCTTGGACACTTCTTAATCCACTCATGTATTTCTTTGTCCATGCTAGGCCAATACACTCCTAAACGCTTTAGATTCTGCAATGTTCGTTGTTTAGAATAGTGATTTCCTAGCATTCCTTCATGGGCTTGTTGCAACCAACTACTATGTTCATCATCCTCCACACAACAAGCTAATACACCCTCAGTATCTTGTTTGTACATGCTTCCTGCTAATATGTGATATTTTTGTGATTTTACAATTTCTTCTCGTGATGTTTTCACCTTCTTATTTGTAGGGCCAAAGGTTAGGACTGGTACCAACTTATTTGCCCATTTAGGGACAACTTCTAAATTGAACAGATAAGCATCGGGTAATTCGTCAGACACTCCTTGCGATGACTCTCCTGAAGTGATGCGAGAAAGGTGATCTGCCCGAAGGTGGGTTCTACCTTTCCTGACAACAACTTCAAAGTCATATTCCATTAGTAAGAGGAACCATCTTACTAAGCGTCGAGTATTGCAAGGTTTATTGACCAAATATAACAAAGCTTGATGATCAGTGAAAAACTTGAACTTGTTGGCCAATAAATAGTGTCTAAACTTCTTCACAGCATATACCATGCCTAGGCCCTCTCGCTCAGTTGTGGTATAGTTCCGTTCAGCTGCAGTGAGCTGTCTACTAGCATATGCTATGGGCAAATCTAAGTTTCCTTCACTTTTGGGTTGTGCTAGCACACACCCTATGGCATGATTGGATGCATCCACATGGACATGGAATGGTTTATTCCAATCAGGAGTGGTGAGTATTGGTGCCGTGCACAAACGTTTCTTCAGTTCGTTGAAAGAATTCTCGCATTCGTCGTTCCACTCAAAATTAGACAACAAGGCATATAGGGGTCTAGCGATGATCGCGTACATGTGGATAAACCTATGGTAGTATCCACAATGGCCCATAAAGGCTTGTACCTCTTTAATATTCCTTGGCCTTGGTAGCTCCACTATGGCTCGTACCTTATCTTCATCTGTTGAGATTCCACTCTTAGAAACAATATGACCTAAGATTTTACCTTGACGCACCATAAACACACACTTTTTTGGGTTCAGACACACTCGATATTCTCTACACTTGTTGAAGATTTGTCTGAGCTCAGGGATGTGAACCCTTCTTTCTTGGGAGTGAGCACATAAATCATCCACATACACTTCTAAGCTCTTTCGCAAGAACTCTTTGAAGACATGACACATGAGCCTTTGGAATGTTGCAGGTGCATTGGTGAGCCCAAATGGCATCACACGAAATGCAAAGATTCCCCACTCTGTAGCAAAAGCTGTTTTGTGTTGATCTTCTGGGGCAATGGCTACTTGATTGTAACCTGAAAATCCATCAAGGAAGCTATAAACTTCCTTGCCTGCAACACGCTCCAAAAGGTGTTCTGTGATTGGGAGTGGATAACTATCTCTAATCGTAGCGGCATTCACTTTTTTAAGGTTAATACACACTCGCAACTTCTCGTTCTTCTTGGGTACCACAACAATGGGGGACACCCATTCGGTATGCTCAATCTCATAGATGAATCCAGCTTCAATCAACCTATCAATTTCTTCTTTTATTTTGGCTGCATAGGTATCATTATATGTGTAGGGCTTCTGTTTGGTGGGCCTAGCATCAGCAGTCATGGGGATAGTATGAGAGCAAATTCTTGGATCTACCCCTTTCAAGTCTCTATAGTGCCATGCAAACACATCCCTATATTCCCTTAATAGAGCTATGAGCTCCATTTCTTCTCTTGCACTTAGGTCATCTCCTATATATGTGCATCTCTCTTCGTTCTCTTCAATGGTCACTACAATCTTCTTGGTCTTTTCTTTATTATCATATGATTCTCCTATGATGGCCTCTCTCTTAGGCATTCGTACCAAAATTTTGCGGTCGTCAACTTCATATTTCTTGAAGTTTTCTGGTACTTCAAACAATGATTCCTCCTCTTCTTGTTTCACTGCTTTTCTTTTCTTTTTCTTTTGACTACTCTCACTTCCATCCTTTGAGTTTACTGTTTTAATACTTGTGAGAGGTTCTTCCTCTTTCTGGGTGAACACTCCTATATCTTCTAGATAGTGCTGCTCTGATTCAAAGCAACTATCCATCACAATAGACTCCAGATCATCGTCATTCTCTTCTTCTTCTATGACATCACTAGGGTCACATTCTTCTAGCAAGGGTTGACACATGAACACTGAGATATCATAACCCTCCTCATCACAATGAGGTGTCCACTGTTCCTCGTTGACAGCAATGTCCATGGTGGCTAAGATTTCTGGCCAGCCATGAGGCTCAAACTCCTCATCTGGAAAGATCATCGGTGTGTAGGTTGGGTCTCTAACTGGTCTATCTCCTAGCGAAGTTCCTTCTTCTCTTGCCTTTAAATGTTTTTCCTCTTCCTTTGCGACCTTGCACATCCACAAATGAGTATCTTCATGCAGCCATGATGGATCAGGTGAACTTTCAGAATGCACAGAGATGGAATCTTCTTTCGCTTTGTGGATAGAATTCCACTGTAGGGGTGGTACATCTCTGAAGGTGTAATCCTTCAAATTGACCTTGGTGGTGACCCCTAAGTGCTGTAAGTACAAGGAGTTAGTTCCTCAATCTTGTACTATTTGCAATTGTCGTAGGAAGGGTCTTCCTAGGATCATCTCATAGACATTATTTTTCTCAAAGTCACATATAGCAAATGTGTGCTCAAACTCTACACCACAAGTGGTTAGAGTGATCCCTTCTAGCAATCCTAGAGGTCTTTCAAAATGACCATCAGCCATTTGAAGCTTCATTCTAGTTGGTCTTAATGTGGTCTTGCCCCATTGCTTCCACAAGGAGGTGGTCGCAATAGCAACACCAGCACCTGAATCTATGATTGCTTTGGTTGTGTAACCTTGGTAGGTGATTGGAAGATAAGTATTACCTTCTTCACCCTCACACATGTCCCCTATTTTGTCTAGAGGTATCTCTGGTACCCTGTGCTTGGAGCCTGTTTTTGGCATGTTGGAATCAAGTTCTGGAACCTGATCCTTCACATGATTCCAAAGCTCAGGTTTTGCTTTGAGCAGCTCTTCTACAGTGAGATGACACTGAACCTTAGTGTTCTTCACGACATCCGTGTTCCTTGGAACCACTGAGTCTTCATTTCTTACTAGTATCGTGGGAGCTCTAATCTGGAGAGATTCAGATTCCCATGGGCCTGGAAATTGAGGCAGTTCTTCTAAGGTATTAGATTCAAAATCTAACTTTTCATCTTCTTGTTGTTCTGCTTCATCTCCGTAAATAGATGGAATGTCTTGGGGAAATTGATCCTGAAGATCATCAATCTCAGGAATAGGAGGGGAATTAACCTTCTCCTTGGCCCATTTCTCTTCTTGTATTTCCCACAAGAATTCTTGAGAGTACTGTTGAATTGAAGGAGGTATTCCTGGATCCGTGGAATTAGGAACATAAGCTCCCATTGGTGGTGAGCTTCCTCTTTCAATAACTAGTTGAGCCTGTGGAGGTAAAGAAACTTGTGGTTTGTTTACCAACTACTCTAATCGTTCTAATAAGCCCTGGAAATGCAAATCCCCTTTGACAGAGTTTGTCTGATTGAACTTTTGACTAGTCTCAAGTATAGTTTGAGCTTGTTCTACCATTTTCATGTACATTTTCATCCGTTCAATTTCTAAGTCCGCTCTAGGGTAACTCTTGTCTAGGTTTGCAGCTGTAGGCCCTTCTTGAAGTCGAGCCTATTAGGCCTTGAACATCATGTCCAAGCCTTCTGGGGTTGGATCTGCAAGAACAGACCCTGGTTGTGGTCTATTTACAATGGGTGGTGGGGTGGGATGAGGTGGAGTGGATGGAGTTTCGGCATGCGAGGGGCTTTGAGATGCAATGTCTTCTATTTTTGTTTTCACTTCTTTTAAGCTTTCTTCTAGTTCCGATAACTTTTTATTCCACTTGCGATTGGCCTTCTCTCTGGTATCCTTCCATGTTCTTGTTTTCCTCTTACTAGGATCTCTCGATTCACTCAACTCTGATTGTTCTACTGGTTTATCCTGTTTTAAGGCTTGTGCTCTAGTAACAGCTTGTATAGGAGCCACATTGCTACTACTTGAACTTGAATCTGCCACTAAGCCTACCACATTAATGGGTGTAATCTTGGGTGCACTGGAGGGGTTTCTTGGACAATCTCTGGGGAGATGGTCTTTGCCGCAATCAGGACAAAAAGCCTGTATTGTGATAGCTTGTCCTTGACTCGGAGATGGTGGGTGGGGACAGTCACGAATGAAATGGTCACCTTGACATCTGAAGCAAGATCCTCTAGGGGCTTGTGGTCTCGTTTGCCTCAACTGGGGCCTAGGGTTAGGATTTGTGTACATGACATTGGAGTATTCTGGCACCCAATTTTGCTCCATAGGTGGTACCTCATATTGATACGAGTAAATCTCACTATGTTCAGGTGACTCTGTGTAATAAGCATGTGGACTACCTTCATGGGAGTAGTCTAAACAATGAGCATGAGAGTCATTATCTGGTATCAATGGGGTTAGTGGCACCAATGCTCTATTTGGATTTTCTTCTCCCCCAGCATATTTGACTGGAATCACGTTGGCTGGAACTGGTGGTTGGTTTCCCAAGACAGGTTGTGGCCTATATGGTACCTGATATTGCTGTTGTGGTCTATAATATGGTTGTTGGTATTGGTTCTGATACCTACCTTGTGGGTAAGGTTGCTGATAATTCTGTCTAATAGCCTGCCTATTGTAGGGACAATCTTGAGCCGTGTGGTTTGTGTATTTTCTCTCAATAGTGCAATATGGAGCATTCCTTTCTCTAATGTTTTGGTTTTGCATTGGGCATACATTAGCCATGTGGTCACCTCTGCAAGTATAGCACCGATTCAATTGGGTGACTCTCTGTGTTTGTCTATTTTGGACTCCCAACTTCTTGGCAACTTGCTCAGCTATCTCTTCTATTTCTGTGGAGATCTTTGAAGTATGACTAGTAGAACCATCCGAATCTTTATAGAGTTTGGATAATCCTAACTCCTCACCCAAGTTATCTTCTAAGTCAATGCATGTCTGCACACACTCTTCTATGGATCTAGGTTCTTTCAAATATACATATGATCTTAACTTGGTGCTCAGTAAGCCATCTAAGAACAAAGCCACTTGTTTGGCTGGTGTGGGTAACTCGGGAGCAGGGCATCTTTCTAGGTACTGTCTGAACCTTCTACCTGCTAGTCGCACTGTTTCTTGAGGTGTCTGCTTGAAACTGTGGATCAGGGACGATGTGTTATGCCTGATACCACTCTTGGAAAATTCTACAATGAATTCGTCTAGCAGTTGACCTACATTGCGATAGTTGTGACTACTCAATGGTTGAAACCAAGCCAAAGCAGTGCCCTTAAGAGTCAAACCAAATGCCTCGTACTGGGTGAACAAGTCCTCAACCTGTTCAGCTCTTAACACTTGTTTGAACTCGGCCACATGATCATAAGGATCTCCTGACCCGTCAAAATAATTCTTCATTGCCTCGATCACTTGAATGGGTCTAAGGGTTCTTGGGTGCCCTCGGGGTCTAGGCAATGGAAAATCATGTTCATCTCTTTGTTGTCTATGTGCTTGATGTCTCTCTCTTTCAGGTCTTTCATTTTCAAATCCTGATCTATTCCTGTCTACGGTGTGTGCCAAACTTACCTCAGGTCTCTCTCTGGCTCTTTCTCTCTGAGCTTCATGAGCGTGGGAAGATCCTACTCCTTGGAGGCCATGGAAAACATTGGATCTTGGTGGCAGGAAAATCAATTCATTCTTCCAAGTATATGCATGTCTATCATGTTCTGTTACCAAGAATATCTTCTCTGATGTGTTATCCAGGTAGACAACTTTGCCTGGTATCTCAGGATCTTTGAATTCATAGATGATAACTATGCCCAATTGGCTAGGTTGATCTGGCTTGAATCTCCAAAAGGCTTCCTCAGTTTCTCTATTCAAAAATAGTTCTATGCTTTTGTTATCTTGAGGGATCCAGTCTGGAGTGATCATTCGGGTCAAAACTGACTTACCTCTAGGAGTCTGGGGTCCATGTCCTACATTTCCTTGTTCTAGGTCTCCTATTTCATTCTCAAGAATGACATTTCCGAACTCATCAGTCCTATCTGGTAGGTTGGTGACCACATACATGGTTCCTTCCTTATCAATGTATGAACCCTCTTCGAACTTGACCACCGGGTGTTCAAGTCCAAAGGATTGATCTGGATTTTTGAGTTGGACCACTGATCGCCTCAGACCATCCTCATAGATGCGAGCACCTAATTGGTTGGTCCGAATATATTCCAACTGTGTCTTATAGGGCCCTTCTGGTGTTTGTAGATGGGTAGTCCCTGAGCCACCTGCAGGTTTTCCCATACTAAAGGACATTTCTGAATCACTTGTGTCTGAACTTAGTAAAAGATGACCACTTAGTTGTTGTGCCCAAGACTTGGATGTATGGTTGACACTAGCCTCAGAAGATCTAATGCTTTGTTTATCCTTGCCTAAGTGTCTACCAGATCTCAGGTTCATAAGCTTTAGTCAAGAGTCCAAATTTTCCCTTTGGTATGGTTCAAAATTCTTTGGAGTCCCCTTGGTTTCCTAGTCCCACTTGAGGCCCAACTTCAAATTAGTCTATATGAAAATCAACGCTTTCCAACGAACTATAGAGCTCAAAAAATGGACTTTGGATGAAAAAGTTATGCCAATTCAGGCTCCTAGGGGTCAAAACAGGCAAACAGGACCTTTGGAGAAAATCGCGATTTTGTGAACTTTCAGAGAATCGCGATGTTGAGGCTCAGAAAATCGCGATGTTGAGGCTCAGAAAATTGTGATGTTGAGGCTCAGAAAATCGCGATGTTGAGAACTCAGAAAATCGCGATGTTGAGACTCAGAAAATCGCGATGTTGAGACTCAGAAAATCGCGATGTTGAGGCTCAGAAAATCGCGATGTTGAGAACTCAGAAAATCGCGATGTTGAGACTCAGAATATCGTGTTTTTTTCACAAAATCGTGTTTTCTCAGAATCGTGTTTTTGGCATGAAAATCGCGATTTTGAGCACATAATCGTGTTTTTAGAAAGTCGCGATTTTGAGCAGAGAATCGTGTTTTTACAGAATCGTTTTTTTTCACAAAATCGTGTTTTTACTGAAAATCGTGATTTTTTGAGAATCGCGATTTTGAGTAGGGAATCGTGTTTTCTCAAAATCGTGTTTTTTGCTGAAAATCGTGATTTGTGAAAATCGCGATTTTGAGCACAATCACAGAATCGCGATTCTGAGAATGACCACAGAATCGTGATTTTTCAGCCAACTTTTAGGCGGGAAAACTGAAAATCGTGATTTTTTCAAAAAATTTTGAATTTTCACAGGATCGCGATTTTCATCACAGAATCGCGTTTTTTGGCGGGAAATTCAAATTTCTGAGCACCGGCTATGGCGAGCTCCGTATGAGCAGAAAATCATGAAAAAAAACACAGCGCTTGCTCTCCCTTGCTTCTCCTAACTCCTTCCCACACAATAATGCATGAAAAATGGTATGAAGATGGTGAAAATGCACTAAAAAACAAAAAATTTCTATGAAGAAGAAGATGGAAGAAGGTGGAGATGATGATGATGATGAAGAAGAAGAGGAAAAAACAGAAAAGGAACTGAAATGACAGTTTTTTTACATTCCAACGTCGCAAATCTACGATCTTACCATCACAACGCTCGTCCTCGAAGCTCTCTCCCCGGCAACGGCGCCAAAATTTGGTGTAGCTCAAGCATAAGCACCACCTCCTTTACTTGTCAATCCGCGGAGACGTGAGGACCGGTATGAAGACCACGAGCAAGTGAAGGCACAAGTGCGTGAGTGAAAGCACACAAACATGCACACACATACACACACACGCGCACAAAGTAAGATCAAAGAGAGGAACAATGGAAAGCTTAGATTGCAAAAGAGTTCTCTTACAAAAGTTCTATTCTCTAACAAGCTCACCCCAAAAATGAGCTCTCTAGCTCTTTTTATAGTTTTTTTGACTAGTTTTGGCCCTGTCCAGACCTAGTGTCCGGCCTAGTTAAAAATTAGGTTCCAGGGCTTATTTGAGGGCTCAAACGAAGTCTAAAAATTATGAAAATTGGTACGATGGTACTTCTAATACTCCTCAAGCTCGAGGACTCCTCGGCTTGAAAAAATGGAGTTACTAAAAATACATAATGGTATTTACAATGGTTTTTAGTGATGAAAATCACTATTTTTGTAGGGGATTCTTCTGAAAATTTGACATACACTTCTTGGAGCTCCCTACTTGCTCCCTTTCCTTGTGTGTCCACCTTTTGATGTGCTTCCGTGCTTTTTCCTTGACTTTGAGCTTCAACAGTAGCCTTGAACGGCTAACATTTGGCGCCGTCTGAGGGAAGGTGGCATCTGATTGCCAGTCGTCTGTGGGAAGGTGGCATCTGATTGCCAGTCGTCTGTAGGAAGGTGGCATCTGATTGCCAGTCGTCTGTGGGAAGGTGGCATCTGATTGCCAGTCAATTGTGGGAAGGTGGCATTAGAGTGCCAGCTGTTTGTCAGAAGCAAACATTCAGTTAACATTCGATTAACTAGTAGTAGTAACAGACCCAGATTGTTGCAAACTGCTCATATAGTGTTACTGCGCAATGATACATGCCGGTTACTCAGTCTGGCGAAACATATCCTAAGAACCGTAAGGCTGAAGCACGTAAAGCGCTAAAGACAGCCTTGAGAGAAGAAGGCATAACTCGATCTCACCCAGTGGTCAAGCAAATTGAGAATGTTACGATTGATTCCAGTCATATTCCGGTGGAACGATCAACGACTTTGGTACATTCTGGTGCTACTTTGACCCAGCCTATCGAAGATATAGTAATTTCATAATCTACCAAGACGCCGTTAGAAACCAGTCTAGACTTAGAGTTATATACGATCAGAAACACTCTAGGAAAAGAGATCGGTAAAAGCGGAAAAACACTGCGTTCTGGCACAATTTCGGTTCATTCCGGCGATATTCCAGTGATAGAATCTCCAACTGCCGGTGAAGGCTTAGCTTTTTTTGTGGAATCCTCAGCCCAACCAGCGTGCTTGGAAGAAAGATTTCGGATAGTGGATATCTAGAAGGAAGGAAAACTCTTCGAAGCAAAAGCCCGACACATTCTAAGTAAAAACAGCACACCGGAAGGCACGCCATCCGGCGATACAAGTTCTGAGAGTTCAACTAATCAACCTCAAGATACAGAAGGAAGCCCTAATACACTCACAATGAACGGACAACAACGTCAACAACAGTTATGTCAACCAAGGCCGCCTCCAACAGGAGTAACATACAGGAAATTCGGTGGATTCCCAAAAGATGATCCGGATGCTCACGTACGCACTTTCGAGATACGTTATGCAGTTCTTAACCATCCACCGGATCAGGCGTATAAGGCCATCATTTTTCAATCCACACTGGTTAATGAAGCAGCTAGATGGCTTACAGAATATGATATTAATCATTTCAGTACCTATGATGCAGTACAAGACGCCTTTCTGCAACGATTCAAGCTAAAGAAGAATCCCGCAAAAATCTTTGATTATTTACAGAAGAACCGACAGAAGGCAAATCAGACTGTCTAGGAGTATGCTACACTCTTTAGAACACACTTACGGCAGATACCACAGGCCCACGCTAACTTACCTGATGATGTCATCACTCAATGGTTCATCAATGGCTTAACCCCAGAACTAAAACAGATCATGATCATAAGATGTGTCGGAGCTATGACGCTGGATGCAGTCATTGCCATGGCTCTACAACAGGAATCCAAGGTCGGTGGATTTACAGAAGATCTGGAGTGGTTAAAAACAAACAAAACTATGGTTGAAGAAATAACCAGATAAGTATATTGCATCACATGCAAAAATTTAGGTTATACTAGTGCCAATTGTGCACTAAATCAAACGTTTTGCGCTATCTGCAACACTGCCAGACACACCACCGGAAACTGTGTTTACAACGCTAGAATACAGGGAACAACAACGGTCAATGCAGTTATACAAGAACATGGACAGCCAGCAAATCACTATGTACCTCCCCAATTGAGAAACAATCAACCGCAAAGATATCGGAACTACCGAGGACAGAGGAACAATAATTTTAATACAAACCACTGGCAGAATGGACCACCACCGGAAAATCCCGATCTACCACCACCACGCTGTCATTTTTGCGGCAAATTCGGACACATCAGAAGATTTTGCAAAGATGCAGCTGAATATGATCAAAGGAAGAAGGAGCGACAAAACCCAATGGCCAACATGGTACAAATCATACCAGTAGAAACACAGACTGCTATAGTCCAGACCCGATCCGGTAAACAACTGCAGTCGGCAGCAGAAATATTCGAACCTGGGATACGAGAACAACATAGGATGTATGACAAGGCTAGTCACTGGGCCGCAACAGAACCACCAGTGTTCCAAGAACCTATTCCAGTGAATCAAGCTTCGTCAACAAAGGAAGGAACGCAACAAAAGGAAGCAACATCGGAGCCATCATCAGCAATAGGCATAACAACAGATACTTCTACATCAGCGGAGATCTCAAGTTCAAAGGAGTAGGACAACCAATCTCAACAGGCTTGGGAAATTTTATCCAAGGCGTCTATCACCCTGCCTCTAGGCCAACTTCTGGCATTAGTACCTGGAATTCAACAACAGTTCCAACAACAGCTCAGTCCGGTACCTTCTTGTATTCCGGCAATGGCAGCAGTTCAACTGGAACCTGATTCTATTGTCGATCATTCAGTTCCCTTGATTACAGTATGGTATAAGAATCATAAAATTACGCAGGTATTGATTGATGGAGGCTCTAGTGTTAACAATGTGACTGCAACCGTATGCAAAAGGTTAGGATGGATTGAAATCGAACCAGTGCAATTTTTTGTTAGAATGGCAGATCAATCTAGAGTCCATCCCGTAGGACTTGTGCAGAATGTACCCATTACTTTACAAGGTACGACCTTCAAAATGAACTTTGTTATACTAGATCTGCCGGAATCCACTTTGGATTACAACCTTCTGTTCGGCCGACCTTGGCTGAAGCATGCGAAGGTAATACAGGACTGGTCTGCACAAGAGCTTACGTTCAAAGATGCCAACCGTAGATATGTGGTAAAATTAGATGCTATACCACCTTGCGAACTTCACGCCAGACCATATTTTGTTGAACCAGTCCACATGTTAGATGGACTATCAGATGATGAAGAAGAGGAATTTCTGAAGAGTAACGCTGATTTAATGTCTCTAGGAACTGTTGATCTACAGTCTGTTATAGATAACTGGAACACTTCAGTTTGTACAATCGTACCTATCACAAAAAAGCTAAGCATGAAGATACTGCCCCAACACATGACGATGAAATACAATCGTTGTTCAAGTCAACAGACGATACAGAGAAACCGCAACAGTTTTATGTCCCCGAAGACCAGTTGACCACGTACAATCTAGGAGACAAAGATCATCCGCGACCTATAAAGATAAGGCAAAACTTACCGGAATCCTTTAAAGCTGACTTGATTTGACTTCTTCACGAATTCTCAGACATCTTTGCATGGGATTACAAAGATATGAAAGGATTAGATCCGTGCATCTATCAGCATAGAGTTATGTTGAAGCCTGAAGCTAAACCGAACAAACAGCCCGGCTACCGGATGAATCCCAATTATGCATCACAGGTAAAAGCCGAACTTGATAGATTATTAAAAGTCGGATTCATCGTACTAGTAGAACATGCTGAATGGATTTCACCAATTGTGATCGTGCCAAAGAAAAATAAGCAACTACGAATCTGTGTAGACTACCGGAAATTAAATGCAGCAACAGTACCGGATCCTTTCCCGATCCCCTTTTTGGATATAATGCTCGATAGGGTAGTAGGTCATGAAATGTATTCATTCTTAGATGGATACAACGGCTAAAACCAGGTTAGAATGGCCGAAGTGGATATACCAAAAACCGCATTCATTACCAATTGGGGTGTCTTTGCTTGTACGGTAATGTGGTTTGGATTGAGAAACGCACCAAGCGCATTTCAAAGATGCATGCAGGAGATTTTGTCTCCTTATCTTACTTCATTTATGCAAGTATATCTCGATGATTTTTCAATTTTTGGTAAGCTGATAGCAGACCTGTTCCATTTACGGTGCTGCTTTCAGAAATGCAGAGAATATAGACTTTGTCTTAACCTAAACAAATCTGTGTTTGCGGTTTCGTGTGGCAAACTACTTGGTCATATTGTATCTGCCCAAGGTATCCGAGTAGACCCAGATAAGATTTCGGCAATTTTAGAAGCCCTAGTACCCGCTACTCCAAAAGAAGTAATGCGTTTCATGGGTCAAGTACAGTGGCATGGCAAACACTTACGGTGGCTTGCTCATCTGGCTGTACCACTGAACAAGCTGATCACAAAAAATCCCCGACAGTTCGAATGGACTCAAGAATGCCAAACTATATTTGATCGACTCAAGTATTTATTGATGCAGGCCCCAATCTTACAACCAACGGACTGGGACAATCAATTCCATGTTTTTGTCGACGCTTCAGATATTGCGATTGGCAGTATTTTGATGCAGCAAACACATAAGTGGTTTCGCCCCGTTTATTATGCCAGCAGAAGGCTTGCACCTGCAGAAAAGAGCTATTCTACCACCGAAAGAGAATGTCTAGGATTGATTTACTCGATCAAAAAGTTCAGATATTATCTACTAGGCCGAAAATTCACCTTCCATGTGGATCATGCTGCCCTCGTCTATCTAGTAAGACAGCAGCATTTAGGTGGACGATTAGCACGATGGGTGCTGCTTTTGCAGGAATCCGATTATGAAGTCATCCACCGATCCGGAAATGGACATGCCTTAGTAGATTTCTTATCTCGCCTAGATTCCGGTGAAGCCCCATAGGCATAGATGACACGACTCCAGTGATCTATAGTTCTGAGACACTGATCGATGAGACTGCCGAATCACAAGCACCACCTACATACTATGATCAGATTCTAACTTTTCTCACTGAAGGATGCTTTCCATCCCAGACAGCCAAGGCAGTCCGAAGGAAAATTGCAGTCTTTAGTCGCCGATTCCGGTTAGTTGCTGGAGAACTATATTATGCAGATCACACCACACTCCTACTTTGGTGTGTCCCTCCGCATGAAATTAACTCAGTCATCACGATGGCTCACTCGACCCCTACTGGTGGTCACTTTGCCACAGATTTGACTCACCGAAAAATTCTGCAAGGAGGTCTTTGGTGGCCAACTATGTACAGAGATGTGGCCCAATTTGTCAAACACTGCGATAACTGTCAAAGATCTGGACAACCGCTACAACGTCACTTCTTTCCCTTACAGCTAGTCATGCCATTAGAACCATTTCAAAAGTGGGGATTAGATTTTATCGGTTCGATCACACCTCCAGTAGTCTTCAGTAACAATAGATACATACTAACCTGTACAGACTACGCAACACGATGGGTAGAAGCTTGGGCTTTACGGTCTGCTATAGCGGTTGCAGTAGCAAAGTGTCTGCTGAATGATGTCTTTCCACGTTTTGGCTTACCACTGGAAATTGTCTCAGATCAAGGTACTCACTTTGTAAACCAATTAATGAAGGTACTCATCCAATCCTTCCAGGTGACACACAAACTCAACTCTCCATATTACCCTCGTGCCAATGGTTTGGCCGAAAGTACAAACAAATCACTATTGAATATCCTCCGGAAACTGATCATGGAAGCACCGGAAAGATGGGATCAACTACTACCTGCAGTCTTATGGGCATACCGAACTACATATAAGGTAATAACAGGCTTGACACCTTTCAAACTAGCTTATGGCTTAGAAGCAATAGCACCTATGGAAGTAGTCATCCCAAGTCTGCGTGTAGCAATCACTCAGAAAATGCTACCGGAAGATTCGCTGATAGCACGAATGGATGCACTCAGAGAACTTGATGAGCACCGATGGCTCAGCTTTTTAACCATGTGCGAAGTACAACTAAGGCAAGCCAAGACACACAATCGATATCTGAAAACTCCAATCTTTTCGGTAGGACAGCTCGTACTCTTCTACAATGCAAAGTCGGATAGAGCAGCAGGAAAGTTCAAACTACGATGGTTCGGCCCTTTCAAAATCTCAGAACAAGTCGGTCCGGCGACTTTTCGATTGACTACGTTGACCGGAAATCCACTCCCAAAAGTAATCAATGGGTCGAAGCTGCGGCCATATCATCACGCCGCTAGCCCGCATTAAATTTTTCGGCGGTGGATCGTGTTTTGTTTAATCTTTTCTTTTTTCTTTCTTCTTTTTATAAATAGCCGTGTTTTGGAAAATCTTTACGTACCAGTCGCTCCCTTACTAGTCACTCGAGTACGCACGCCTGCATGAAAACAAGTATCATTCCCGCACCGCACAATGATACCTAACCCCCTTTTCCACCCCACCGTATTGTTCCTATTTGACCCTTTAGGCAACGCCAAAAATCGCTACTGAGTTGAGTATTAGAATTCTGTGCGACCCTGTGCTCTGTATTCGTGTTCATAATCTGTATCAGCAATCGCCATGGAAGCGCTAGCAAACTACGCTGCCTTCGGCGATGGTATCCCTACCGAGGTAGGTGAATACCTGTGTTGTAGAGGGTTGGCCAACTTCGCTGAGTTTCCGTGGCACTCAATGGAAGCCCATCCCTTTTCCGCGTAGATCATCTCTGCCATTGCCCAATCTGCCGCCACCTAACGCCAATGGGTTTTCCCTTCGCTACCCTCCAGAACCGTCATCACCTTCCCAGCCTTCGCTGAAGCCTACCGCCTCAATCCGCAAGGCCGCGAAAATGGCCCTAGTATTCCCCTTGCCCGTATGACTGAACTATTTCCCCGTTCTTCATCCAACGAATACGCCATTCTTTGTCGCCCCGAACCCGAATGATCCACCCTATAATTCCTAGTCGCCATACTCAACCTACAGAAGCGCACCTACGGCATCTCCCGACCCTTCTATTCCGCCTTAGATTTAGTAGCCCGAGAACCTGTCAACTTTGCCTCTTATTTTTTCCATAGAATTCATAAGGAGTGTGTAGCCATAGTGAAGCAAGTAAATAAGGGAACCACCCCGCGCTCTCGCCTTCCCCATATCATTTCATTCCTCTTCCCAGCCATCCTCGCCGCACAACCACCACCCCAAGGTCCCGTACTTAGGCACGAAGAATCAGTCCAACCACTCGACGACAATGAAGAAGAAGAGGAGGAGATCATCCAACTCTTCCGCAATAAGAGAATCCGGATCAGCTCTTCAGAAAGCGAATCACAAGGATCCGTCGGAAAGGAACAGGACACCCGAAACAAAGAACAAGAAGTGACCTTCCACAACACAGCCACGTCCATCCACAACGAATCATCGGCCGATCACCAACAAGACCAGTAGAATCGAACTGAAACAGAAACAGTTTCAACCGAAGAAGACTCAGAGCAACAGCAAGATGAGCAGCAATCCGCTAGGGATGCACTAAACACACTTTTGAAGGCCGTCGAATCCGCAACCGACAACAATGCAGATGAACAACAACCAAGCAATCAGGTAACAAACACTGACTCTCCCATTCCTAGACCTCCACCAGTCAACCCCATTCCCACACCGGATTCGGAATCCTCTTCATCCTCCCTCAACTATTCGCCCTCGACATCCCCCCAAATCCAAACCCAAACCTCCGCGCAACCGCAGCACCCCCTTCTCCTTCCCACCGTTCCGGCCTTTTTCGAACTAGCCGCCATGGGCCAAATGCTTATTTCCCTTTCTCAACAACTTCCAGTACAGCTGAGTGAAGTCACAAATACGATTCGTCAAGACCTGCAGCACAAAGTTGACCTAATGGAAGCAGACATCATCCCTCTCCAAGAAGAAGTCGATAAAAGCAGAAAATCATCAATTACAGACGCAAGTAGCAGATCTCCAAGGCCAAGTTTCGGCACAACAGGCACTGATACAACAACGGGATGAGGCCTTGGAGCAACTGGCCGTCAAGGACCAGCTACTAAACGAAGCCCACGAAGAAATCCAGACACCTAAAACTCGCGCTACAAGAAAACGAAGATCTCAGCTCATCACTCGAAAAGATGGTCGAAGAAACGAAGGCCCAATTGCAGGAGACAATCCAAAAAAATCAAGACCAACAGAGAGAAGCAGAACAAGTCAAAGACGAGCTACGAAGAGCCCAGGAGTGTTTGGATGAAGTAAACAGACTGCTGAGACATCAATTAACCTGGGAGGCCAAATACCAAAAGGATCTAGCAAATGCTCGAAGAGAACGAGACGCCTACTACAAGACGATTGAATTTCAGAACCAGCAGCTCGAGCGACTCGATAATCAATTGCCAAATCAGAAGGATCAAGTCACGGATATGCAGCAGAAGGTCACTGAAATGAAGACATCCCGCGACGCTGCATTATCCAACGAATTTTATTTACAAGAGGCCTTCTTACAGAACCAGGTCGAAATTTTGTTAACCCAAGCCATAGCTATTAGCTCCGTTAGAACGGACGCCCAGTTATTAGAACCATCCACTTTAGTTCATATGATAGAAACCATTAAAAAGAAAATTACCTGAACATTTAGGCTCGCCCGAAATATGTATTTAGAAGGACTTGTAGCAGAACCATAGGAACCTACGGGTTCAAGTCCATCGTGCGTGCCAGTGTTAAACGGCCGCCGAATAAGGACAAATGTACTAGGACAGGTGTCTTAAATGTAAAAGAACCTTTCGGGGAACGCGTAGGTAACTAAAGATTCGTGCACCCTTGTAAAAAAATCTTCTATATGAGGTAATGAGAAAAGAGTGGCCGAGCGCCCCATTTTTGGGAATTGCAGTGTATTGTTTGAGTGAGCCCTGCTTTGGGGATTGTAAACGTATTGTTTGAGTGTGTATGTTGTTGAGAAGGTTATTCCTGCTCTGTTTTGTTCTGTTCTGTGCTTCGTCTAGTCGTTAATCCTACTCTGTTCTGTTCTGTTCTGTGCTTCATCTAGTCCTTTATTCGCACCTTAATACAGAGTTATGAATCAGTTGTATTGCGTTATGAATCTGTTCGGTAATGGTTGAGTGTGTCTCTGAGTGTTATCAAGTGCAGTGTGTTGTTTGTCAGTTCTTCGGCGAAGCAAGGGAATGTGAAAAGTAGTCCCGAACTGTTTGCCTGTTAGCATTTTCTGTAAGTGACCGAATTCGATACAGTAGTCTACGTTCACTGTTGATTCCGATCATAGGAAGACTAGTATCTGTAATGGTCTGAAGGTGAGTAGGACACCGTTAAGTCTATGGCTAGTCGTTTGTTATTAGGAGATTGGTTGTTCGAGTTTAGCATACGGTGAGTTCTCATAATTTCAAGGTATAGATGTCTGGTTGGTATACCTGTCTGTTCTGAAGAAGTACGTATTAGGTGACCTTCGTTACTGAAGTAAATTTTGCTCTGAGAACAAGTAACCGGACTGCTGCTCAGATAGCTACAACAGGATCAGTTCTAAAGTTCTAATTCCAGTACACTGAATAGTTTTTAGTTGTTTAGAGTTGGGTACTGAGCTAAGACACGAGAGAGCATTTATGATTGTGTGATGAGTTGGGAAAATAGTATAGGGCCTCTGTCTAACAGACCCCTACCACTCCCAAGGACCCACGTGGCTAAGAGTTAAGTTACTTTTAAGCATCACGATAGTAGTAACCTGCATACGGAAAAGTAGTTCGTCAGGGACTCCCAACCTCCTAAAGTACTGGAGTCCGAAATCAGAGTCTGTAGCCTTGAACGGCTAACAGCACCTACGAGTTTTGGCTCTTCTTGTTGCTCATCTTGATGCCCTTGATCATAATCATCCTCATCTTCCTCATATTCTTCATCTTCATCGTCCTCATCATCCACTTCAACTATGGTAACACGTACTTGGGAGGTGGTTGCTTGCGATTGAACATTCTCCACTCATTGTTCCTCTTCTACCTCCAGCTCTACGTCTTGTAACAATTGTTCGAAGTCTTCATTCGTGAGTTCTTCCAAGGGTGCGCCACCAAGAAATTCAAGATCGGTTGGGACGGAAGGTAATATCAAGTTAGGGCCATCGGTGTTGTGTCTTGGAAGTCGTAGTGTGAAAGGCCGAACTCTTCGGGTTGGAGGGGTAACGTCCGGTGTTAGGGTGGCTCCACGTGGTTGAGCACAAGGGACTTGGAAAGTTCCTCTCATCTTCTTAGAAGGGGGTCCAGTGGATGTCCTACCTCTGAACTGATCTACTCGATTCCACATTTGGGCCCGTTGAATAGGGATGTCATAAGCCAAACACCTATAAATGATTCTAGTCAGAGCACAACATCCATATAAAACATGCTTCCGTGGCCATCGTTTGTGGGCTAGGTGTATCTGATCAATTATCCACTGGGGTAAGTTGATAGTGAGGCTCTGTGTCTCTGCAAGATACAAACTTAACCATATCTTTTTGGGTGGCATGGTGAATCTATCTTGGGCAGGAAAAGCAAAGTGTTGCATGCACATGCGAAGATGTATTGCAATAGTAGGCGTCATGGCCACCATATCCTTGAGCTTGGTGAGGCTTTGATTCTTCATGTAATCCGGCACTAGGGTCTCCTTCTCTATTGGAATATGCATTCCGTGCATATCTAGGGCCTCTCTCACGAAGTTGTTTGATAGCCTAAACCTCTTGAGCTCATTTCCTTTTGTCAGAGATGGGAGCACAAATGAGCTTGCTCCTTTTGGGTTCTTGCTTGGAGTCAGGGTATTGATGAGATAGAAGCATCGCATGAAGTCAGACTTTGGGAGTCGGGCACTGAAGTATGCATCCAATCCTGCCTTCTCCCATACCGAACGTAGACCTTCTGTATGTAACTTCTTGTATTTCCTTGTAAAGAAATGGTATTTACCTTGCTTCCCATTGAAGTCCAACTCTGATTCCCATAGGTATGATCCCTCTCCCAAGGGTCCTGCAACTTCACATAACCAATGGGAAGCTTTTCCTACGGGCATGGTATGGCCACTAGGGGGGTCCGCTATGGCTATGATTTTGGTGGCCTGCAACTCTTCTGGTCTTTCATTGGTCTCAAACAAAATGGGTGAACTGTCTAAATCCACCACTTGCTGGCTCGTTCCTGCTTTAGAGCTCGTTCCTGCAGCCTCAACCATGTTGAAAAATTCGTTGCCAGTTTTGTGAGAATATATGAATAAATGTTAACATTGCAATGGACACAAAATGACACTGTGTCCCCGTTACAACATTAACTTGATGAATTGTGATGTAGTTAGTTGGTTAGTTAGTGCTCGCGTGGATGTGAGTGTGAAGTAGGGTTAGCTGATGCAGAATACCTATGAGCTAATTGGGAGGTCGGGTGCAGTGGGAGGGTGATGCAGTTACTCAATGGAAGTGAATTTACAAATGGGTTCAGGGGGTTTGTTACATGCCTTGGGCAGCTAAACACACTGATTGGCTATTGGTCTTGATTTTGTGAAGACTCTGGAGGGCTCTATAAGAGTGTCTTCTTGGAAATGAGGCTTTTTAGGGACCCATTTACAAGTGATTCTGCTCGTGCTCATGGGCCAATGTGTGTTCGTGCGTGTTGAATACAAGTGGGTATCGATTGTGCACGTGAGTGAACCATGTTGTACAAGGTGTGGTCTCGGTGTAGCTATTTGAGCCCGCAAGCAAGCCTTAGGCACCCAAATTTTTCTTGATTGTGGGTTAGCCTTCATGGACTTCTTGGGTACCCAGATAGACTTCACTTTCATAGAAGGATTTTTGGATGACTTCTCATTAGTGTCGTATTGTTGATCACTAATAGGAAGTTCAGCCAGTTGTTGTCGCTTGACCGCAATAGGATGCTCGCCTTTCCGCACCCACACTTGTTTTGGTGGCAAGGACACCTTGCTTCACACTTTCTTTTGGCTTTGAACATAGGTAGTCTACTTCTTCTGCATTTATCTACCTCTGGTTGCTGTATCCCTCTGGTCTTTGGCAAAGAAGAGAGTTCCTTTGTATCCTTGACTTCTTTATTGAGATAATCCTTCCTCTACATCACATAGTTTCAGACAAGAACAACATGCTCATCTTTATGTGTACTCCTGGAAGGACCAAGAGTTTGTGCCTTTCCTAGTTCCTTGTGTGCTTCATTTTCTATCTCAATTGTAATGAGATTCTGATTTACCCAGACTTGAAGAAGTCCACTTCTTAGGTTTAGGTTGACTGCATGATCATAGATCCAGTCTTGACCCAAGACAAGAGGTTCAGTGAGATCCTCTTCTTGACACACTAGCACCTGAACAACACTAGTGGCTGCACCTGAGTCAATCAAGGCTCTTACAGTCCTTGCACCGTTTCCTTGTCCTATTTCTAAGGTTACAAAAGGACGCCGGTCAACTATTCCATGAGAGCTAATACCGGAAACTTCACACATAGCCATATGATAGCCTTGATCTGCATATGCCTCTGGCCTAGGTTGCTCTCTGCCTTGTCTTCTTAATTTCATTCTTCGTAGGCGGTCCATTGCTTTTGCCTAGGCTTCTTCTCGGATCCACTTTTCCTCTTCTTTGCGTTTCTTAGCATGAGCATCTCTTCAGTCAGGGGTTCTTGATATAACTTGACTCTACACCTGCTTATGTAGCTAGGGAGAATATCTCCTTCTAAAGTGGCTAATTGCACTGCTCCACTCGTGAAATCCTATTGATGATCATAGGTCCATAGCCACGCTTCTCTAATTTTCTTGCATGTTGCTTCAAGGTAGAGACTAAACTAAGTCTCCTGCTTTCAAGCCTTCATCCTTAATGTGGGCATCAAAGTAAGCCTTCTGTCTTTTCTTAGCTGCATATATTCCTGTGGTAGCCCTTAGCCTTGTTTCACCTAGTCGTTCTAGATCAAAAAGTCTCGAAGAGAGTTCATGACCTGTCCACTCATGCTCTTGTGCTACTTTCAAAGTAAGTATCAAGAAGTCCAATGGTAGCACTGCATTTTGGCCTAATACCATCTGAAAGGGTGTGGCTTGGAGTACCGTTTGATAGGCGACTCGGTATGCCCAAATAGCATGGTGTAGCTGTTGGTCCCAGTCAGAGCGTTTATTATTCACCAATTTGCTAAGCACATTGCACAGAATCTTATTGGTGCTCTCAGCCTGGCCATTAGCTTGTGGATGATAGGGGGCAGACTTCTTATGTACCACCAAGAACTCTTGAAGCAGATTGTCAATAACTTCATTCAAGAAGTGAGTGCCCCTATCACTGACTAGCTCTATAGGTAGCCCGTATCTTGTGAACACATTCTCAAATAAGAACTTAGCAATAGTCTGAGCATCATTCTTTGTGGTAGCTTTTACCTCTACCCACTTGGTCAGATAGTTTGTAACAACAATGATATACTCAGCATGAGAACCCTTAGCTGGTGGATTAATAGGACCTACAAAGTCTATTCCCCACTTAGAGAATGCTCGTCCACCCATCATAGGTTTCAAGGGCATCTCATCCTTACGTATAGGATACTGAGTTCGCTGACAGACATCACACCTCTTCACATAGGTATGTGCATCCATGCGAAGGGTCGGCCACCAGAAGCCCGCAAATAGTATTGCCTTGATCACCCGATCTGGTCCAAAGCGTCCTCCTGCTACACCTTGGTGAGCAGTTTCCAAGATCCTGAGATTTTCACTCTCATGGACACATAGTCTCAGGTACCCATCCTTACCACGCTTGTATAGATTATCACCAATGAGTGAGTAATCTAGGGCTTCTTGTTCTAAACTTCTTTTTCTAGCCAAAGTCATGTCTTGAGGGAATGTTTCCGTCCTCAAAAAGGCTACCAGTGGTTCACTCCAATCTGGCACTATGGATACTTGATAGAGAGTGGCATGTTCCACAGGTGCTTTAGTGCATCAGATCGGGCATTCTTTACACATCCTATGTACATCAGCTTCCATGGTAGGCCAGTGCACTCTGAGTCTCCTTAGTGTCTGTAGGGTTTGTTGCTTTGACTAGTGTTGCTCTAATGCACCTACATGTGCTAATTGCAACCATTTTGCATACCCATCTTCTTCCACACACAAGCTAAGATCCCTTGATCTGTTTGCTTGTACATACTTCCTGCCATGATCAGGTATTTTTGGGCTTTTACTACCTCCCTGTCTAGAGTGTTTATTACTGGATGTTTAGGCCCGTATGTCAATACTGGCACTAATGTCTTAGCCCACTGTGGCACAACTTCCAAATTAAACAAGTAAGCATCAGGAAGGTCATCTTATACTCCTTGTGGGGCCTCTCCTGATGTGAGTCTTGAGAGATGGTCTACTCTCAAGTGAGTCTTGCCTTTCCTTACCACGACTTCAAAGTCATACTCCATTAGTAAGAGGAACCATCTTACTAATCTACATATGTTGCATGGCTTGTTTACCAAGTATAGTAGAGCTTGATGATCAGTAAAAAATTTAAACTTATTTGCAAGCAAATAATGTCTATTCTTAACCGCATATACCATGCCTAATCCTTCTCTCTCAGTAGTGGTATAATTCCGCTCAGCTACATTCAATTGTCAACTAGCATAGGCAATTGGAAGATCCATATTACCTTCACCTGTAGGTTGTGCAAGCACACATCCAATAGCATAATTGGATGCATCTACATGAACATGGAAGGGCTTATTCCAATCTGGTGTGGTCAAGATTGGTGTTGAACACAATCTTCTTTTGAGCTTGTTGAAAGAGTTTTCACATTCATCAGTCCACTCAAAGTTAGTAAAAAACATAGCTTTCCATTCTTCTTGGGCACCACTACAATAGGGGATACCCACTCAGTGTGCTCAATTTCATAGATGAATCCAACCTCCACCAAACGATCTATCTCTTCTTTGATCTTGGCAGCATAATTATCATTGTATGTGTAAGGCTTCTGCTTAGAGGGTTTTGCATCTAAGGTCATGGGAATTGTGAGCGAGCATATGTCTGGGAAAACCCCTTTCAAGTCCTTGTAACTCCAAGCGAATACATCTCTGTATTCTCTTAGCAAGGCTATTAACTCATACTCCTCCTCCTCACTGAGGTCATACCCTATATAGGTGCATCTTTCTTCTCCTTCTTCTATGGCGACAACTACTTTCTTGGTGGTTTCTCTATTATCATGGGCCTCTACTGACTGTGCTTCACGTTTAGGCATTCTCACCATGACTCTCCTATCATCTATCTCATACTTTCTGAAATTGTTAGGGACCTCAAACAAGGACTCTTCCTCTTCCGGTGCGATTTCTTTCGTCTTCCGTTTCCTGCTCTCATTCTTAGCAGTTACTTGTGTGGCTAATCTTACATCGTTTGTCATCTCTTCATGTCTCTGAGGATGAAATTCTACTTCGTAGAAGTATTCTTGTTCTGATGCAAAGGGTGGGTCCATAATGATGGACTCTAGATTAGAGTCACTTGCATCCTCGAATGCATCAGTGCTAGGTTCGCATTCTTCTAAAACCGAATCTCCCATAATTGGCTTTATGGAGAAAACTGAAATGTCATAGCCATCCTCATCACAGTGGGGTGTCCATTGTTCCTCATTGATGGCTTCATCCATTGTTGCTAAAATTTTTGCCAAGCCGTGAGGTTCAAATTCTTCATCAGGAAATACTACAGGTGCATAGGCTGGGTCTTGAATTGATCTATTGGTTTCCTTCACACCTATCTCTCTGGCTTGTCCTCTCTTCTCTTCTTCTAATGCTACTTTGCACATCCATAAATGGGTGTCTTCATGCATCCATGAAGATCCTGATCCAATGGAGTGCACCGATTTCGTATCATCTTTTGCTCTATGAATGGGATTCCATTGAATAGGAGGGACATCTCTATGAGAATAATTTTTGAGATTTACTTTGGTCGTGACACCTAAGTGTTGCAAGTACAAGGAATTGGTTCCCCAATCCTGTATCACTTGCAATTGCCGCATAAATGGCCTTCCCAAAATCATCTCATAGGCATGGTTTTTGCTAAAGTCGCATATAGCAAATGTATGCTCAAACTCAACACCACAAGTAGTGAGAGTTATTCCTTCTAGAAATCCTAAGGGTCTTTCTATATGACCATCGGCCATCTGCAATTACATTATCGGTGGCTTGAGTGCTGGCTTGCTCCAACGCTTCCATAGGGAAGGGGTGGCAATTGCAACTCCTGTACCTGAATCCAAAATTGCCTTGGTGGTGTATCCTTGATGGGTGATGGAAAGATAGGTGTTCCCCTCTTCTCCTTCACTCATATCTCCTATCTTATCCAACGATATCTCTGGCACTATTCTATGAGAACCTACCTGGGAACGCGGTTTTGCTACTTCGGCCACTTGATTGGCTACATGTTGCCATAATTCTAGCCTAACCTTGAGTAACTCTTCTAAAGTGAGGGTGCACTTCACTTTAGTGTTTTTCAATACCTCTATGTTCGTAGGTATGACTGAGTCTTCGTTTCTTACCATGACTGTGGGTGCTCTCATACACGTGGACTTGGCTTCCCATGGGCTCGTGAAGTGGGGTAATTCTTGTAAAGAATTAGACTCAAAGTCTAATCTTTCCTGAGATTGGGTGCTCTCCTGCTCCCCATAAATGGATGGGATGTCTTGTGGGAATTGTTCGTGCGCATCATCCACAAGTTCAATGGAAGGAGGGACTTCACTTTCTTTAGCCCATTTGTCTTCTTGAATCTCTCGTAGGAATTCTGGTGTGTACCCATTCATTGAAGAAGAGGTGTTTGGTTCGGTGGAGTTAGGCACATAAGCTTCCTGGGGAGGAAGGCTTATCCTTTCACTTGCCTTGCTCTTACGTGGAGGGGTGGGTTCTTTTTCTAATTGTGCAATTAGCATTTCTAGTCTTTCTAGCAGTCCATCAAAGTGCAACTGTGTCTTAGCTGAACTAGAGATGTTAAAGAGGCAACTGGCTTCAAACATGGTTTGAGCCAATTCCACCATCTTAGCACAAATTTTAGTGCGTTCAATCTCTAATTCTGCTCTAGGGTAACAGTTTTCATGATCGGTTACATTTGTCCCTTCTTGGATTCTGGCTTGATATGCTTTAAGCATCATATTTAGGTCCTCGGGAGTTGGATCTCCTAGGACTGATCCTACTCTAGGAGGTGGTGGGATCGCATGAGGGGGGTTAGAAGGTGGTGGGTTGGATGGAGATGGGAATGGCGGTGGTGGGGTAGCATGAGAGGGAGTTTGAGATGTAAGTTCAACAATTCTGGCTTTTGTCTCTTTTAGGCTTTCCTCGAGTTCGCTCATCTTCTTTGCCCATTGTCTTTTCATTCTTTCTCGGCTATCTCTCTAGGCTCTAGTTCTCTCCTTGTTTATGCTTTTAGTTTCACTAACCTCAGCACTTTTCTCCTGACCTAAACTTGGGTTCTACTGTAAGGCTTGAGCTCTAGTGACCACTTGCACTTGTGTAGTGGAAGTCACACTCCCTGTGGAGTCTACAACTAACCCAATAACGTTAATGGGAGGGATTTTTAGCATATTATTGGGATTCTTTGGGCAATCTCGTTAGAGACGCTCCTTTCTGCAATCTTGATAAAATCCTTGGATTGTCACCGATTGGGGTTGTGTAGGGGTTGGCATTGGACAATCATGAATGAGGTGATCTCCCTGACATCTATAGCATGGTCCTCTAGGGAATGGGGGTCTTACTTGTCTAGGTTGAGGTGTAGGGTTGGGGTTTGCATACATGAGGTTTACGTAATTTGACTCCCAACTAGGTTCACTTGGCTCTTCACTATAGTAGGACTCATTATGCTCTCGTGACTGCATGTAATAGGCCTGGGGGCTATCAACATGCGTAGAGTCAAAGCTATGGTCATTGGGGTCACTTTCCGACAGCAATGGTGTTACTGGACTATGGCTCTATTCAGATACTCTTCTGCAGCTGCACATTTTACCGGGATTACATTGGCTGGCGCAGGAGGTTGTTGGGCTAGCCCTGGTTGGGGTCTCTGCTAGGCTTGATATTGTGGTTGGTAATTCTTTTGAGGCCTAACATACTGTTGTGGTGGGTACTGGTTCTGATATCTTCCCTGTTATGGGTAGGGCTTAGGGTAGGTTTGCCTAACCGCTTGCTTATTGTATGGACAATCTTGTGCTGTGTGATTCGTGTATCTCCATTCTATGGTGCAGTATTGGCTTTTGGGATTCACTTGGGGTTGAGCCATAATGGGGCATACGTTAGCCATATGGTCACCACCGCAAGTATAGCACCTCTCTACTGGGGTGAATCTTGGGATTTGTTTGCTAGAGACACCTAGTTTTTGAGCTACTTTCTTAGGCAGTTCCTCAATTGATGTGGATTGCGAGGAAGAGAGGCTAGAGGCACTATCTGAATCTTTGTGGATTTTGGAAAGCTCTAACTCTTCCCCTCGGTTATCCTCGATGTCAATGCACATGTGTACACACTCTTCTATGGTCCTAGGGTCCTTTAGGTCCACAAATGATCTTGATTTCATACTCAGCATTCCATCCAAGAACAAAGCCACTTGTTTGGCTGGAGTGGGTAACTCTGGAGTAGGGAATCTTTCTAGGTATTGCCTAAACCTTCTTCCTGCAAGTCTCACGGTCTCTTGAGGGGTCTGCTTGAAGCTATGAATCAGAGAGGAGGTATTATGCCTTATCCCACTCTTAGACAATCCTGTGATGAAAGCCTCTAAAAGTTGGTCTATGCTCCTGAACTGTCTCTCATTCAATGGTTGAAACCATGTAAGGGCTATGTTCCTAAGGGTTATACCAAAGGAATTATACTGCGTGAATAAGTCCTCGACTTGTTCAGCTCTCAAGACTTGCCTAAACTCGGCCACATGATCATATGGATCTCCAGTGCCATCGAAGTAATTCTTCATGGACTTAACCAGCTGTGTTGGCCTCAAGGTTCTAGTGTGTTCCCTCGGTCGTGGCAAAGGAAAATCATCAGTGTTTCTTTGGTTCCTTGGGGCTCTAAATACCTCAGGTTCCACTCTATTTGTCTCCGTTCTCGTTCTTTCTCTTCCCGCTTGGTTGGCAAAGCTTACCTCAAGTCTGTCTCTATGTCTGTCTCTTTGAGCTCCATGAGCTTGGGATGTTCCAGCTCCTCGGTGACCAAAGGACACATTAGACCTTGGTTGGGGAAAAATAAATTCACCCTTCCAAGTGTAAGCATGCATATCATGTTTTGTAACCATAAAGATCCTCTCTGAAGTGTGATCTAAGTAGGTCACTCTGCCTGGGCTATCAGGATCTTTGAACTCATAGATCATGATTGAACACTAGCTCGTTTGGCGGATCTGATTTATACCTCCAAAAGGCTTTATCAGTCTCTCGGTTCAGGAGCAGATCTATGCTCTTATTGTCTTGGGAAATCCACTCTGGTGTGATAATCCTAGTGAGAACATATTTGCCTCCGGGTGTTCTAGATTCTACACCCATGTTTCCTCGCTCCAGGTCACCTAGGTCCGTTTCTGAGATCACGTTTCCAAATTCGTTTGTCCTATGTGGGTGACTGGTGACTACATAGATGGTTCCTTCCTTGTTTAGGTATGCTCCATTTTCAAACTTGACAGTTGGGTGTTCTAGTCCAATGGATTGGTCAAGGTTTTTAATCTAGACCACAGATCTTCCTAGGCCGTCCTCATAGATGCTAGCACCTAATCGGTTGGTCCTAAGGTATTCTAGCTGCATCTTGTAGGGGCCTTCTACCCTATGTAAATATGGCATACCTGAACTTCCCGTGGGTCGCTCCATACTTGAGACATCTTTGATTCACTAGTCTCAGAGCTAGGGTAATGTGGAAAATGGCTCAAGTGTTGGGCCCAAGACCTAGCAGTATGATTGACACTAGCCTCTGAAGACCTAAGACTCTATCTATCTCTCCTGAGATATCTGCATGATCTAAGGTTCATATGCCTAATTGAATAGTCCCATTTTTTACCCAAGTTCAACCTCGTTGCTGAGTTCTTTTGTATCAGTTACTTGATTCTTTTTTAGTGGAGTATAGTGGTTATGATCTCGTCTGATATCACGTCGTTAGGAATACTTGAGTGATTTTTCTACACTTAAAGTTGATCGTTCCACGTTAAGTTCTTTTCCTTTAAAGTTATCGGTCACACACAAGTTATCTCTTGAACTTGATTTCTCAGATAGTCTTTGACTTGTCTTGTGCCTATCATTGCCCTGACTTACTTCTAGCACTATCCGTACTTAGCCTCAGCTAGGAATTGATAGAGGGAGTTGAGAGTATTCCAACCTCGCTTGCTGATCCCTTGCCCTTTGGTGCTCAAGAACCCGGTTCTCAAGCTTGCAAAAAGCCCTTGCTTTGGATGCCGTCAAGTGCTCTCAATGGACCTGTAAGAGTCCCAAGATTAGCTCAAGACTTAAATTGAAATGTCCTACAGATCACTTTTATGCATGTAACTCACAAACCAACTTTCCCTTTGCCTTTATGGAAAACAATCCCAAGGACCCTTCATTTTTCCTACCCCGGGGTATGGTCGACTTCAAAATACCCTATCTAATATTCCTGATTTCCAACAAAACAAAAATCACAGCAAACGGATTTCGTATGAGAAAGTTATGTCAGTTCAGGGTGTTGGGATTAAAACAGGGTTCAAACAGGCTATCAGGCAAACTGGAATTCTCAAATTACCTTCCTATGGTCTCCTTATGTGCTCTAGAGCCCAATATTCATGCCCAAAATGACCCAAAATCTTCAAATCACAAAACCCTAAAAAATAGGCTGAAAATGGTTGTCAATTGTGATCGACTGGGTTGTCAATCGCAATGGACAGAGCTCTCCGTCGTGGCCTGTCAGACGCGATGGACACCTATCAATCGCGATTGACGGGTGTCAATCGCGATGGACAGGTGTGTCGGTCGCGATGGACAAGTGTGTCAGTCACGATTAACTGAGGGTATCGGTCGTGATGGACTGGTGTCAATCGCGATGGACTGGTGTCAATCGCGATGGACTGGTGTCAATCGCGATGGACTCAGATTTTCAGGGTTTTTCGTGGCTTTGTGTCAATCGGGGCTCTATACATCACGATGGTCAAGAATCTCGTCGAAATGGGGTGTCAATCGTTATTTTTCTGTCCGTCACAATGGACAGGGGTGTCCGTCGTGATGGACACGTGTCCGTCAGGGTCTGTCAATCGCGATTGTCTGGCTGTTCGTCGCAATGGAGAGTGTCAATCGCAATTGATGCTATCAATCGTGATGGATTGAAAAAATGCAAATTTTTCAAAACTTTTTGTGCATTTGTGATGTGCAAGGTCTCTAGTCTACTGTGGTGCACTTGGTTTTACCAAAAGATGAGATTTGTTGTCAATCGCAATCAATAGAGGTCTGCGACACAGAGAAACGACCGAGCTTTTCCATACCTGCACGGCATGTTGGGGATGATGGGACAGCCAATACCTGCAAGCAAACTCAAGAAACATGCAAAAATAGCACACAACAGTTCGCTCTCTTGCTCTCTCTCACAAGTGGAATGAGGGAAATGGAAGGGAGAAGGTGATATGATAAAAAAGTTGAATTTTTTTTGCGATGATGGAGATGGAGGTGGGATATGGTGAAGATGATGATGGTGATGATGATGGTGAAGTAAGAAACAAAAAAGTAAGAAAAAGTAAGGAATTACCTACAACGCCAACGTCAGAACTCTACGTCTTACCGTCACATGCTCGTCCTCAAAACTCGATCCCGGGCAGCGGCGCCAAAATTTCGTGTAGCTCAGTGATGAGTAGCACCTCCTTCAATGTCAATCCGGGAAGACATGAGGATGGTATGAAGACCTCGAGCAAGTGAAGGCACAAGTGCGTGAGTGAGAAGCACACAAACATGCACACACATACACACACGCGTGCACACACGGCAAGAACAAAGAGGAAGAAAATGGAATTCTTTTAGATTACTTCAAAAGTGCTCATACAAGTTCAAAACTATTACAAGCTAACCTCAAAAATGAGCTCTCTAACTCTATTTATAGTTTTTGTCTAGGTTTTAGCCCTGTTCAGACCTAGTGTCTGGCCTGGTTACAAATTAGGTTCCAGGGCCTATTTGAGGGCTTAAACGGAGTTTTAAAAATATGAAATTTGATATGTAGGTACTTCTAAAGCTCCTCAAGCTCAAGGACTCCTTGGCTTGCACAAAATGGAGCTACAAAAATATGAAATGGTATTTACAATGGCTTTTAGTGATGAAAATCACTATTGTTGTAGGGATTTCTTCTAACCATTTGACATACACTTCCTCGAGCTCCCTACTTGCTCCTTCTCCTTGTGTGTCCACCTCTTTGATATGCTTTAGCTTCATGAAAAAAGTAATGGCTTACTTGCCAGATCTGAGTCAACTGCTTTGTCTACTTAATCCTTCACTTTGCTCTGACTCTCTCCGCTAGCTTCCTTGCCTCGTCAGTCCCTGGGTGCCCATAATTCTCTCAACAGGAGGTGAGGTGAGGTGAGGTGAGGAGGGGAGCTGAGGTGAGGTAAGGGTGAGGTGAGTTGAGGTGAGGTGAGGTGAGGTGAGGTGAGGGGAGGTGAGGTGAGGAGGGGAGGTGAGGTAAGATGAGGTGAGGTGAGGTGAGGTGAGGAGGGGTGAGGGGAGGTGAGGTGAGGGGAGGTGAGGTGAGGGGAGGTGAGGTGAGGAGGGGAGGTGATGTGAGGTGAGGTGAGGTGAGGTTAGGTGAGGAGGGGTGAGGGGAGGTGAGGTGAGATGAGGTGAGGTGAAGAGGTGAGGGGAGGTGAGGTGAGGTGAGGTGAGGAGGGGAGGTGAGTTGAGGTAAGGTGAGGTGAGGTGAGGTAAGGTGAGGTGAGGTGAGGTGAGGTGAGGGTGCGCGGGAGTAGGAGCGGATGGCGGGAGAGAGGGGGAGAGAGAGAGAGAGAGAGAGAGAGAGAGAGAGAGAGAGAGAGAGAGAGAGAGAGAGAGAGAGAGAGAGAGAGAGAGAGGGAGAGGGAGAGAGAGAGAGAGAGAGAGAGAGAGAGAAAAGAAAAATGCCACGATACACAACACTAGAGTAAAAAGTGCCCATGTATAGGGAAAAGTTTTACATAAAAGCTACTAGAGGAACACATAATTGTAACAATTCTTAGATGTAATGATGTTGAAGGCATAAGGACAATCAAACATTAAATGAAGCAAGAGCTCAATATAGGTGATTTAGGGAAGGTAATGCAATCAATTTATTGGAAGTTATATATACAAAGGATGTTATGTATTTCAGTGTGAGAAAGTACGCCAAAGATATGTTTAAAATGTTCAAGATGGAAAATACTGAGTATGGAAGTACATCTATGAAAGTGAATTCAAAATGGAGTGCTCATGGAAGAGAACTCATGAAGATGTGACAAGACATCAAATCCTAGATGGAAGCCTTAATTATGCTACTCTCACAATGAAGATATCATCTAGAGTGTGAGTATTTCAGGTCTTTCTATGCACTCACCTAGGAAGCCACACATGGAAGTAGTCAAAAGGATACTTAGTTATCTCAAAGGAATAACAATAAGAAGTATTGCATTATTACACTTCATATAAAGATAAGATATTTTGGGATGCAGATTGGATAAGATCAATGGTTGATAGGAGAAGTACCTTTGGTTATCTTTCATTTCCATGGTACAAACTCATTTGTTGGTCATGAAAGAATCAACCTACTATTGCTCTCTCATCTCGAGATGTTCAATAAAGAGGATCAACTCATGATACTCATAAAGCTATGTGGATTAAGAGCTATGTGGATTAAGATATTATATGTTGAATTAGGAATAAAAAATTCTATTTATCCTATATTTCATGATAGTGTGAACTATTTAAATCTTCCAAAAAGTCCTATTTACCATTCAAGGAAAAACCATACTAAGGTCAACTACCAATTTTTTAGGAGATCATAAGAAACAAACATATTGAGCTTTCATATATCTCAGGTCAACAAACATGTATACAAATGCGACTAAATATTTAGATGGGGTAAAGCTAAATAGGTTCAAATCAATGATTCTTCACAAGATTGAAAAAGAATGAAGACTCAAACATCTTAAACCTGAGGGGGAGTTGTTGATAGATATGGCAAGCCTAACAACTTGACCATATAATTGGAAATTTATGAGTAATGATTATATATATATATATATATATATATATATATATATATATATATATATATATATATATATATATATATATATATATATATATATATATATATATATAATGATTTTTATTTAAACTTCATCATAGTTTATATATTTCTGAAGAGAATTTTTATCCTTGATGCTTCTCTTTCCTTCCCTCCAAGATGTCTCTTGAAACTGTGGTTGGACACAACTCCTTAACTTTGCGCCTACATGCGACGATTACATTCCTTGACTACCTCGTCAAGTTCATGAAGTGTTTGTAAAGATGTTCATTGACTATTTGGCCAAGTTAAGTGTGTCCTTTGAATGTTACATATAATGTACACTTCGCATAGTTTTTCTGCATCATTTTTCCTTCAAGTCCCACAACATGCCGCTAGTGATAGTTATTTCTTGGCATTCCTATTGCCTGTTTTGATCATTTTAGATCGTCATAAATTTTATCAAGCTTTCATAAATTACATTGAAATTGTGAGATATAGCAGTGTGATGAGATGAGCTTCTAAACCGAAGGACAAGGTAGATCGCCAAAATAGAACCTCAACTCATGTAGATGGTACCCTCTTTCACACTTCCATGTTTAGTTACATATCTATTGAAACCATCCAGGTTGATAGCTAAGCAAGCACACTTTAATAATAGATAGATAAGTGAAGACAAAAGGTCTCCTTACAAATCTGTTGAAACTGTCCATGTGGCTGTCTAAAAAAATTGGTTGATTTGCCCCTTGAGTGGGGGCTAGGGGTTCTATTCCTTGTAGCTTAACGCCCTTCCCATGCTTTCATGAATTCTGGAGGAATGATTTCAGGGTTTTTGAAGTCAATTCATATTTGGGCAACCTTCCATCATAAAAATTGCTAGGATTGTCCATTCCCACATTCTGCCTAGTGAGCTTTCAGACTCTATAAATTGAGTCATGTCGTCCTCCAATCCCTACTTTGTGGGATATGAAAGGTCCCCATCGGTATTATAGCCAACTTCATTTGTAATTTCAACTTATTGAAGCATATCTGGGAGAATAGGCCTCGGGCTGAACTTTCTTAAAAGAAAAGAAGTCTCCAAAGATTATAAATAGTAAACCTACTTTGTGATTCTACCTAACTTTCGACTACGATTTTATTTTCATATTTTGAAGCGTGCTAAGGAAAGTATCCTCGAGGAATGAAATTAATTCCTCTATCATATGAAGGATTTTGCATGGCTTGGGAATTGGTTATGGTTGCTACTTCATTTAGCGTCATTCGATTGATTGTAAGAGAGTGTTTTGTTAAGTGCGGTTTGGTCGATTAGGACTGTAGGAGGGAGTTTGGGCCGGAAAGTAAGAGATTCGGAGGTTGGAGATGGCGTGTATAAAAATGGGGTCCGTGAGGAATGTCGGTTTTCATTGAACAAGAAAGGAGACTCCCTAGGCTTCTAAATGTTGAAGGGCAGAATGCAGGCACGACAGGGTTATGAGGTGTTAATGTTGATTATTTTTGTCTATTAAAGATGAATCTCATTTTTAATGTTTACGAAACAGATCTTTGCTCCTTGCAGAAGCTCGACTTATCGTGGTGCACATATCTGAAGACACTGTCCTTCCTTCCAAGAAATCTTGAGGAACTGATTCTGGTCGGATGCAGGCAGCTAGAAATCCTGGATTTGGGGAGTGGCAGTCTCACGAATTTGAAACGATTGGATATTAGATTTTGTCATCACTTAAGAAGCCTCCCACAAGAATCGCTTAAGAAGCCTCCCACAAGAACTTGAAAGTAGGTGACTATAGTGTGTAAATAGGCATGATGCATTCCTTGGGCGTCTTTGCACTATCACGCAGATGCATACGCACACGCACACACACATAGTTACTTTATAGAAGAGATATAATTCATTATTGGAGATTTCACTTTGGATTGCAGGTCTTCCCGCGCTTGCAATCGAAAGAGATGATCCCGCGGTTAGGATACATAGAAGAAGAGGTGAGCGTAGCATTTATTTTGAGACGTTTCTAAACTAAAATTCGTGGCCAGTTAACATGCAATATTTGTAGCTGTACAAGCGCTATTTTTCGCGTTTGTACAAGTAAAAGCTTACATACATTGTGGATTACATTTAGTTCGTAATTTCTGGCGTTGCTTTTCATTGCAGGACTTCAATCAATAATAAAAAATTGGGTCCGCCGAAAAAAAATGCCCCTGGGGAGATTTTGAGCCAATTGGAAAATGCTACGTCATGTGGCAGCAATGCAGATTGTTAGGATAAGTGCTGTGAGTGCGACGTTGTCGACGCAATGATGATAATGACCAGTGCTGATTGAACGCCCGGCTTTTTCGTACTACTATAAACTTAAATCTTTTACTATTCTTACATGTCAACTAGCCATGAAAGACTAGAGTGACTAATGACCAATGAAGGATGTATACTGATTGAAGGCCCAATGGTTAAATCTTGTAGTCACTAATGACAACAGTGACACTCTAGCGTCACACATTTTTAAAACCTTCGAGCTTCAACCATCACACATTCTCACGCCTCAGAAACCTCTTTCCGTTACCATGATGTGGCATTGCATCGCCGAAACTTAGAAGCTTAGATATGACAAAGTTTCACGGTTCATTATCACTGACGATCGAGATTTCAGGTGTCATTGATGCTTGATTCTCATTCTCTGTGCGTAGTCAACTCATTCTCTGTGCGTAGTCATTGATACTTGGTCCTCATTCTCTGTGCAGAGCCAACTCATGTATCCGAAAATACATGTATCATGATTCTTAGGACGTACTGTTTGTTGGTTACTGTGAGAGTCCAAGCATTAGACGTCATTCATTTCAACACCACGAATTCTGAGTACCGTTTAAGTTATAAATTTTCTTGACGCGAAGTATGATCGTAGTGTAACCAACAAAGAGTCATCGCAAATAAATATTCCATAAGCGAGGCCTGCACGTGGAAACATGACGCCCCTTTAATACAATGTTTTCCTATTGTTTCCGGGAATCTGAATGAGTAATTACCCAAATGTCCGATTTCTGAACTTCTTACCCGAAGAAAAAGATAATTATGGTACATTGTTGCAAATTTTGTCTACAAATTCTATAAAGCATAAGAGCTAAGTGGACTGAGATTTTTCGGGAATGATAGAAGGCTGCCGTTAAAAGATATTGACAGAATCGCAGGTTATCTAAGCACCTCCCATACGGTTTGTAAGAAGTTGGTTAGCACTTCAATGAGAGATTCAAATTATGATTGTACCTCGACACGTGGAATAGCTCAATCAATCATATAAAAATTGGAAACCTGTCCCATCATCGATCCATAGTTAGAATAACGGGATACAAATACTAGTAAAGTATCGTGCAGATTAGGAGAACCTCACAATAACGAAGCAGATAAATGGATATTATTTGAACGAAGAAAGGATTACGCAGACATCAAATATAAGCCATAGAGCTGTATTGCAATAGGAAAAGCATAAAAACATGGACTGCGATTCCAAATAACTTACCTATTAGTTTCGTACGGCAGTCCAACATTTCTGGGAAATTACATGTTTTGAAGAGGTCCTCGGACAACAGTTTTTCCAACCTATACCAATGCTTTTTAAAATGGAAAGCAATATAGTATTATTTAATAAAAAAAAACACTGACGATTACTTTGTTATTTAGAAACAATGAATATAGGGAAGGCCCATGTGCTTATTACTTTGACGGAAGCTATGGATTTTGAACAATAAAAAGATGCAAGAAGACACTTTCAAAGAAAAGAATAGTCCCTCTAATATACTTATACTCAGGTCGATTTCAAAAGTGCATCAAAGGCTAGCTAAGTTGTGAATTCAATCTCTTACGCATACAACGACCCTAGAAATTACATGTGAAAAAGATGTGAGGGGAAGATAATAATTACAAATGTTACCTATTGGAGAGCAGTGCGTATATGGAATCAGCATCCAGTACTCATAATCATGTTTTGAATGACACAAGAATGAGGATCCTAGTATGAGAAGAAACCAATCTTGCATTTCGCCCCTCATGGGAAACTAAACGCAACTATTGGGGGAAGTTCAAATTGAGTCATTCATACAAAGAAGATGATTTCATGTAGACTTGCAACATCTTTTACAAGTAGTTAGCTGTATACGTTAGAGTGTAACAAAATTTAAGGATTTTAGTGTTCTAGCTTCTGGCCTCGATTCTAAGGTTAGAATGATAATATAGAGAGAAACTGAGATCAAATCTAGTTTGAGATTCTAATAGGGCGTGTTTTTCTTATGTTTTAAATTCAAGAAAATGGTTGGTAGAATTAACATATCTCACATCAACGAATCATATCCACTAGCCCATGTATCGATTGTAGTAGACTATGAGTTATTACAGAGAAGCCTCATTAGGGCAAAAAATGAACCCTGCATGGGTCTTTTGGATTACGGCGTGATTAGTGATGAACTAATGAGAGGAGGGCGGCGGACATAGTCTATAGCCTATAAATCACTAGGCTAAAGGGGGATGAGGGGACATGATTCCCCTATGTTGAAGTTTTGCCTCTAGAGAGAAAAAGGAATCTCGTAACTTACCTTGGCCCAAAAGTTCAAAAATTTTTGAAACTTATAAAACTCACCATAGCACCATTTACTAGCCCCAACCACTTTTTAGGATCAAAAGAGCCATTTTTGACTCCTAAATCAAAATATGTGCACGAATTGACCTAAAAAAGGTCACTTTTTAAAAATAACTCAAAATACAACTTCTCCCTCCAAAACCACACATTTTCATACCCAGATCCCAAAAAGTCATCTCTTTCCACTACTTTCTCTCCCTCGCACACCATTGTAGCTCCTCCGTGTCCATTTCTTTCTCTGTGCATCTTCTTCTTTGAATTCCTACTGTCACTTCCATAGCTTGAACTCCAATGGAGAAACCTAAGTCTCATAGACATCCAAAAGATGAGGTTATCGTGATAAAATGTCACAATATCAAGGCTATAGAAGGAATTTTGTTAGGACATAAGTTCTGCAAAGGTGCATGGGTGTACATGCAACCGGCCTCTTCTGTTGGCCCTCATCATGTAAATGATCATGGAAACTTAGATCTTCATTGGAAAGGGAATTTATTAGGCTTCCAAAAGCTCAAAAATGGTGAAATTGTTGCCATTGTACAACATGTTTTCACAATGTCAAGCATGAAATTGCAAAACTCAAAGTCAATGAGATATCTTATCATCTATAAGTATTACTGATTGACATTTCTTCAAATTTCTTAATATACCTTGTTAAGTTGTGTAGTTTTTTGTTGCAAACATATTTCCTTCTACCTCGACAGAGGAACAACCACTTTGTTGGAAGTGATGGCTGGGTACAATCAGAAGATCAAGTTGGTGCTGCTAGACCTGCTTCACACCTGCCCTCTTTTCTCTTCAGATATGGTTAGGAGACTTCTTGAGCTTCCAAATGACACCAAGAAACTATATATGTGCTTTACAAAATGATTGAGTAATGATCAAATCAAAACAGATGATTTTGAACCTTCACAACTCCAAAAACTTTCTATTCCTGTAATGATACCTGCTGAGTCCTAAGCTTAGTGTGACCAGCACACTTGCAATTGGTTTAATTCCTTCTGGGAGTATTAAATTAACTTAACAAGATACCATTAGCAAGTTAAATCACTCCAAATAACAAACTATGCACTGAGCATGATCTTTAGCAAAATCTGGGACACTCCCGATTTTTTAGGAACAACACAGAAATATACCAGTGATCACTTCTACAGCGATTTCTCCCAATTGGCTGAATAGAATGACTTGAAATTTTGTAGTGTTGTAGAATGCTTTGAGCTGGTTCCAATGAGCCCTGGATAATCAAATTTGGTTCAGTAGATCTTGAGATATGCTCCTCTGAAGTTGACAGACTTGAGGTGAATGACTCAGAAAACACAGAGTTAAGAACTATGAGTATATGTATTGAATCTATCAAATATACATTCCCATTGGCATGTAAAGTGATGCCCAATGGTACTCAGAGGTGTAGGCTCAATAGTAGCTCTCACACACTCACTAATTTGCTTGGATTAGCCTCGGGAAGTGAGCTTACTGCCCGCGACTTTTACATTGACTTTTATAGGATTTTTTTAGTGAGTTTGAATTTCAAATTCAAATATAGGCTCCCTCAAATCTCTCATCTAATCTCATGGAGATATTCTCTCCATTCACACCTTCCAAATTCCACGACTTTTGAATGTAGGTGAGATTACAAGAAGTCATATTGACTTTTTACATAAAGTAAAATGTAACTAAACATAGGCATGTGTTCCTATGGTCTTCCTTCAAATGAAGTCTTCATGAATTACTCCAAGCTCTTGTGAAACCTTCAAGGTTGATATTCAATGCTTTTCAAGGCCAAGTGTTAAGGCTTGTTTTGCACCAACAGCTCCCCCTCAAGCCAAACACTTGCTTGAGTCTTCATCTTTAGTCTTCAATGATATCCTACAATCCTATCATTGATTTGAACCTGCATAGCTTGCTCCCATCCAAAGATTTTGTAAGCAAATCTGCACATTGAATATTAGTGGACACATATGATAATTGGATTTCCTTGCTAAGTAATTTCTCCCTCACATAGTGGTAATGCACCTCTATGTGTTTTGTCCTAGCATGATACACAGGATTAGCTGCTAGGTGAAGTGAACTTGTGTTATCTCCAAATATGATAGGTGGCCTTGTATATAGACCCAATTCTGAGTATAGTATCTTCAACCATATGGCTTCTTGAGTGGCATTGGCTAGCCCTCTGTATTCTGCCTCAGTAGATGATAGGGCTACTGTGGGTTGTTTCTTGGATGACCAAGAAATTGGTTTATCACCTGCAAAGCATATGTAACCAGATGTACTCCTCCTGTCATCCTTGCAACCTGCCCAATCTGCATCTGAGTATACCTTGATGTCAATGTCTGATGAATATGGAAAGTACAACCCATGATTTTGTGTTCCCTTTAGATACTTTACTATCTTCTTGGCTGCCTCCAAATGTGGTACTCTTGGTTTATGCATAAATTGGCTAAGTACACTAACACCATATGATATATCAATCCTGGTTAAGGTAGCATAATTGAGACTACCTACCAAACTTTGATAACCTGTAATATCCTTGAGTTCTTCTCCTTCATGTGCACTGAGTTTGTGGTTGACCTCCATAGGAATGTTTGAGACTTTAGCTTCCTGCAAATTAAACTTCTTGACTATGTCTTGAATGTACTTCTTCTGAGTAATGAATATACCTGAATTTGTGTAGACCAATTCAAGCCCTAGGAAGTATTTCAATAATCCAAGATCATTGATCTTGAATTCCTTCATCATTTGACCTTTGATGTGTCTAATTCCTTGAACATCATTTCCTGTAATAATGATGTCATCAACATAGACACACAAGTATATTACCTCTGAATTGTTCTTCTTTATAAACAATGAAGTATCTGCTTTACTCATCACAAATCCTTGATCCAAGAGATAGGTTGTCAACCTATAATTCCATGCTCTAGGTGCCTGCTTCAATCCATACAGAGCCTTCTTCAATTTACACACATGATTTACCTTATTGGGATCCTCATAGCCAGGTGGTTGTGACATGTAGACCTCTTCAGATATCCATCCATTCAAGAATGCATTCTTTACATCCAATTGGTACATGTTCCAATTCTTGGATGCAGCTACACTCACCATAATTCTGATAGTTGGCATCTTGGCCACAGGAGAAAATGTCTCCTCATAATCAATGCCTTGGGTTTGTGCAAAACCCTTGGCTACCAACCTAGCTTTGTACCTGCTTATTGTACCATCTGAGTTCCTTTTGAGTTTGTAGATCCATCTGGATCCTATCACCTTTATGGAGTCCTTCTTGGGTACCAAATCCCAAGTATCACTCTCCTTGAGAGCCTCCATTTCTTCATCCATTGCTTCCTTCCATTCTGGTTTAGTAATGGCTTCCTCAAATGTACCTGGTTCTTCACTTAAGATATCCTTTGCAAGATATACAGAGTGCTTGGTTACAAGTGAAGTATCATACCCATACCTAATTGGTTTCTTCTTTTCTCTTGAAGATCTCCTCATAGCTTGAGTTGAGGATTCTGGATTGTCTTCAAGTTGCTTCATCTTCATCTTCCCTTTGGATTTCCAAGCTTTGAATTCTTCAATGTTGATGGTGTCTTCATCATCTGAACTTGTGTCCTCATTCTGAGTTGGTTCTTGCCTGACAAGCTTTGGAAAGTCTTCTTCCATATCATAAGGTAGGCTAACTTTCCTGCACTCATTATCATACCATGAATCATTTTCATCAAAGATGACATCTCTGCTTACCTTGAAGCCTTTATTTGAGGGGTTATAGAACCTGTATCCTTTCTGATTCAAGTCATAACCAATGAAAATACACTTTTCAGCCTTAGGGTCTAGCTTTCCCCTTACCTGTGAGGGAATATGCACATATGCAACACACCCAAAGATCTTGCAATGATCCAGAGATGGTCTCTTACCATGCCAAGCCTCATAGGGTGTCATTCCATCAAGTGTCTTTGATGGCAACCTGTTGATTAAGTATGTGGCAGTAGATACACTCTCTGCCCAAAGATAATTTGGTAATTTTTTCTCATTAAGCATAGACCTAGCTGTCTCCACAATGAGTCTATTCCTCCTTTCAGCTACCCCATTTTGTTCAGGTGAGTACCTTGTGATAATCTCCCTCTTGATGCCTCTTTCCTGCAAGAACTCTTCAAAGTCATTGGAGAAGTATTCTCCACCACCATCTGACCTTAGCCTCTTCAAATGTCTACCTGTTTGATTCTCAACTAATGCAAGATATCTTTTGAAACAATTAAATACTTCATCTTTATGTTTCATGAAGTACAAGACAGTCCATCTTCTATAATCATCTATAAAAGATACATAGTACCTTGATCCAGATATGGATGGCTCCTTGCTTGGTCCCCAAACATCTGTATGCACCAATTCCAAGTAGTCTTCATGCATAAAACCTTTTTTGGTATATGGCAATCTGTGTGACTTACCAAATTGACAAGCCCCACACTTGTATATCATGTGTTGCTTGGATACATTAGGTATCCCAAGCACACATTGATCTCTGCTCATTTGTTTTATGGTCCTCTCTCCAATGTGACCTAATCTTTTGTGCCACATCTCCAATTCTGATAGAGTTTGGTCCTTGTAGTTGTATAATGCAATGTTCTTAGTATCCTCAAGTTCAAAGGTAAATAACCTACCTGATTTCTCTCCCTTGGCTATCCTTCTGAATCCATGTCTTGGATCCTCCACATATGCACCATGTTGAGTGAACCTGACCTGTAGACCTTTTTCAACAATCTGACCTACACTCATCAGATTCTTGGTGATTGTTGGAACATACAATACTCTGCTTAGCAAATTTTGATTACCATCACTTGTTTTAACATTACCTACTTTAACCACTGAATGTTTAGTGTCATCACCTGTCTGCACTTGGTGCTTGCCTTTAGGTTCTTCCAAATCAGAGAGTAAGGCAACATTCCCAGCTACATGGTTAGAGCAACCTGAGTCAATATAGAACAAATGATCATCATTGATACCTGATTTAGATGTCATGTTCATAATCAACAAGGAATCATCTTGATCCTCTGCATAATTGTTGTAATCCTTTCTGTTTTTGTATCCTCCTTGATAATTGCCATTGTGATTGTAGCTATTGTTGTAGTTATTGTTGTAATTATTGTTGTGGCCATGGTAGCCTTGAGATTGATTGAATCTGCCTCTGCCTTGGGAGTATCCTCCTCTTTGGTGACCTCTTCCTCTTTGGTTCTTGTAATTTTTGTAGCATTCATCTGTAGTATGGTTAGACAAGCCACAAATATTGCATGGAGATTGATTATAGGGTCTCCCCCTACCTGACTTACCTCCTCTGCCCCTACCTCTAGATGATCTACCTCTCCCTGCATAGTTTGCTTGGGAGGTGGATCCTTCTTCATCAACCTTCTTGCTTTTACCCTTGTCTTTAGACTTCTTATCAGTATATAGGGCAGAGGGATTGTTACCTTTTGATTGCTCTCCATTCTTTGTGATCTTTGCTTCATGTGTAAAGAGTTGTCCAATCAGAGTTGTTAGATCAGGTGCTTGGATGTCCATGTACAAGTCCATTGCAGTGGTAAAGCTCTCCCACTTGTCATCTGCTTTGAGTCCATTGATCACTTGTCTGACTATTTGCTCTTCTTCAATTTCTTCTCCAACACTTGCAAGTTGATCTGCAATATCTTTGACTTTGGTGACAAAATCTGAGACACATTGTTTTGATTGCTTCCTAAGAGTTGTAAACTCAATCCATAGCTGATTCTTTCTGGCCCTTGTGCTTGATGAGAAGTATGTTGACAAGGTTTCCCAAGTCTCTTGGGAAGTCTTACAGTTCCTTACATGAGGTAGAAGGAAATCAGAGATAGAGTTTAGAAGATATGACCTTGCCAAAGCATCTTTAGCACACCATTGGTTGAGTCTCTCATGTTCATCCTTTGTAGGTAGGCCTCTGGTTTTGAATGAGGGCAACTCCTCATCTCCTGATATGTATCCATACAAGCTTCTCCCTTGTAGATAAGTCTTCAATCTTAATGACCAAGCCTGGTAGTTATTTCTATCCAATTTGTCAATGAAGGAAGGGAAACCATCACCCATGATTACCTTATTTTGCTCTGATACCACTGTTGGAAGTGATGGCTGGGTACAATCAGAAGATCAAGTTGGTGCTGCTAGACCTGCTTCACACCTGCCCTCTTTTCTCTTCAGATATGGTTAGGAGACTTCTTGAGCTTCCAAATGACACCAAGAAACTATATATGTGCTTTACAAAATGATTGAGTAATGATCAAATCAAAACAGATGATTTTGAACCTTCACAACTCCAAAAACTTTCTATTCCTGTAATGATACCTGCTGAGTCCTAAGCTTAGTGTGACCAGCACACTTGCAATTGGTTTAATTCCTTCTGGGAGTATTAAATTAACTTAACAAGATACCATTAGCAAGTTAAATCACTCCAAATAACAAACTATGCACTGAGCATGATCTTTAGCAAAATCTGGGACACTCCCGATTTTTTAGGAACAACACAGTTTTTTAGTGAGTTTGAATTTCAAATTCAAATATAGGCTCCCTCAAATCTCTCATCTAATCTCATGGAGATATTCTCTCCATTCACACCTTCCAAATTCCACGACTTTTGAATGTAGGTGAGATTACAAGAAGTCATATTGACTTTTTACATAAAGTAAAATGTAACTAAACATAGGCATGTGTTCCTATGGTCTTCCTTCAAATGAAGTCTTCATGAATTACTCCAAGCTCTTGTGAAACCTTCAAGGTTGATATTCAATGCTTTTCAAGGCCAAGTGTTAAGGCTTGTTTTGCACCAACACACTTCATAGTCTTACATGTACTTTCCAAGCATTGTATGCAGTTGTTGGGGCGATAGTCTTTCCACAAGCCCATCCTGCTCAGCTATTACATGAGAGAGTTTTCTTTTACACACATACATATGTTTTTCATCAAATGATTTTGGGAGGCTAGAAATGATTAAGATAGATTCTCATTTAAAGCTTGCTTGATATATGGACATTAACATCTTTGAAGCATAAGATGGTGATGGACATACACAACTTTTTGAAATTCACAAGAGTTTCAAGATCTGTAGGATTACGTTGGCGTGTTCATGTTCATTGTTTTGTACATTTATTTCAGATATTAACAATTTTAGAGACTTCAACAACGTTCATGTTAAAACATATCACATATGAGTAGGTGGAGGGTGTACTAGGTGAAAATTTGGGACTTGTAGAAGGATGCACCAAAGGGGATATATACCTTTGTAAAATTCGTGCAACATGCATAGGATTTTGATACTTCAAACATCATACTTCATTGTACCTTAGATTCTATTATGATCATTGGATGTGTAAACTTGGTGAATGGATACCATTACAAAGTTATGAGGGTTTTTTTATCTCATTTTAAATTAAGATACATCCACCTGACAACAAAATGGAAGTTATTTTAGTAAGTCATCATTAGACGCTTGCCAACATGAGAGAACATCGCGTAATAATGGGATTTGAGGATTTGGATCAATCAAAGTTCAAAATACAATGGCATAAGGTAAACAGGGTATGGTATTTTTTTCTTTTATCTATACAATATTTTATATTCAAATATGTTATTTTAAAGTTTTCTATTTGTTTGTAGATTGGTAAGAAGTTGGAGGATAAAATTAAATTCCTTCCAGAATGGAGTGTAGATGGAACTCAACTTTCATTCTCATAGCTCAAGAACTATTTGAGTACTAGAGTGTACACACGACCTATTTTCCATTCATAATCCTTTCTCTACTACAATGTATTTAACATGCAAGGCATGTAGCATGTAAAAATTTTTTAATTCAATATGATGTACAATTTTCCAAATCTTTGGCTTTTCCCATGGTAATTTATTATAATTTAAAAATTTTGAGAATTTATTTTCTCTATTTTGTAGATGTGTATCTTATTTTGCCTTATTATTACGTTCAATCTTTTTTATGAGGCAAAGTGATTTCTTTGAGAGTTCTATACTTGATTCTTTTATTTGAAGGTATCACTTTTAGTTTCAAAATGGATCCCACTCATTAAAAATTTTGAAACTAATATAAAAGCAACACTTATTCTCTCATTTCTCACTTTTGCAACCAAGAAGAGCTAGAAGCACTCGTAGCGCATGCACAAAAGCTAGTATCACGTACAATGGCTGCCTCAACCTCTAGTATCCCGCAACCCAAATGTCCTTGAGAACTCTTCCATGAGTTCTTAGAATCAACTGAGTTCAAAGGTCAAACACACTTGTATGACCTATTGTCTAGAGTCCGTGATCTAGAGAAAAGATTTCAACTTAACTCTCATGTGCTTGAGGAAATCATAGAGTTCCTTGAGTACTACATCTTCCATTACTCCATAGAAATACCACCTTATGAGGGTAAATTGGTCCCATGTGAAATTTAATCTACATACACAAAGGTGATGAAGCCTTCATTGTTGGATTTATACGTCTATGGAAGCACGCGAACAACACAAGGAAGAAGAAGAAGCTTAGAGCACAACACACAATACTGAATGTATTACTAGAGAATGTACAAAGATATGTAGCCCATTAGCGCAATAGACGTATATACAAGCCAGGTGTTGGCAGTAGCAAGAGACATCAAAGACGCGGAAGCATGTAAAGGTAGAGCACGGAGTCAGCCGGATCAATTTTTCAAGAATTATGTTTTAAAATACTTTTCAAAAACCTTCAACAATGATTCCTATCACTTTTGTAACATATGTAATATAGAAAATCCCTTTCTGTAATTTATAACTCCATTTTGTGCAAGCCGAGGAGTGCTCGAGCTTGAGGAGCTTAGGTAGAACAAGCGTACAGATTTTGGTTATTTTTAGACATCATTTACCCTTTCAAATAGCTTCTAGGACCTATTTTTTAACTATGCCGATCACTAGATGCGAAACCGGTCAAAACTAGTCTAGAATCTATAAAAAGAGCTAGAGAGCTCATTTATGGGGTTAGCTAGTGTAGACTTGTATGAGCTAGAGTGAGCTTGAGCTTGTAAGAGTGTTTTTGGAGTAATAGAGTTGAATTCTCACCTTCCATTGTGTCTTGCTTGTCTCTTCGTAGTGTGTGTGTGCATCTCTATGCTTCTCACCTTCACTCTCACTTCATTTCACATTCTTTTCCACGGATTGACAATTAAGGAGGTGAAGCTTCTTAACGTGGTACTTACCATTGTGCTAGACAACACCAAATTTGGCGGCGTTGCCGGGGATCGAGTCTAGGACGAATGTGTGATGGTAAGAGTATAGCAAAAAGTGGTGTTGGAAGGAAAACATTTTCAGTTTTTGTTGTTGTTTTTACTTAGTTTTTGTTGTTTTTCACCTCCCCCACACTCCACCTTCATCACTGCATCATCATCTTCAACTCTAAAAAAAATAAAAAAATTCACCATATCCACCCATTCTCCTCATTTTCCCTCATTTGTGCATGTGCGAGAGAGAGAGAGAGCTTGTGTGATTGAATGTGTTATTGTTTTCTTGAGTTTTCTTGCAGGTATAGTAATCGAGAGCATCAAGAAGGCTCCAAAAAGGTAAGAAATCTACTCTCTGTCAAAAATTGCCCACTCTGTCAGACCATCGCGATGGTCTGCAAAGTTCGGAATTTAAGGAAGGCGACCACACCAGCGTGTAGGTGACCCTTGTGCATCTAGGAATCCATTGTGGCATTTGCAAAATCATTGATTTGGTGGACCATCGCTGTGGGATGAAATCCCGCAGGGAGTGTGCACTGATTTTTTTCAGAAGTTCATTGTTTTATGACGTTTTGTGTGATTTTTTTTATCTAAAAAGGGTACATTTCATGCATGATTTGACTGATTTGATTGCCTGTGTGAAAAGAAACCATGTTAGAGATGTGTGTTAGAACCGTGCGTGTAAATAATTGACCTTAGACCCATGAAAACTTTAGGTTTGACCCTTGAAACTGACCGGAAACATGAGTTTACCCCCTAAAAATCGGACTTGAACCCTTGGAAACCCTTGGAGTTTAGGCCAAAACTATAAATAAACCCATGAATTGGCGAGTTTGAGATAATTGTGAGCAAACCCTTAATTTTCCCGACCAAAAACCCTAGGTCGGACCCTTGGAAATGGCGGTTTCTGTAGGCCAAACCCTAAAAACCCATTAAAATGTAAATATCGAGTGTGAAATCGAAACCTTAGTCTTGGGAAAAATTAAAATATTGCCAAAAATAGAAATTTAATTCAAGAGGTTGGAGCGTTCTAGAAGGAAGTCCTAGGGAGGGGGCCTATAAATAAGCCCAGACTCATTCATTCTTTCCCCATCCCGTGGATTGCTCTTGTGGATCGTCTCCTCCAGGTATGCTCCTTGTACTTCCTTGTTTATTCATGTTTTGCTTTCCTATTCGTTTTTCCATGGGGATGTGCAGAGATGGAGGTAGTATTCTCATATGGCAACTTAGCTTGTGAGTTTTTCATGAATATAAACTTATGGTTCATAGTCAGAGCGGTGCGGTAAACTCCTCAGAGCTATAGAGAGGAAGAGAGAGTCACGATGTTTTCTTCTAGATTGCACACACAGGAGAATCTTTAGAGAGAGAGATGTGACGCATAGGGAGAGAAACGGAGGTATGAGGATCTCTTTCTGTGCCCGTGTCAAAAAGAGACATTGGCGGTTATTGCAGGCATATCGTGCGTGTCCATGAGAGAGAGGTAAGGTGCCATGTAGAGAGAGAATCCGAGATGCGCGGCGGTAGTCTGAGATGAAGCGTCCGAGAGAGGAATTCTTGGAAGGAGGAGAATGGTGTTGCTAATGGCATGAGAAAGAGTCATGTGAACACTTGGTGGTTGTACTGTGGTTGACACACCTGGAAGAGAGACAGTCGGTGGGGACGCCGCTCACGCATAGAGAGATAGCAAGGAATCAATCTTGGCGGCGACTGAATTTTGATGTCGGCAGGAGAAATTCTCTCTCCCCCCTCCCACGGTAGCACGCACGCCGCTGGAGGAGAGAGAGAGAGAAAGAGAGAGAGAGAGAGAGAGAGAGAGAGAGAGAGAGAGAGAGAGAGAGAGAGAGAGAGAGAGAGAGAGAGAGAGAGAGAGAGAGAGAGAAAGAGAGAGAGAGAGAAAAAAAAAAGAGAGAGAGAGAGAGTCGATGGAAAGAGAGAGAGAGAGAGAGGGAAGAACGAGAGAGAGAGAGAGAGTAATAGACAGAAAAATAAAAGAGAATTAATGAAATAAAATAAAAAGAAAGAAAAGGGAAAAACGAAAAACAAAAGGGAAAATGAATAATGAAGAAAATGGGAAGAAAGAAAGAAAAGAGGAAAAATGGAGGGTAGAGAAGGAGAGAAGGGAAGGAATGTTTGAGATCATGCACCTGTTTTTTTCCTTTACCCCATAAATTTATGTACATGAATACCATACAATTCCAAAGAGTAAAAGAAACAAATCAAAATTATAGTGTGTTTTTATGTGCTAATGACTTTTCAAGTATGATTTATTCTTTTAAGATGTACTAACATGATACCCCATCCCGTGGATTGCTCTTGTGGATCGTCTCCTCCAGGTTACTGCGTGATCAGAGATTATTGTGAATTTTGAAGTAAAGAGCTACAAAGTGAGGACTTGAAGAAAAGCCTGGATCGAAGAAAAGTGAAGAAAAGCTTGGACCGCGAAGACCAAAGCGGAATCCCGTAGGCGATTTCTCGCACTGTAGCGAGGGATCTATTTTATATCGGCTGGCCCGCACTGTAGCGGCGGCTTTCATATTGTATCATCGCACCGCACTGTAGCGGTTTGATTGTACCAGTGGCCCGCACTGTAGCAGCCTCTTTGTATCACTCATTTTTATTGGAGTACTTCAGTTTCATTTTTCGTTGTATCGTTGGCTTCATCTGCATTCCGTGTATCACTGCGGTATCCGATCGTCTCTTTCCGACGCCCACGGTCCCACGTCTCGACACTTCCGAGGGGCTAGGGGCCACACGTACGAGGATCACACACGCTCCGCAGAGCACAGGCGAGGCGCCCAGCGTGCAGACGCCGCTCGCAGGACAGCGGGAATGACGCACCAGAGCGGGGCCTGATCCAACCCCATGCGCCGGCATCCTGTCACGACCTCCTTCTTCCCTACATCGCGATTGTGTCACACCATCGCGATTGGCTCACGCCATCGCGACGGCTCGGCCGAACCATCGCGATGGTCTCGCACCATCGTGATGGTCTCGCACTGTCGCAATGGCTCACTTGAGCCATCGTGACAGTTCACTTGGACCATCGCGATTGTTCAGCTGACCCCACACCATCGCGATTGGCTCACGCCATCGCACTGACGCTGCCACGTGGCAAGCTTGGCCATCGCGTTTGCTCACTAGCCATGCCATCGCGAGGAGACCCTCGCACCATCGCAACGCCTCGACTTTTGGACCATCGCAATTGGCTCACGCATCGCATTTGTGACCATTGCGACAGTTCACTTTGGACCATCGCGATGGTTCACGTTGACCGTTGACTGACGCCATCACGATTGTTCACTCATTCGGATCATCGTGATGCCTCACCCCCGACCATCGCGACGGTTCGCACTTAGACCATCGCAACCGTGCACTTCAGACCATCGCTACGGTTCGCGCCTCACTCCATCGCGACAGTTTATCCACGCCATCGTGACGGTCCCAGACCATCGCGATTGTCCACCCCAAACGAATTTTTTTGAATTGATTTTTTGGTCAATTTTGGGGGTATTTTTGGAAAATTTTTGGTGAATTGCACTCATAGGAGGCCCCTTAGCTCATATTTGGAGAGAAACCTATTTGTCAGTTTTTACCCCCCAGGGCCTAAACAGTCGTATCTTTTTCATCCGAAGTCCGATTTTTGAGCTTTTTAGCTCTTTAGAAAGCTTTTGACGAGTACTATGTGACCTCAACTTTTTTTTCATAAAGAATACATTGATTTTTATATAAGCTAAATTGAGGTTGACCATCTGTGGGACTAGGAAAGAAAGGGGACTTTGAAAGAAAATTTTGCCAAGGTTAAGAGACTTAATAGTGTATATACTCAAGTGCTTAATCATCAATTGTGAATTGTTCTAGTATTGGATTGTCTCCAGGTCTAGCAAGGACAATCAAGGGTAGAACACGAGGCTTGGGAAGCGCGGCTTCTTGGGCATCAGAGCAACCAACAAAGCTGACTCGAGGTTGGAAGATTAGTCAACCCCCTCAGTCAATTCTTAGCTTAGGATAAACGGTAGCATTGTGGATTAAAGATGATAGGAACGCCTCAAGTTCAAGAACTTAACCCTTCAAGTCCAAGACTAAAGTAAACGTGTGCGATACAAAAACCTAAAGGGAAAGAATTTAAATCTGATGGAACGAGAACTCAAAGTACCACAAAAAGTCGATTCCTGACGCATACAGTTGGACAAGAACCTAAAAGACTTTAAAAAAAGAAACAAGCAATTAAAACAAGAAACATTGACGAACTGAGAGTGTACTGAGTGTGCAAGGAAGTAAATTCATGAACCTTAGATCGGGCAAACACATAGGTAAGTCTGACAGACAAAGCCTTAGATCATCAAAAGCAAGTGTAGGAACCACTACCCGATCGTAGGCACAACAATTGAATAGTAATTACCCCTATGACTTGAGCTCAGATACAAGTGAATCTGAAATGGCATTTAGCACGGAAAGACCAGAAGGAGGGTCGAATATAGCATATTTAGAGAGACCCAAAGGACCCTATAGGACTGAGTTAGAACTCCTCCGAACCAACCGACTAGGTACTCGCATCTATGAGGATGGTTTGCGAAGGCAGGTTGTGCAAATGCACAATCCTGATCAACACATTGGATTAGAACGTCCAGTGGTGAAGTTCAAGAGAGACGCGTACATAGATAAGGAAGGAACAATGTACATCTTAAGTACCCAGCCAAACAATACTAACGCATTTGGTGTAATCCAATTACAGATGCAAACCAAATCCCAAGGAAAAGAACCATTAGAGGAACCGAGGACACCTAGAGGGAAGTCTATACTGACACGAGTACTAATTCCAGAGTGGATCCCTCAGGACAACAGAAGCATAGAGTTGTTTGTGAATAAAGAGACTAATGAAGCCTTTTGGAGGTACAAAACGGAACATCCTAGTGAGGTAGGCATCATCACAATTTATGAATTCAAGGACCCGGATACACCTAGAAAGGTTGTATACCTGGATGAAGCTTTGGAATGAGTATTTGTAGTGCCAGACCAAGCTAGAAGCACATACACATGGAGAGGTGAGTTGGTATTCCCTCCATCTCAAACAAACGTAAACGCGAGCCAACAAGGGGCAGGGACATCCTCAGCCCAAGGTAATCAAAGAGAGAAAAATAAGGAATGACCTGAAGTAAGTTTTAACCATCCCTTAGGGAGAAATAGAACAACCACAGACACCAATAGAGTAGATAGACAAAGAGATCCTGGAATACTAGGTGGTAGAGATGATTTTCCTCTACCTAGACCACGTGAACACGCTAGAATATTAAGACCCACTCAGCTGGTAAAATCCATGAAAAACTACTTTGATGGGATAGGAAATCCCTATGATCATGTTGCAGAATTCAAGCAATTGCCCAGAGCAGAGCAAGTTGAAGACATGTTCACGCAATACAACGTATTTGGACTTACGTTAAAGAATACTGCTTTAACTTGGTTCCAACCACTGCAACAAAGGAAATTTAGAGATATCCATCATTTTTTAGAGTCTTTCATCATTGAATTCTCTAAAAGTGGAATCAGACATGACACGTCTTCATTAATTCATAGGTTTCAAACAGACCCCTCAGGAAACAGTTAGACTGGCAGGACATATGTTTAGACAATATGTTGAAAGATGTCCAATGCAAGAGCTACCCTCATAGGCCAAGAAAGTGTCATTATTTTTAGATGGCCTGTTGAGCTCTAAACTATGCTCCTATGTATACTTGAAGGAACCCAGGATGCTAGAGCAATGTGTAAGAATTTGCATAGACATTGAGGACAACTTAGGAGACGAGTTGTAACTCTCAAATGTCTACAAGGACTCGGACTGTTCATCTCTAGCATCCACAAAATTGTCTAGCTCGATAGAGGACCTAGCAAAAAAAGTGGCCCAGAAACTAGGAGTTTCTAGTAAACAGATGCCTAGGGTAATAACAAACAAGCGCTGTTACACCTGTGGCGGTGATCATATGGCTGATGTATGCCCTAATGCAACACAACCGCAAGCCAACCCTAGTGGCCAATCCTGTACGATAGAGAGGAGATACACAAATCACACAGCTCAAGACTGCTTGTACAACAAACAAGCAGTAAGACAGAACTACCCGCAAGCATACCCGCAACCAAGTAGATATCAAGGTCAATACAATGCTCAGCCTCATTACTATAGGCCTCCACATAACTATACTTATCAGGCTCAACATAGACCTCAAACAGTTTTAGCTCAGCAACCACCCCCACCAGCTAATGTCATATCAGTCAAATATGCTGCTTCAGAAGAGAACCTAAGTAGGGCCTTAGTTTCTTCTTCACCTTTGATGATAGAAAGTGACCCGAACTCAAACAGTTTTGACTCAACACATGTAGATAGCCCACCCACGTATTACACGGAGTCACCAAAACATGTGGAGACATACCAGTATGATAGTCCACCAGTATGGGAGCCTGACTACGCTAACGTGATGTACACAAACCCTAATCCACGGCCTCAACTAAGATAGCAGAGACCACAGGTCCCTAGAGGACCATGCTTTAGGTGCCAAGGGGATCATTTTATAAAAGATTGTCCACACCCTCCGATAGCTGGACAATCACAATATTATAACATACAAGGCTTTTGTGCCGATTGTGGCAAGGAACACATAATCAAAGATTCTCCTAAGAACCCTTCTAGTGTTTCAAATGTGACACCAATCAACGTGATAGGTATTGTGCACAATGCAGATGGATCTAATCCAACATACGTGCCTATCCAAGCTATAACAAGAGCCCATAAGCTCTTACAGAACCAACAGCTTAATCATGAGAAAGTAGTTGGAATGAGTGAAGTTGGAGAATCTAGCAGTAAGAAGACAAAATCTTGGAAAGATTCCAGAGAAAGGATAAAGAGAAAGTGGAGTAAGAGGATAAAAGAATTGGAAGGAAGTCTCAAGGAATCTAGAGCCAAAATTCAAGAATTGACTTCATAGGAATTGAATCAAGAGAACCTAGCTCAAAAGTCAGGATCAGTTTTAACGGAACCCATACCAAAACACCTAGATATGATGTTTTGTGCGTATCAGGCTAGGATAAAAGAAGGATCCCAAGTAAGAGAAATGAGCAAAAACTACCCTCGAGCAGACTTAGAAATCGAAAGAACTAAACTTTGTATGAAGATGGTAGAATTAGCACAAGCTTTGTTTGAAGCCTCTAGATATCTTAATTGGAACAACATGGCAAAACCAGAGTTACATTTTCAAGGACTGATGGAGAGGCTAGAATACTTGATCAATAGCAAGGAGAAAAAGGATCAGCATAGGAATCCTAATGCCTCGGAGGCACCGAATAGGAATGCACCATCCTTGTCTCAAATACCCAACACAGAGGGTGAAGACAACTTGTCTTCTATACATAGATATTCACATGAATTTCTAAGAGAAATCCAAGAAGAGAAGTGGAGAAAAGAACGAGGAACCCATCCTCCTATTCAAGAAATAGATGACTTGCAGGAGGAATTTCCCCAAGATATCCCCTCTATTTATGATGATGTAGAGGAGGAACAACTGAGTGAACAGAGAGGTTTTGAATCCAATTCATTGCAAGAATTACCTCAGTTCACAGGACCTTGGGAAGCCAAGTCTATTAGCATGAGAGTACCCACGATAATAGTGAGGAATGAAGAATCGGTAATCCCTAGAAACATGGAAGTGATCAAGAATACCAAAGTACAATGTAATCTCACTCTAGAGGAGTTGTTAAAAGTTAAGCCAGAACTGTGGAAGCATGTAGCGAATCAATTCCCTAAGCTTGCTACTAATCCCTCACAGATAGGAACACACAAGAAGGTACTAGAAATACCCATAGAAAAGATCAGAGATGTAAGCGAAGGGGAGGAAAGTAACACCTATCTTCCAATAACCCATCAGGGCTACACCACTAAAGCCACCTTAGATTCAGGAGCAGGAGTAGCCATTGCTACCTGTTGGTGGATTCTTAGACAAGATGGAGTTTGAGGGTTTGTAGGAGAAAAGGGAAGAAACAAGAAGAGAAAATACACTTCGAAGCTTCTGCCGATTGATTACAGTAAGACAATTACAATGCTTGAAGTACAAGACAAGCCAATACCTCTGTGCACAATCCCATAGAGTGCCCAATTACAAAATACCCAATATCCCAAAGTCTTCTTGCCGCCGGCCTCCTCTGCACCAGACCTCCACCTGCTTCAAGCTTATCCTTGTGCACACCTTGCACCAAGCTTCCACAAAGGGGGGAGGAGTGAATACCTTCTGTCCGCACGCGCCCACTGCAATGGGACCTTGAGATACTTGGGGGGACTAGCTTCGCACTCTCTGCACAATCCCGTAGGCACTCCCTATGCACTTCTTCACTTCCACTTCTCTGTGTCGCACACACTGGTGACTCTTGCACTTCTCTCTCTTGCTTCCTTAGACTATGCTCTCTTGCTTACTCTAAGATTGGTCCAAGAATGGCCCTTGCCTTGATTTGAGTGTGTCGATCACGTACGCTCCTAACTGCAATGGTATCTTGGTGCTCACTTTGATTTCCCAAGATTTTCTTTACAAGTGGCAGCCAACGACTCACTGTTTTGTCCTGTAGTGACTTTAGTCTAAAACCAAAAATTTTAATGGGGGCCATACTTTCACCTGTGCGTACACTTTGCTGCTTCACATACCTTCATGTTTCCTTTTAAGTCTTCACTTTTGCACATAAGAGGGGGTTCACCTAAACCTTCCAAAACACTTTAAAACACACTTTGAACCTTAGGGAAATTAGAGAAAATACCTCTGCAACCTGCAACCCACTTTCTCCAATTTACCCTTTGTAGACAATTCATTGTGCACTACCTGTGCACTTTGACACCTGCACTTACACACTTTGACTTTGAACCTGTTGACTTTGACCTTGACCTTGTTGACTTTGACTAGTTGACTTTGACCAATTGACTTTGACTAGTTGACTTTGAATTTAGTTGACTTTGACCAACATGACTTTTATGGGCTCAACAGTTGCCCACCACCTAATGTGCTCTCCGTCCCGGAGAGCTATAGCCAAAACTCGGAACATAGATGACACCTGATTCTGGAGCTGCAAAACTTCAAAAGGACACCTTTGAGCAGCCACCAAGTCCACTAGGAGCAACAGAGAACAAGCACCAGAGAAGAACCAAAAATTGGATTTTTCCATGGAAAAGCAAAGGGTTGCAATGGGAGGGTAGAAAGGAGGGGGAGGGGAGGGCTGAGGGTCGAGGATGGAAGGGATTGGGATGGTTAAGGATGGGGCTAGGCAATTGGTAAAGGGAGGGCATGGGTGATGTGGATGGGGCCTGGAGGCGGTTAAAATGATCAAACAGTCGAGCTACAGAGGGTGCATGTGGGATATTATGAAACATAAGGTAAGACAAGGTGAGAATATACCATGTTTACAATATGGGGAAATAAAAACATGTCATAAAGTTGCTCAAAACATGTGGGTTTTGACCAAAAATCAGAGAAAATGTAGGAATTTGGAAAATTAAAGGCAAAAACTAAGTTCAGAGCTGCCAAAAAACATGAAAATGACTCCTTTTTTGTAAAAAACGGCCAACACTGGCACGATCCAGAGCCAAAAGCTTTGAGCCATAAAAATGAAAAAAAAAAATGATTATATATATATTAAGACATAATATGAAAGCGAAAAATAAAATAAAAATAAAAAGAGCTCTTTTTTTTTGGAACGCCTGTGCGGATAAAAAATATAAATAAAATAAAAATAAAAATAAAAAAAATAAAAAAATAAAAAAATCGTAAATAAATTAAAAACAAAATAAAATAAAAAAAAAAAAAAAGAACCGTGGGAGGGGGGGGGGGAGTGGTCGATGAGGGGTTGGTCAGTGGGTTTTGGGGGGGGGGAGGGGGCGGAGGGGGGGAGAGTGGTCAGTGAGGGGTTGGTTAGTGGGGTTTTGGGGGGGGGGGGGGGGGGGGGGGGATGGGGGGCGGGGGGGGGGGGGGGGGGATGGGGGGCGGGGGGGGGGGGGGGGGGGGGAAGTGGTCGGTGGGGTTTGGGTGGGGGGGGGGAAGTGGTCGGTGAGGGGTTGGTCGGTGGTTTTCTTTTTTTTGTCCTCCTTTTTTTTTTAGAGAAAGAAAACGCCCCTATGGGGCCCCTTTTTTTTAGATTATAAATTGTCCCAAAAATCAAAGAAAATACATAAAAAATCCAAAAAAAAATCAAAAAATTTGCTACAGGCCTAAGCTACAATGTTGCGATCAAAGCTAGAGAGAGCTTCCTTTATTCCTCAAATTTGGCAAGAAAATGACATCGGAAGGGGATAAAAAATGCCAGAAAAATGCTAACAATGCTAGAAAAATTTCCAAAAATACCCAAAAGTTTTACTTTTGCAGAGGTTATGAAATGCCTTCTAGGTTTTCTAAAAAAACCAGTAACAAGGATGAAATCGAGAAAGAAAACTACTAAAACTGAGCAAAATGTGATGAGAAATCTATGTACAACCTGGACAGATTTTGCAGTTCCAGGTGATCCATACTTCTTCAAGTGTGTTGATGATAGGCCTTGAGCCTTGATATGTTGACCAGGGGCAAGACCTATCCTTTCAGCGTCTCTAACTCCACAGCACCCCAATTTAGCATTGTTTTGCCTGCTGCAATGTTGTTGTTCCACAGATGTCGATCACGTGCCTCCTTCCTCTTCATCTGAGTTTCTATCAATTGTTTTGTTGCTAGTAGATGAATCTCCTCCACTTTATGTAGTGCTTCGAGCCTTTGAGAGATGTCAGAATCCTTCTTGCCCTGCATGAATGCTATCTTAGTTGATCCATATAAAAATTCAAAGGGCTCAATGGGCAATATGCCATAGACTAGTTGGAATGGAGAATATCTTGTGGCCTCTTTGTAGGCTAACCTGTATGCCCATAGGGTACCTTGAAAAGCAATGCCCCAGGAAGTGGGCTGTAGCATACACTCCTTTCTTAACATTGAGATTAAAACCTTATTTGTCAACTCAACCTGTCCATTGGCTCTTGGATAGTAAGCATAAGAGGTCCTATGTAGAATTCTATACCTGTTGAAAATTTCCTGCAGGACCTTATTGACAAAATGGGTACCTTGATCTGTACAAATTTCAAGTGGGCATCCAAACCTGCAAATGATGCTACTATAAATGAAATCAGCAACAGTTTGGGCAGGGCAATCGGGGGAGGCAATAGCTTCAGCCCACTTTGTCGCATAATCTGTAGCTATCAAGAGATATTTTTCTCTTTTTGGAAATGCGGGAGGGTAGATGGGCCCTACAAAATCTAGCCCCCACTTCTCAAATGGTTGCCAGGAAGTGGAAACAACCAAGGGGTTATGCCTCTGCTTTGTTGGCTTAGGTCCACACCTCTGGCAAATGTCACATGCCTTTCCCCATTCATCTGCATCCTTAAATAGTGTAGACCATAGACCAGCATCCAGTATCCTTTGACTCATGATATGCCCTGGAAGGTGCCCCCCACCCGTTCCTTCATGTGCAGAGTGAAGCACTTCCCTCACTTCTTCTTCTTCCAAACACTTCCTGAACCTGTCATCCTTGCCCTGTCTATACAATTTATCTTCAATGAAGGTATATGGTCTACTCTTGATTAGTAGTCTCTTCTTTTGCACAACACTAGCCTTTTGTGGATACAACCCAGTTTTAATGAAATTTTTGATATCATAATACCAACCTTGAGCTTGTACAGCAAACAGATGAGCATCTAGAAAATCATCATTGATTCCACTAGTTTGATTCATCATATTGATTCTGGATAGGTGATCCGCCATAACATTTTCTTTACCTGGTTTATGGACTACATAAAAATCAAACTCTTGGAACAACAATAACCACCTCCATATTCTACCAGTGGCTTGTGGTTTGTTGAGTAGGTATTTTAGTGGTTGGTGATCTGTTATAATAATAAATTTTACTCCCAGTAAGTAATGACGGAATTTTTGGACAGCAAAGACCATTGCTAGGGCTTCCCTTTCTGTAGTACTGTAATTCCTTTCAGCCTTGGTCAAGATTCTACTCGCATATTGAATTGGTCTGTCCACTTTAAATTCTTCACTGGTTTGGGTCAAAACTGCCCCCATTGCATAGGCACTGGCATCTACATGTATATGAAAGATTTTTGACCACTCAGGTGTGACAAAAATAGGAGCAGACACTAACCTTGACCGTAATGTTTGATATGCTTTTTCCTCCTCTTCTTCCCATTTAAAAGGTACTTCCTTACCTTGTAAGTCTAGCCAGAGGTCTGGCTATCTCTGCATATATTTTTATAAACTTTCTATGGTATCCACTGTGCCCCAGGACCCATATGCCCACAGAGCGTGAAAGACTAATTCCAGAGCCGATGAAACATTGCGATGTTACTAAGTGGGAAGATATTTCAGCTGTCACCCCAGAGTTATCCAAACCATTAAGGATATGCATGCAACACTTTGCTTTTCCTGCTCAGGATAGATTTACCATGCCCCATAAAAGAATCTGGTTTGGTTTATATTTAGCATGTACTGGACCTCAGACAGTGGATCTTGCAAGCTAGATAACTAATCAGCTCTACCTTGCGCAACATAGATGGGAGAGAAAGAAGGTAATCAATGGATGTTGTGCTCTCATAAGAATTGTATATATAAGCCTAGCATATGATCTACCAATGGAGCGTTCCATGACGAGTGAAGAGTTGAAAGCATTCAAAGGTACAACAAAGAAAGCTAGGAAGGCTAGCAAAGGACGAGCCGGAAAGCGCATGAGAGTTACTATCCCATGCCTCCAAGTCCCAGAATCACCATCACCGCAACCCTCTCCAGAATAGTCTCCGACAAAAGCCACTCCAGCTGTACAACCTATTCGTATACGGTTATCTCGGCCTATCATCACAGAAGGCACTACTAGTACAGTCGCTCCGCAAGCAACCACAAACCCTGGTCCTACCACCACGACAACAGAAGTTCCTACCACGATTGGTGTGGAAGCTTTTTCTTTTCCAATACCTAATATGGAAGCAGAGCCTCTAGATATAACCTTTGATTTTGAAATGCCGGATGCTTTCTCCAACGAATTTCAGTTCTCAAAAGGACAGATCTTCTCACAGGAATATGAACGGCCAAGCTACCCAACCACGCCCTGAGACCAACCACAAGGACCAGTCGTGTCTAGCTCTGAAGAGGAAAGAATAGAAACCGATGACGATGAAGGCGACGATGAAGCCAGCCAGGGAACTCATGAATGCCAAGAGCATGTATAGATAGATGGCCAAGGACAGCAAACGGACACCCAGGTGATACCAGTACGCACGAAGATGAAACTTTTGAAGCTGCAGCTTATACATTAGCCATCAAAGAATTATATCGTACTATGGAAAAAGTTTGGGCGCGTAACAAGTTGACTGAAGAAGAGAGCCAAACACTCATAGAACAAGAAATCGTCTCAGGAGGGTTCAAAGAAGTATACATCAGAGGTTTCAGAGAGTTGGTCAAATCAGTCGGACCTACCAAAGCTTTAAGATATTTGCAGAGGAAACCTTTACCGCAATATGACCCCTGACGAGTACGACTATTATCAAAATTGGGCGAATACATTCGTGTACCGACAAGAGCACAATCCTCAGAACAGGCAAGGGAAGCACGTCTCATCCCTAAAGGCTCAATGACCGAAGACACCATTGTAATCGACTCCCCACCCCGTACTACTGAGGTACATACCACTACAATTGTCAAAGTTCCTATCACCCCAGCTACTCCTCTTTCATCACCCATCCATCCACTCTCCCTTGTACACCCTGCCTCTCCCAGAACATCCATTTCATGAAGAAGTAGCAGAAGCCCTCGTAACTCCCATTCCCCCCACACTTCCCACACCCACTCAACCGGGTTTCCCCCTTCAGACACCCACCTTTCCATCTACTCCCTTTCCCCCTCCATCCTTCCCTTCCTTCCCCACACCTCCAAGACACCTTTTTCCATTTCTAACCCCATTAACCTTTTCCCCTGTCTCTCCTCCCCGACCTACTGTATTTCCGTTTCCCCCTTTCCCCCAAGGAGTACAAGAAAACCCCCTTGTAAATTACTCGTCAACATTTGTAAATCCTGTATTTACACCAACGATATGGATACATCACCACCCACCGCACCCCCACTCACTTCAATTGAGGCACCACAATATTTAGGCACATCCCAATTTTCCACAGTCACCACAGCATCCACTCTCCCATCCCCATTTTCCCTTCCCTTTGCATCGACACCTACACACACCGCAACTGCATCTTCATTTAGCACACCATTAATTTTATCACCAACCATCGACACGGCATTTCAGTAGATGTTCACATGTATGACTCAAGTACGCAATGAGTTTGCATCTCTCGGAACTAACTATCAGAGGCTATAGAAGACCACTAATGATTTACAGTCGCAGCTTAACTCTTTGACCATCGAAAATGCCTCATTGGACAGTACATACCAAGAGTTACAAGAGGCATACCATAAATTCGAACTAGAGAGCAAAGAAAAGACTAAAGAGGCCACTGCTGATCTTGACAACTTGCTTAGGGCCCTGAAAATTCGCAATGCAACGCTCACTAGGAATATGGGCTTACTTAGAAGACACTTAGCATCAGCAAAAGAAGAGAACCAGCACTTACAGGATCAGAATAGAGAAAATTTAGAAGCTGCTCTCGATCATCTGGACCAACCATTAATCCCTAGCCGGTTCAAAGAAATTCCTTCAGAATCGATGAGAATGTTATTAGAAGATCATGTTAGACTATTGGATGAATACGACAATATGAATGAGGAGTTACAAAAGCTCAAAGAAGATCACGAATTACTCCAATTATGAGCACTTGCACATCAAGAACTACCAACACCTATGGACCCATCTCAATGCACTACGGGCCGAGGTATCCACTCTTGAATCAAGAATAGCAATATATGAAGCACCACCCAGACCAGATTCCCCACCAGAGCTACCAGCGGATGAAGAAACCGTAACCATTCCGGTGGAAGAAACCTTTGAAGAGGCCTATGAGCCCCAACCCATCCCAGGCGGATGCATCACGGCCGAAGGCCAGACGACTTATGAACTTCCGACTCCCGCATGGATGAAGACAATTGAGGAACTTGGAACAACACACTCAGCCAGAGTAGAGGCACAGTTACACGCCATGGCCATGATTGAGGAAAGAATTTTACAATCACCATATTCTGCTCATTTAGCCCCTTGCCGATACATATCTGGGCATGAGCTAGAATATAAACCTTACTTTATGTTAATGGCCAAATATCAGTTAGCCATAGAGAAAGAAACAGGTATGAAACCATCTCACGCTACTCAATTCGAGCCTGACGACTTGCCACTGGATGCACAGCAAGGCGAAATCTATCAACCAGATTGGCGTAAAGATTTACTACAGAATTATCCTGAGATGATGAGTACATGGGTAAAGGAACCCTTACACTTAAAGTACAACCCATGTTGGGGACCAGTACCACGTCGTCGCTCCTAGATAGCTTCTTCTATTAAAGTACAAAACAACAAGCAATGCCAGGATTGGTTAAATTACCCATATTTCAGGCCACCCATCGAATTACCAACTATCGGATACATGATGGCCACAATTCGCCACTGGCTCCCTCGCTTGAAACACATGGACGATATAGCAGCGCACATGACTGTCAAGATATTTGACATGATGCAGATGGTTTTCAAAGTCTTCCATCATGTCAAGGCACCATTGTAAACACCCCGGGCTTCGAGCATGGCAATTTAGATCTTGCATATGATATGAGTACAACGCCTTTGCTACGGGTGTGTTATGCTTGGTACTGCAGAATCAAATACTTATCGGCATGTTACAAGCAAACTTTCGAAGAAATGTTCACAACCGGATTCTGGGAATATCACTCCGAAGTGTTCATCAGCAGGCCTACGCATTTACTCCAATTATTTGCCTGTGAACAGATGGTATACTCCACACATTGCCGACTCCCACCATCAGATGAACCACAATCCATTGATTGGGAGAAACTCAAGGCAGATCTGGCCCGAGGCATTCGCATAACAGAGCACACCCTCACTACCGACCTCCTACAAAACTACATCCGACAAACCTCACAACAAGGTTCTGTCGTGGATGACAGAAGCAAGAGGGAGGGGGTGTTGGCAGTAGCAAGAGACATCGAAGACACGGAAGCATGTAAAGGCAGAGTAGGGAGCCAACCGGATCAATTCTTCAAGAATTATGTTTTAAAAATACTTTTCAAAAACCTTCAATAGTGATTCTTATCACTTTTGTAACATATGTAATATAGAAAATCCCTTTCTGTAATTTATAGCTCCATTTTGTGCAAGCTGAGGAGTCCTCGAGCATGAGGAGCTTAGGTAGAACAAGCATACCGATTTTGGTTATTTTTAGATATATTTACCCTTTCAAATAGCTTCTAGGACCTATTTTTTAACTATGCCAGTCACTAGATGTGAAACCGGTCAAAACTAGTCTACAATCTATAAAAAGAGCTAGAGAGCTCATTTTTGGGGTTAGCTAGTGTAGACTTGTATGAGCTAGAGTGAGCTTGAGCCTGTAAGAGAGTTTTTGGAGTAATAGAGTTGAATTCTCACCTTCCATTGTGTCTTGCTTGTCTCTTCGTAGTGTGTGTGTATGTGTGTGTGCATCTCTATGCTTCTCACCTTCACTCTCACTTCATCTCACATTCACGATCTTCATATCACTCCTATCTCTTCCGCGGATTGAAAATTAAGGAGGTGAAGCTTCTTAACGTGGTACTTACCATTGTGCTAGAGCAACACCAGGGGAAAAAACCTCTTAAAGAGGGAAAAAAGTGCCCCGGCTATCCTAGTATGTTCACACACATCACTACCTAAATAATAATATCAACAATTCCCCTTGTGAATGATGTGGTGAACAAGTAGTTGGCACTCATGTGTAAGGAAGTGCCAAGCTATGTGGAAATTACTCCAAAAAAGGAAGTAAGCCCAAAGCTTTGCGGAAAGCTTCAAACTTCTCCCTAGGCAGAGCCTTCGTGAAAAGGTCTGCAATGTTCTCCTACGTGGGCACATATGCCAAGCTGATCTCCCCAAGAGAGAACCTCTCCCTGACATAATGATAATGCACTTCAATGTGCTTAGTGCAAGCATGGAACACAGGCTTCCTCACAACTGCCAATGCGCTCCGACTATCAGTGAAGATGGTGGTGGCAAAAGACTAACCAACACCCAAATCAGCCATAAGGCATCTAAGCCACACACACTCAATAGAAGCTATGAAAGCTGCTCTATATGGAGCCTCACAACTGGAAGTGGCCACAGCAGGCTGCTTCTTGGTCAACGAAGATATACATGAGCTACCAAGCATGAAGCAAAAGCCACTAGTGGACACACGAGTGTCATAACAACCAGCCCAATCAGAGTCAAAGAAACCATGCAAATCTGGCAGTAGTGATCCGCCCTTGGGATAAGACAACCCAAATAGTTGAGTACCACTCAAATAGTGAAAGATGCGCTTAACTGCCTGCCAATGCTTGACTCCTGGGGAATGCATAAACCTGCTCATCTCTGAGATAGGAAACTGAATATTTGGCCGAGTAATGCATAAGTAAATCAAGCATCCAACAACTTGCTGATAGAGAACAACATCAAATGGATCTCCAGCATCATGAAGACTCAAACGTAAACCTCTCTCCATAGGAGTGGCAATAGGCTTACAGTCTTCAAGGACAAAACACTGCAATAATATGTCAATATATTTCGTTTGACACAAAGACATTCCACCATCAACTTGCATAAATTGAATGCCCAAATAGTGATGTAAATGCCCCAAATCAGACATCTCAAATGAGGCATGTAAATCGGCCTTCAAATAAGCAATATGCTTCTCAATAGGACGAGTGAGAAGCATGTCTTCAACATAGAAGACAATGATCAGAAGCACATCATTAGCACGCTAAACATATAAGGTGCTTTTGAGTTGGACTGTCCTCAAAACCATGTGCAAGCAGATAGGCATGTATCTTCTCATACCAAGCACGTGCTGCTTGCTTTAAACCATATAATGCCTTCTTTAACCTCCACAATCTGGTTTTTATGCCCTTTTTGTACAAAGCCACGGGGCTGGAAAACATACACTTCTTCATGCAAGCCACCATTCAGAAATGTTGTTTTAATGTCCAACTGATGTACATTCCAACCATGATGAGCTCCAAGTGCACAGATGCTCTGAGCAGTAGTCATATGGCATGTAGGTGCAAAGGTCTCATCAAAATCAATGCCTCTTTCCTGTGCATAAACCTTTGCAACAAGCCTAGCGTTATACCTATTAACTATACCATCATGTTTATGCTTCAGCTTGTATACCCACTTAGTGCCAATGGCCTTCTTGCCAGGAGGCAAGTCACATAAAGAACAAGTACCATTCTTCATTATTGCATCATAGTCAGATTACATAGCATCCATCCAATTTTCTGAACTTTGTGCTTCATCAAACGAAACAGGTTCATTCTCATCATAGAGACTAGATGCAGCCATAGCATAGCAATATGATGCAATAGAGGCACTATGAGAGCCTAATGGAGTACGATATGATAGAGGTGTATCTAATTTTCTATGATGCAAGGTCTGCACCAGCCATTTTGGCATAGTTCTTGCCTACTCAATATCCGCTCTCTCATTAATAAGTGCATCATCTACATATGCATCAGAAACAGAATGATCTACATCATCACATGAAACTTGCAAAGGCTGAGAAGTTGCCTCATTGGGACTAGCACTAGACTGTCCACCTGTAAAAAGAGGCAGCAAAGTATCATACATGTCTTTGGAGCTAGCAGATGTCTCCTTAGTACATGAAAGCAATGGTTGAATAACTCCTCCACAAAAACAACATCACGGTTAACCAGAATGTGTTTAGTCTGTGGATGATACAGACGATAGCCCTTACTTTTAGAACTTATCCAACAAAAATACATTTTAGTACTTTATCATCCAACTTTCTGCGATGTTGTTCAGGCACTAATGCATATGCCAAGCAACCAAAAACATGCAGATGAGCAATAGATGGCTTGCGATCATGCGAAGCCTCATATGGAGTGATAGACTGTAGTACTTTAGTGGGACACCCGTTCAGTACATATGCTATACACATGACAGCCTCAAGCCAAAAACTATGTGGTAAATCCTGACACTTGACCATACACCTTGCCATCTCTATGAGTAACCTGTCTTTTCGTTCAGCAACTCCATTTTGTTGAGATTTATAGGGCACTGTACATTGGTTATTTATCCCACATTCAACCAAAAATGCATTAAAATCAGAAGACATATATTTCCCCCTTCGATCAGGACGGAGGGTGCCCACTTTACATGCTTACAGATTTTCAGCCAAAACAAAAACTTGTTTGAAGAACATGGACACTTTGGACTTTTCCTTCAATGGATATACCCATGCATGCCTGGAAAAATCATCGATGAAACTCATGAAGTAAAGAAGGTGTCTGCATAGGACCACAGACATCACTATGTACAAGCTGCAATTCCCAAAAGAAGGTGTCTGCATAGGACCACAAACATCACTATGTACAAGCTGCAATTTTTTAGTAGCCCAAACTCAACCATCTTTTGGAAAGGATGAACACTGGATTTTGCCCAAAATACAGCTTCACAAACATGTTTTCGAGCTGCCTCAAGTTTGGGCAAAGAGCACACTATTTCAGATTTCTACAGGCATACCAAACTAGCAAAATTCAGATAACCAAAGCATGCATGCCAAAGGTTTGCATCTAACATAGCTTGAGAATCATTTATTGCACATGCCAAATCATTTACATATCTTTCATAGTCTATGAGCTTATACAACCCACGACATAAAATGCCAGAAGCAATAATCACATCGCCATTTGACAGATCATGAACTCTACACCTGTCATCAACAAATTTCATAACCAAACCAATCTTGGCTAATGCTGAAACTGATAACAGGTTCTTCTTGATCCATGGCACAAATAAAGCATCTGACAAAGTGAAAGAACTACCATTAGCAGTAGTGAAAAAGATCTTACCAACTCCCATAACAGGATAAGAGGAGTTGTTGGCACATGTAATAGTATTCCCTATAGGGGCAGGCTCGAGTGAAGAGAAGAAACTGCAGTGAAGAGAAGAAACTGTGTTGCAAGGTAATATGTTTGGTCGCCCCAGTATCAAAGCACCAAACATCTGAGTCTACTAGAGACATGCACTGCTCATGAGAAGATGGGTCAAAACTACAAAGAGTAGTGAATGCCCATTCTTCTTGCTTCACAAGATTAGCAGACTCCATTTTTGGTGTAGAGGCTTCTGATTGATCTCCTCAACCTTGTCATAGGGGCTTTGTTAAGGAAAAGAATGAGCCTCAACCAAAGGTCATAAATTTTGCAAAAGAGAGCATTACAATCTGCCAAGATTCCCTCGTGGTGTTGAGGACAAACTACGTAAGCTATCAAGCATGGAGGAGGCCCCCCTTCAAATCTCAACCCCTCTCAACCCACATTACAAGAGGTGGAAATTGAATATCTCTCCATCATCGTTGTGGATGAAGAGGAATTTATTTTTCTTCATGATATTGAGAAGGCATTTGGTCTACCTCTAGACAAATGCCTAAGTATTTTCACCACAATGTCAGATGTTCCACGTGACAACACATCTGACATACTTGAAAAGAAGGCCATCCCACTTGGAGATTCTATGGTAGACATCATAGCAATGGTGTGTGAAGATATCTTAAAAGATGAAAACAATTATACTATGGAAGAGGTGTTTAGTGCAGCATGGGAGAGGATAATGATGCACAAAGTTTCTACATCCCTCGGATTAGAGCACGGTGGCATGGCCTACTCTAACATTGATCTTGATGCCCCTAGAAGAAGGGAGGAAGAAGACAAGATTAATGATGTAAGTGGTTATCAATTTAAATAAATGATTAATTTAAGTTAACAAAGTTAGAGCTTGAATTCTCATTTTCTTTTTGAAGAGGAAGCAATTGAGTTGGACAAGTTCATGGCAAGTTGTGATGGGGATCGAGCTTCTTGCCGAAGTGGTCCATCCTTGGCAAACTATATTGGAAACTTGCGAAAGGATGATTTTGGGATCATGCATAAAGACTACGATCCGAATGCGTACTTCACGACTTGGTGCTCGAAGGACCTTAGCAAAATTTTGTGTCTATGTAACAATTATCCAAGGCACTAATTGTGCCATTTTGGTTAGGGAATCCTTAGTTTTAACTACATTACGACTTAACTTTAGAGGAAAAGTCCTACAGCAAATAGGTATTGCCATGGGAATGGGAATTCAAGACCCCCATGTAATATCCAGATCTATATTGACCTACCAGCTGCTTCAATCCCTCCAAAGGAGAAAGAAAATTATTGAGAAATTGAAGGTAGTTGAGAAATGATGTAAATAGCTGGATAATGCAAACTTTGGTTTTTCCTATTTTATCTTGTCTGTTCTATGAAATGTGCTTTATAATTTAAACCTTTTGTATCCAAAACTTCTATGTAATTTAAGTTTTTCTCTTCATCTAAGTGCTGCATATGGTTTATGGTATTTAAATTAGCATGAAATAGGCCAAAAAAGCCCCAGCCATAGAAACATGGGAATGAGCCCTACAAACATTTTGCAGGGTTGATTCTTGTGTTTCTATGGCTAGGGCTTTTTTGGCCTTTTTTAGTGTTTAAGAGGGCTCCCAAGTGTAGATTTCAGATTCTCTTGGTTATGAGTGGCATCCACTGTACACTAAAGACCTAGCAAGCCAAAGAGTACCAGTAGTGACTAACCTTCTATACATCTCATCTATACATAGGTGGCATTGAAAAGGCCATAAAATGGAAAAACGACCCTAGACATAGAAAGGTGGGATTCAGCCATGCAAAAAAATTGTAGAGCTGAATCGCGCATTTCTATGGCTAGGGGTTTTTACATGTAAATGAAGGTTCAAATTATACATATGTTGTCAAAAAACAAGAGGCAAATGCATGCAGGTTAAACTCATTCACAAAGAACCTTTGAGGACTCCACATATAATTGACTAAAGCAAAACTTATTTCTATACACTTATGGTGGAGAGTCAAAGATAGAGAGCGTGAGAGAGAGAAAAAAAATACACAAAGAGCATCTAGGTAAAAATAAATTTTTCTATTAATCATTGTATTACATCATAAAGTATGCCTCTCAAAGGGTACAATATACAAATGTCATAGGTTATTTCCTCTAATTCTTCTTGCTAGCTGAATGTCCTTGGGTTGTATGGTTACTCGTTTTGCATGGATAGCACATAGGTTAGAGTCCTCAAGCATGGAAATAAGGTAGGCCTCTGCTGTTCTTGAAGCGCTTCAAGTGCCATCCCCTGTATTCATAGACCTGCACAATAGCTTTGTAGTTCTTCTTTTACTACCCTTGCAAAACCTCTTCATGGTATGAGTAGTTCAACAGACTTTTGGTAGTGTCGTATCTTTGCGAAATCCCTACAATGCCTCCTTCTTTGTGGAGCTCTTGCATTGGGAGGTATGTTAGGTTGTCATTGAGTTCTATGTCCTAGTTGATAGTTCTTCTTTCTCTGATGTACACAATGTGTGGGTCAAACCTCATCTTCCACATTTTTTTGTTGACATGTTTGTTGCGTTTGCTCCCTTTACTCCTATGTTGGTAGTTGCCCTTGTCCTTCTAGAAGTGTCTTGCCTCCATGTGTCCCCCATATGGCTCGTTGGAATGTGCATATCATTCCATGTTGACTGATTGCTGCTTCCTTCATTTGATGATGTCTCCTCATCACTCTTTGATACAACCCTTCTTATTTTCTTTTGTTTGGCTCTTGCCTTGATGGGTCTCCTTGTTGGTGACTCATGATCTTAACCTGAGTCTGATCGTCTTGGAATGAAATGCTCTTGTCTATTGGACATTTCATGTTCTCATAATGGATTGCTCCCAGGTGGTGTGAAGTCATGTGACATAGGCTTAGATGTGCTCTAGGAACCACTTTGGGGTCTTTGGGGGGCTTGAAACCATGGTGGACATTGCATCCCTTAATGAGGGCTAGGAAAGAACATGCGATCTTTCCTTGTAGTTTGCTTGGTGCATGCCATTGTCTTGAGTTGCAAAAGTGTGAAATGAAGTGAGTTCTCTCTATTTATAGAGTTTGGTGAAACTATTTGTTCACACTATAATGGAAAAAATGGTTTTAGAAACATACAGAATATTATAATATGAATAATAACACATTGAAAGCAATATTACAATAATCCTAGGATTTACCGTATAATGGGAAATAATGAATTCACTTTCCTTCCAAGCTGAGCCTTCTTGTAGTCTCCTAACATGCCACTAAGCATGATGGAGAGGTCCTAATGATGACTTCCATTTCCCACTAACAATATTTTATTGCATCCTTCTCACAAGTTTTGCCAATTGTGATTCCCTAATTTGTTTCACAAAAAGCTTTCTCTAGAATGTAGTGCAGTAAAACCAATTAAACATCTCCATGTAGTTTGATTGCATTGGGGCACCATCATGTCATGTGTTTTTGAAGTAGACACCCCTCACTTTGTAGTGTGAGTTTTCCATTCCTTGGGTACATAAAATCTGGAATGACCCATATCGATGCATGAAATAAGCTCCATGTGAAAATAAAATATGCTAAAAAATGTTACGTACATTCGAAAAAGGTAAGTGCAATGAACACTTTTAGAAGAAGAATACATTTACAATGTAATGTGTTATATTGCTCTCTCCCCAAGATTGAATGAAACACTTGGTGAACTTCTTGAAGCAGTTGATGTTGAATAGCACTAGACCTAGTTAGACCCATTAAGCCTACCAACTTATCAAAGCTTGACCAAATGTTCTTTCTCTTATTACAAAGATCAACTTGAGAGTCATTGTCTATTGTGATCATGCATATGTCTTTCCATAGCTCATAATGCTAATTATTTTGAGAGCTAGTACCTCTTCTAACAAAATCTCTTGCTTTACTCCATGCCATTGACACTTGTTGTAAATTATCTTGAGATTCTCCAACTTTCTTAACAAGTAGGGTTACATTTCCACCATAACAACCGATTGAATTAGGTAGTCCCTCCAATTTTTTTATAGCTTAAATATATTTATCAACTGGCTTCATGGAAAATGCATATTCTATATGGAGCTTCAATAGTCTATCGAAAATTCTCATGAAGGCATGCAAGGTGCAAAAATGGCCATTGACTAACGGGAATGGAATAATGGGATTCCAATCCTTATTTGACCTGTTATGATTAGGTGTACCTTACATGGGACACCTCATTAAAGGTTTATCCCATTCACTAGATGGAGATGCATCTGTGTCATCAGCTAAATCATCTATGTTGTTTTGTTTTCTGAAGAGTAGAAGCAAAACTTTGATATGAATCAAGAAGACCATTCATAACAATCTGCACAAGTGAGCTATCTGGTATAACCTCATCGGTAGAAATCAACTGTTCCTTCAAGTCTTTGATCTTAATTAAGAAACTATTCATGGAATCACCTTCGTTCATGTGCTCACTCTCCAACTGTTTTTGGAGGTAAGCAACACGAGCCTCATTCCTAGCTTGGTACAATGTGGTAAGTGTATCCCAAGCATCCTTAGGTATACTACAAGTGCGAATGTGAGGAATAATGGCATGTTTGATAGACAAAGCTATCAATGCATGTGCTTGGGCATCTGTGCCATCCCGGTGAATCTGCTCTACAGTAGGTGCACTAGAAACTGCACCATGAATAGGAATATGCAAAATATCATCATCTTCGACACCTTTTGCATCAGCTTTAGTACATGCAGCTGTAACAGTTGCAGGTGCGATAGAACATTTTTCAACACCCTGCACAATGTTCCACAATCCTTTTGCAACCAACAAATGTCGCATCATATAAGCCATAATGGGTAGTTAGTACAATCCAACTTATCCTCAACAGCCAACATACGGAATACATCATCGCCTTCAGGCATGGAGAGTGACTAAAATACCTTGATGTTAAAACTTGATTGTATCTCAAAAAGTTGAAGAGAACTGCCTAGACGAATTCTGCTAGACTTGTTGCATCGAGATGCTTATACTGGCAAACAGAAACTGGTATATACCTTCAACACAAAAAGACAAAATAGCCTGCATAAGCACTGCAATAGTGCATTCCGAGGCCAAAATGAGCTCAGTACGCTCACCAAATTTCGTGCGATTCTGAGAGTGCAAAGGAAGGAGTGTCGACGGCACGCTAGATGAAGCGAGGACCTGCTTTGATAGCAATTGTTGGAGTTAGACGTCTGTGGAAGCACATGAATGACACAAGGAAGAAGAAGAAGCTTGAAGCACAACACACAATACCGAATGTATTATTGGAGAATGTACAAAGATAAGTAGCTCAATAGGGCAATATGCGTGTATACAAGCCGGGCGAAAAAAACCTCCTAAAGAGGGAAAAAAGTTCCTTGATGGTCCTACTATGTTCACACACATCACTACCTAAATATATCAACATAATCCCTTTCTAGATGCATTTTTCAACTCTTTCTTTGATGTAGATGAATGATAAATAGATGTAGGCATAACATCTTCTATATGCAAGTAATTGCCAAGAGTAGTGGCTACATCCTCATTGGTCATCTTCTTCTTTAGAGATACCTTGTAAGGCCATGGAAAAATGCTTTGGAAAATACCTTTGTTTTGTAGAGCCTGCTTCAAAAGTTTGTACAATGCAGCATATGCTAGAGTCTTAACACCTGCTTCATCACACACCATCTATACCTCACTAGGACTAATAATAACTTCTAAGTTGCCTGTAAAATCTCTAATCACTTGGGTTTTGATGTGATTTCCTATTGGTGAATCCAAAATCATAAGCACATGTTTGTTGCTAAGATAACAATTCAAAAACTTCAATTGATCTTCCATTGTTGAGGAAGCACTAGCATCTTCAACAAATGACCTGCACAATAAGAAACTCAATCTAAAAGTCTTTTAACATAAATTAACAAGTGAAACAAAAACTTAAATGCATAAACACGTTGCTTCCGTGCTCCACCACCAATTGAAACAACTTGAAAGGATCATAATGGTTGTTTCCTATATCTCATCCAAAGTGGAGTCTCTTTTGGTTGTGTAAGATTCTCTTTTAACTTTGTAATTGTGCTCTCCTTTTCTTGCACATCTCGTTGGAGTTTATTATTGTGCTCATCAAAAGATTTGATAGCACTTTCTAAAGTGTGTATAGCACTTTCTAAACTGTGTATCTTGAAATCGTTGTGATGACATTGTTGCATCCAATAATTTTCTAAAGATGTAGAATAGTAAGACAATCACTCACAATAGCCTAGCAGTCCATCTTCACTACTACCAAGGAGTTGTAAAAATGTGGAGATACTATGGAATCCACTTTGATAATCTTTGTCATTGCTACCTCTAGTTGTTGGTGCAAATTCTGTTGGAACACAAACATGTACACTCTTTGAGTGAGGAGCACACGTTGATGGAGGTGTCATGTTTGTAATACATGTGAGCACCATGATGTTCCAAAACTCTAGCAGCAAATAGGAACAAGCATAGAGATGGTTAGAATGGTTTGTATAGTAGCTATGTGCAAGAAAAAACGTGTGTTTTGGTATGCGGATAGGTCAAAATGATTTTCTTTTAGTGTGTAAGAGGGAAAATAAGATCTTTTTCAAAAATCCATGTTCTGGGGCAACCAAAGTTACAACTTTGATGATGTGGGACTTAAGTTTTGGAGGGATTTTAAAAAGTATGTTTTTTTTTAAGTATTCTTTATAGAAACAACACTAAAAAAGTGACTTCTAACATATACATAAAAGTATGGGCCATTTTGAATAAAGAATAGCTAAAAAAGATACCTTTTTTAGAAAATTAATTTTCTTATTCATAAAGACGGACATATTTGATGAGATGGAAAGTGGTTTCTCTCTCTCTCTTTGTGTAGAAGAGAGATAAGATCCTAGCTCAGCCTAAAAAAAAGGCTACCTCAGCCTACCAAAACGTGCCCTATTAAATGAACTCTGTCCCCTTAACAAAGTACACGATTGAGCTTAATCCCTTAAAGTTAGGAATCCTTACAAGGCCCATGCAGGGTTCATTTCTTTTCCTAATGTATTATGGCAAGCCTATGTATAAAAAAAGCAATTAAGAGCTTATGAGGCCTCTATTGGAATAACAACTACCTCCACCTCCAAATGTTATATCCATTAAGTATGGTAAAGAAAACAATGAGCTAGCAATTTAATCTATGGAAGCAACAATGGTAGACATGATTCTTAGCTATTTAGAGACTTATGCTAAAGACCAAACTAACTATTTGGGATATATCTATAGAAAAGATAAATGGTATCAAGAAGATACATACGAACCTTTAAAAACTAACAATGATTGTAGGGTTCTAATAAGTTTAGAAAGGATCTACATCAAACAAAACAACACACGTGATGATTTTAGGAGGATCGTTTGATAAGTAACTGCACTCAAAATCCATACAATAGTCGACATAGACAACTAGAAATGGTAGAAATCATTAGAAATGGTATTGAATGTGAAGGGCATGTGCCCCTTCAACTAATCACACATGTCGAAGCTAAAGAGCAAGAGGCTGAGCAGTTAAATGAACAAGATAACTCTTCATCTCCATAGTCCCTCAATCAAGAGTTGTCTCAAGATAACAAGAGGAAGGAGATAAACCTAAGAGAACATTAGTGAAATTTGGAAAAAGAAAATAGGTAACTTGGAAAGAGAGCTAAGACATGCACTTACTAAGGCTTCTCTAGAAAAATCAATAATATCAAGGAATAATAATGTTTGTAAGAAAAACATAGCTCCTTTGCTCATATGCCCTCTCCATGAGGCTCTAGAAGTTCTTTTGAATGCCTATGAAGCCTAGGTGAAGAGTGGAACTATTGTTGAAACCCACCACCATTGTTAGTATGATGCTTAGTTAGTCTATTCATGGCTTAACATGTTTAGGAAACTCAAAGTTCTCAAAAGCTTGCCTACTCAAGAAGCCTACATCAACAATTTTTGTTCAAAAGCCCATTCATATTTTTATGATGGAAAATAACTATGATTATTTAGGCAAAGTCTAGAAAAGAGAGATAGTCAAAAGAAAATCACACTATCACAAGAGTAGTCCTAGATTCAATAGAATCTTGGTCAAAAGGACCTATTGTTGGTATGGTAGCAAGAAGGAGAAATTGTTTTGCAAATACTATAAAGAGAATGATCATGTTATCAAGAGTTGTTCAAAATTGGATCCTAAAGAAGCAAAGAAGTAGGAAGCTGGAATGGTTGTTGCAAAGGCCTCCACACCAAAAATAGAGTCTCCTAATCTAGTGTAGAATGAAGAATGGGCATTTACTACTATTTGCACTTTTGACCTATCTTTTCCTGAGCATTTATGTCTACAGTAGACTCAGATCTTCGATACTTTGATAGTGGGGCAACCAAACATATTACCTCACCACGTAGTTTCTTCACTTCAATTGAGTCTATGCCTATAGGAAATACTATCACATATGCCAACAATTGCTCTTATCCTATTATGGGGTTGGTAAGATCATTTTGACGATTGATGATAGTCGCTCTTTTACATTGTTAGATGCTTTATTTGTGCTAGGGATCAAGAAAAATCTATTATCAATTTCTGAATTAGCCAAGATTGTCTTGGTTGTGAAATGTTTTGATGATAGATGTACAGTTAATGATCTTTCAAATGGAGATGTGATTATTTCTTCTTTCATTTTATGTCATGGGCTGTATAAGCTAATAGATTATGGGAAATCTATGAATGATTAAGAATGTGTAGTACATGCTCCTTAGGCTATGTGAGATGCAAAGCTTTAGCATGCATGCTTTGGCCATCTAAATTTGGTGAGTTTCCTATGCCTGCAAAAATGTGAAATGGTGTTCTCTTTGCACAAACTTGAGGCGCCCGAAAAACATGTCTATGCAGGCTCTACTTTTGGCAAAATGCAACATTGCCCCTTTCCAAAAGATGGTTCAGATCAAGCTACTCAGAAATTGCAACTTATTCATAGTGATGTCCTATGCAGACACCCTCTTTTGGAAACTATCTTTACTTCAGAACTTCCATTGATGATTTTTCTAGGTATGCATGGGTATATCCAATGAAAGCAAAGTCCAAAGTGTTTATGTGCTTCAAACAATTTTTGGCTTTGGCTGAAAATCTATTAGCATGCAAAATGGGCAACCTCCATTCTTATCGAGGGGAGGGGGTATACGGCTTCTCATTCTACTCCATTTCTGGCTAAACGTGGGATAAAAAATCAGTGTATAGTTCCATATACACCTCAACAAAATGGAGTTAATGAATGGAAGAACATGGCACTCATGGAGATGGCAAGGTATATAGTCAAGGGTCAGGACTTACCACATAGTTTCTGGGTTGAGGTTGTTATGTGTGAAACATATGTAATTAACAGGTGTCCCACTAAAGGGCTATAGTCTATCACTCCATATGAGGCTTTGCATGGTCGCAAGCCATTTGTTACTGATCTGCGTGTTTTTAGTTGTTTGACATATGCATTAGTGCCTGAACAGCATTATAGAAAATTGGATGATAAAGGAGTAAAATGTATTTTCCTTGGGTATAGTTCTAAAAGCAAAGGCTAACGTCTATATCATCCATAGAAAAAATGCATTCTTGTTAGCCTTGATGTTGTTTCTGTGGAAGATGTTATTCAACCATTTCTTTCATGTACGAATTCGGCATTTGTTAGCTCCAAAGACATGTATAATACTTTGCTACCTCTTTTACAGGTGATAGTCTACTATTGGTCCTAATGAGGCAACTTCGCAGCCTTTTTATGTTTCATGTGATGATGCAGATCATTCCATTTTTTATGCAAATTCACATGATGCACTTATTGATGAGAGAGCTGATATTAAGGAGGCACACTACAACATATCGAGGGTATACGGAGGCTGCTACCAAGGCAAATGAATGTGCATGATTTCTTTGCGACGCCGGTGTTAGAGTCGGTATACGCATTGGAAAGAAAACCCCGGAATGCGCACCGGTATAAGCGTCGATATGGACATCGGTATAAGCGTCGGTAATACTGACGCTTATACCGATGTCCATACCGATGCCCACACTAGGAGCTACCGACGCGTATACCGACGACCCTATCTGCACAAATTGTTTTGGGCAGAGTGTGTTCTCTTTTGCTATAGCATGATGTTGTTTAGCAAAAGACAATACACTCTGCCCAACTGAGTACATGTGTTATGTACTCTAATGGCAACTAAAACATAAACTTATATGATAAAAAATGAACAACGAATCATGTACAGAAAGTTGTATATTCCATAAATGAAAAATGTACAAAAGTGTGGCAAAGCACTTCTATATAGGAATCGAATACAAAATGTGACAAAGCACTTCCATATAGGAATCGAATACAAAATTATGGTACATCATTGCCACATAGGAGTGTAATACAAAATTGTGGCAATGTGACAAAACACTTAATTCCATATAGGAATCGAATACAAAATTATGTTACATCATTGCCATATGCGAGTGTGATACAAAATTGTGGCATTGATCGAAATATTTACACCTACAATCCTGCAACAAAACATATGTATAAAATAAAACCAATTAACATGACATTTATAAACAACAACTAAAAACATGAAATCAAGATATAACTTTACCTAATCAAGAATATTCTCCCATGGGATGATTGCATCGCGTCCCTCTAAGTCTTGTAATACTGCAGTCAGTCCATGTCAATGTCCATATGATTCTTCAGTTCGCGTCGGAGGACGAGCCAATGCCAACTCATATAATAAATATGCAAAATGTTAGATGAACATATATAATTTACTTAACACAAACAACTTCAATAATTAACATGATACTTACAAATTGGTAGTGCATACTGTCGTATCCGCCGCTATAAATGCGATGTTCCAACCGTATCTAAACATGTGGCCGCCGCATCTCTCTGTTGACGATATCAATCAGGAGTATGTTGCTGCTCATCCTAAATCGATTCCCATTCTTTGACATCTAGCCATATAGGCTTCGGTAAGCCTACTCTGAAAGCATCGCCAGCTTCCAATCGTCGATGAGACATCACCTCGTGTGTTGTATGTTGAATCCACTTGGAACTCACAATAGGATTCGTAGGTACTGGCCGGTACTCTTCATATATGCATTCTATGATATGATTTTTAGACTCCCTATCCTGTTCGGTCCATTTTAACATTATTGAATGACTGAATTGGATGGAACAGAGTTGTCGTATGCGCTGACGCATTGACTTTCCGGCCGCATCTAGAACTGGAGCTCCATTATGGATATGATATATCTTAGATACGTCATGATCATGCGCACCCCAAGGTGTACATGGAGATCCCATCTATTGCAATGTGAAGATCTCATCTCATCCAATGTATATATATGCATGTTTGTATACATATGCATGCTTGTATGCATATGTATACATGCATTCATGTATGCATATGCATTCTTGTATGCATATGTATACATGCATTCATGTACGCATATGCTTGTATGCATAAGCATGCATGTATGCATATGCATTCATGTATGCATATGCATGCTTGTATGCATATGCATTCATGTATGCTTATGTATACATGCATTCATGTATGCATATGCTTGTATGCATATGCATTCATGTATGCATATGCATGCTTGTATGCATATGCATGCATGTATGCATATGCATGCATATATGCATATGCATGCATGTATGCATATGCATGCATGTATGCATATGCATGCATGTATGCATATGCATGCATGTATGCATATGTATACATGCATTCATGTATGCATATGTATACATGCATTCATGTATGCATATGCATGCTTGTATGCATATGCATGCTTGTATGCATATGCATGCTTGTATGCATATGCATGCTTGTATGCATATGCATGCTTGTATGCATATGTATACATGCATTTGTATGCATATGAATGCTTGTATACATGCACTCATGTATGCATATGCTTGTACGCATATGCATGCTTGTATGCATATGCATTCATATATACATATGCATTCATGTATACAAGCATATGCATGCATGCATTCATATGCATACATGCATTCATATGCATACATGCATTCATGTATGCATATGTATACATGCATTCATGTATGCATATGCTTGTATGCATATGCATGCTTGTATGCATATGCATGCATGTATGCATATGTATACATGCATTTGTATGCATATGTATACATGCATTTGTATGCATATGCTTGTATGCATATGCATTCATGTATGCATATGCATTCATGTATGCATATGCATTCATGTATACAAGCATATGCATTCATGTATACAAGCATGTGCATTCATGTATGCATATGCACGCTTGTATGCATATGCATGCTTGTATGCATATGCATGCATGTATGCATATGCATGCATGTATGCATATGCATGCATGTATGCATATGCATGCATGTATGCATATGTAATCATGCATTCATGTATGCATATGCTTGTATGCATATGCATGCTTGTATGCATATGCATTCATATATGCACATGCATTCATGTATACAAGCATATGCATTCATGTATGCATATCCATGCTTGTATGCATATGCATGCATGTATGCATATGTATACATGCATTCATGTATGCATATGCTTGTATGCATATGCATGCTTGTATGCATATGCATGCTTGTATGCATATGCATGGTTGTATGCATATGCATTCATATATGCATATGCATTAATGTATGCATATGCATTCATGTATACAAGCATATGCATTCATGTATGCATATGCATGCTTGTATGCATATGCATTCATATATGCATATGCATTCATGAATGTGTATACTTGTATGCATATGCATTCATATATGCATATGCATTCATATATGCATATGCATTCATGTATGCATATGCATTCATGTATGCATATGCATTCATGTATGCATATGCATTCATGTATACAAGCATATGCATTCATGTATGCATATGCATGCTTGTATGCATATGCATGCTTGTATGCATATGCATGCTTGTATGCATATGCATGCTTGTATGCATATGCATTCATATATGCATATACATTCATGTATGCATAGGCATTCATGTATGCATAGGCATTCATGTATGCATATGCATTCATGTATACAAGCATATGCATTCATGTATGCATATGCATTCTTGTATGCATATGCATGCATGTATGCATATGTATACATGCATTCATGTATGCATATTCTTGTATGCATATGCATGCTTGTATATGCATGTATGTATACATGCATTCATGTATGTATGCATATGCATGTATGTGTGTTGGGGGTTCGTAGACGAGAAGGAGTTTGAGGGTTTGTAGGAGAAAAAGGAAAGAATAAAGAAAGAAATGAGATGGAAAACTTCACAGAGGAAATAACCTTGGAAGCTTCTGCAGAAGCACACCTTGGAATCTTGAGTTTGATTAAAGTAAAAGAATTACAATATTTGAGCACAATCTGAGTCAATACTTCTGTGCGCACAACAGAGGGTGCTTAATTAATAAATACCTATTATCCCGAAGTCTTCTTGCAGTCGGCCTCCTCTGCACCAATCCTCTACTTGCTTCAAGCTTATCCTTGTGCACACCTTGCACCAAGCTTCCACCAAGATGAGGAATGAATATCTTCTGTCGGCATGCACACTGCACAGAGACCTTGAGGTCCTTGGGGTCTAGCTTCGCACTCCCTGCATTCTTCCTTAGCCACCTCTCTTGCACTCTTCACCTCCACCTCTCTGTCGTACCCCCGTGTCCCTTGCACTTCTCTCTCCTTCTTCCTCTAATGTTGTCAAGAATAGCCTTTGTCTTTCTTTTGTTGAGTGTGCCGGTTCCGTGCGCTCTAACTGTAATACAATCTTGGTGTCCTTTCAATGTCCCAAGATTTTCTTTTTAACTGGTAGCCAACGACTCACTAGTTTGTCATGTAGTGACTTTAGACTTCACTCAAAATTTTGATTGGGCGGCCATATTTCCACATGTGCGTACAACCGCTTCACATGCCTTTATTTTTTTTCCTTTTACTTGTCACTTTTGCCCCAAAGAGGGGTTCACCTGGACCCGATTACTTTGAACACCCTTTGACCCTAAGGGAATTAGCAAAAATACTTTTGCAATACCTCTTGTCTGTGAACAATTAAAGACCTTATATATGAACAATTGGAGGTGCACTACCTGTGCACTTTGACCTTGGAATTTTGATACTTTACTCTTGCCTATGCATAGCTGTGACCTTGACTTTGCTAGTTTCAACCAATGAGGGCTCAACAGATGCCCACCTCCTAATGTGCTCTCCGTCGCGGAGAGCTATAACCAAAACTTTGAACATAGAGGACACCATGAGAAGAGTGTGCAACAACTTGAAGAGAACATCTGAGAACATCCACCAGAACAAGCACCAGAAAAGAACAAGAAGTGGGATTGTGTTATGGAAAAGCAAAAGAGGGCAATGGGAGGTTAGAATGGAATGGGAAGGGAGGGTTGAGGGTATGAAGATGGATGGGCCCGGGAGGGTGAAGGAGTTGGCTGGGCAGATTGGTAGGGAGGTGTTGGAAGTAGGAATCAGGGTCTGGGGGGGCTAAAATGATCAAACTGGAGGGCTACAGAGGGTACAAATGGAATATTATTAAACATAAGGAAAGAGAAGGTGAGAATAGACCATGTGGACAATGTGGGTAAATAAAAACATGTGATAAATGTGTGCAATTAGTGAGGGTCAAATTTCATGTAATCCAAGCAGAACATGAACAACAACACTTAGGCATTCTCAGACAAAACAGACGATTGCAAAGTTGGCTGGAGGGTAATTCAAGCTCTCTAGGAGTCACAAATGCTTGTACACTGAGGCAGATGCATCAGCTACAGAGACATGTATCATCATAACTTTTGAGTGGCACTGAGAAAGAGAAAACTATAATAGCAGGATCTGTCATCGCATTTGCTGGTGGCAGAGGTCCTCCCTGTGTCCAGTATGTCGTTGCAGGTATTCCCCTGGATTGGCATTCATGGGCCTCATGGCCAACTTTCCTGCATAATTGACAAGTCACGTTTAGCATAGGACACTCACTTACTATGTGCCCTTGCTTGCTGCACATGGAGCACCAGAGTCCATTCTTAATGCCGCCTCCTTTGAGTTCCTGCAATTCTTGTCTCAGCTGAGCTAATTCTTTTGCTTGGGCCTCCTCTTCTTTTTGGAGCTTGAGTGCTTCAATTTCTCTTCTCAGCTGAGCTACAGCAGTATCCTCCTCTGTGTAGGGCTTATTCCTTTTCAAGCCCTCCAGCTCCCTTCTTAACTGGATCACTGGGTCCTCTAGTTCTGTACCATAGTTTGGTTGGGAAGAAGTTGCACCATATTGGTGCCTTATCTGCTCCAAGCGTGTGGCCGTATTGATGAATTCCTCAACAGGGGCCGTAGGTAATACTAACTCTTTTATTTTGCATTGGGTGACCATAGGTAGGGGTTTGGCTAACCACTTCTTAACAAAGAAGTCGTGTGGTGGATCCGGTAGTTTAGCCATTAGTGCTTTGGCCCTAGTCACAAACTCTGGGAACTTTTCTCCTGGACCCAATTTCAAGTTTTCTAACTCTTCTATAATGATCTCTGCCGTGTTGCCATGCTGAAACTGATTTCTGAAGGCCTCTTTCATCAAATCCCAAGAGGTAAAGTGATTTTCAGCAAACTGGCTAAACCACTTGTCTGCCAGACCTTCCAATGTGGCAGGGAAGAGTATCAAGAAAGCATCTTCCCTACCCATTAGACCTCTAGTCTTGCATAATGCAAGAAATCTTCGAATGTGCTCATCGGGATCCTCATGGGCTAAACCTCTGAAAGAGGGAAATTTTATATTTAATCTGGAGAGTAAGGTTTCTAGGTCTACTTGTCCTGCCATGCTTCCTACAGATGAAGTTGATGAAAGTGGACTCGATGATCCTCTGACCGCCTTTCTTCTTGTCTGCTTGCACTTGACCCTCAAGGTTTGTGACCGGGTTGCGGTCATGAGCTGGTCATAATCTACTTAATATGAGACACTGGATATAAGTATGTACCTCTTAGTAGTCCACTGGAGTGTTAATGTCGGCACTGGAGTATTGTTCTCCAATTGCAATTGACCTTCTCCTAAGCTCAAATCTCCTTGGATGTCCCACCGTGCGTGCCAAATTTGTTGGGGGTTCGTAGACGAGAAGGAGTTTGAGGGTTTGTAGGAGAAAAGGGAAAGAATAAAGAAAGAAATGAGATGGAAAACTTCACAGAGGAAATAACCTTGGAAGCTTCTGCAGAAGCACACCTTGGAATCTTGAGTTTGATTAAAGTAAAAGAATTACAATATTTGAGCACAATCCGAGTCAATACTTCTGTGCGCACTACAGAGGGTGCTTAATTACAAAATACCAATTATCCCGAAGTCTTCTTGCAGTCGGCCTCCTCTGCACCAGTCCTCTACTTGCTTCAAGCTTATCCTTGTGCACACCTTGCACCAAGCTTCCACCAAGATGAGGAATGAGTATCTTCTATCGGCATGCACACTGCACAGAGACCTTGAGGTCCTTGGCGTCTAGCTTCGCACTCCCTGCATTCTTCCTTAGCCACCTCTCTTGCACTCTTCACCTCCACCTCTCTGTCGTACCCCCGTGTCCCTTGCACTTCTCTCTCCTTCTTCCTCTAATGTTGTCAAGAATAGCCTTTGTCTTTCTTTTGTTGAGTGTGCCGGTTCCGTGCGCTCTAACTGTAATACAATCTTGGTGTCCTTTAAATATCCCAAGATTGTCTTTTTGACTGGTAGCCAACGACTCACTACTTTGTCATGTAGTGACTTTAGACTTCACTCAAAATTTTGATTGGGCGGCCATATTTCCACATGTGCGTACAGCCGCTTCTCATGCCTTTATTTTTTTTCCTTTTACTTGTCACTTTTGCCCCAAAGAGGGGTTCACCTGGACCCGCTTACTTTGAACACCCTTTGACCCTAAGGGAATTAGCAAAAATACTTTTTTTTTTTTATATATAAAGGAAGTTCGGCAATAGCCTACTCTCCCGGACTTGAATTAAATTAAGAAACAAAGGTACAATAGAAGGGGACTAGTGCCCACGGGACCCCCCAAATCCCACAAAGCAGGGGAAGCTTGATTGAAACCTAGGTTGCATTACAGAGAAGGTTAATCACCCTCTCATCGCCCTCATGCGGGGCCCACTTGGGTTTGAGCTTGTTGTTGATCAAAAGGAGGACTTGATGGTGCCTGAAGGGGGGGGATTTCTTACTGTTAACAATCCTTTTGCCAAGGAGGAATAGAGATTTCTCAATGGACCACTCCCTGGGGGGATCGCCGAAGTTGAGAGCACACCTCTCCCGCCAAATTTTCCACAGGACTTCCCCTCTGATGGCGTTCCAGAGTGTCGCAGAGCAGCCGATCGCTTCTCCCAAAAGGACTTGTTTCCAACTAAGCTGTTTTTGAAGTCTGATTTTCATTCCAACCGTCTGCCAGATTCTGTTGGAGTTGGGGCAAGTAAGGAAGATGTGTGGGACATCTTCGATAGCACGGTGGCAGCGTTTGCACCAAGGAGGGATCCCACAAAGTTTGCTAGCCTTATGATTGGTCCAAATTCCTCGATGAAGAATTTGCCATAAGAGGATAGACTTCTTAATCTCTATAAGGGGGTGCCAGATACCCATGAACTTCATGTCCCACCGAAGCCGCGTCCAAGACAGGCACCACTTCTTGTTGAGGCTGATCTGGAGGTCAGCCGTATCTTTGATGTTCGGGATTTTGAGTAGGCTATTTCCATTGTGCCATTTGAGTCCAAGCGAGTTCGGTGTGTCGTGTCCCATGAGAAGGCGAGTCTTGCGACGATCCCAAGCGAGGCATCTGCTTTGCAAAGTGTTCCATTCTTCGTAGGAGATGTTTAAGCGAGGGTCAATATCCTCGAAATTGATCCAACTGTTGGTGTCATGTTTCCAGAGGTGTTTCCATTTTTTGAATCCTTTGCTCCATAACTTCTTGGCATTTTGAATGTTCCACGACTCCACACTCCGGATGCCATGTATCGGGAACCAGATAGAGTCGTTTTGTCTGATTCCGGCCGCCCACTTCCAGTCCTCACTAATTCTTGTGAAGCTTTTGACTTTATTCCAGCCCTTCCAAAGGGAGCACACGAGATTGGAGCCTTTTGGGAAGATGGGGATCGGGGAGAATAGCAGGGTCATGATGTCAAGATTCTTCCAGTTCGGGAACCCCATGAGGGCCAACTCATCCTTGTTTCTGAAGATCAGCTTGGCCCACGAGGCCTCCCTATTGCACCAAGCCTTAATCATCCATTTGGCTGCCAGTTTGTTAGCCATACACCCAATGTCCAGGATACCAAGCCCCCCGCTATCTCTAGGGCTAGTGCAGATGGCCCAATTGATTTTAGGTACCCCTCTTCTGTTATGATCGCCCGTCCAAAGAAAGTTTCTACAAATGCTATTGAGTTTGGACAGGCCTTGCTCATTCGGTCTCCAACAAGAAAGGAAATAGATGGTAGACGAGAGGAGGAACGTGTTGATAACCATCGCACGTCCAGCGAGGTTGATTTGCATACCTCTCCAATAGTTAAGCTTGTTTTCGAGTTTGGCCAGCACCCAGTTCCATCGCTGCTCCATAGAGACGCCAAACCCCAAGGGGATTCCAAGAAGTCGGAAGATTTGGCCCTGCGGAATGATTTGACAGCCCTGATCAATGAGAAGGCCAGGATGATGTCCCACAATAGCCCTAACGGCGGTCTTAGAGTGATTGATTTTGGATCCAGAGGCATCACAAAAGGTAGCAAGACACCTCCAGAAAGTCTCCAGGCTGGTATTATCATTGTGAACGAACGCGTTCATATCATCGGCAAAAAGTCTCATGATGATTTGACTGTGATCGTGAGGCAGCCGGAGGCCTTTGATATTGCCAGCCTCCACATGATGTGCCACAAGTCTGCTCAGCCCCTCAGTGGCGATGGCAAAAAGAAGGGGGGCCAGAGGGCACCCTTGTCTAATAGATCTTTTAAGGTGGATCGCCTTCGAAAGTTTGCCGTTAACGTTAATTTGGGTCGTTGCGTTTCCGAGAAGGGTCGCGATCATCTTGGTGAATTTCTGACTACATCCGAGATCTTGAAGCGATTGCAGAATATAGTCCCATTCTAGCCTGTCGTAGGCTTTGTCAAAGTCGATCTTGAGGAAAACCACATCTTGATTAGATTCATTTGCAAATTGAATACCTTCCCAAATATCCATAATGGTTTCCAAGATGGACCTGCCTTTGATGAAACCTTTTTGGTCCTCACTAAGCCAAGATCTCAGGTGGCACGAGAGTCTGTTGACGATGACTTTGGCGATGATCTTGTATCCTGTTTGGAGCATCGTAATAGGCCGCCAGTTCTCGATTCTGTTCTTTTCCCCCTTCTTGTGAATCAACTTGATAATTCCATTATTTAGACAAGAAGGAAGAGCACCAAACTTTAGCGCTTCTTGCCAAACCATCCGAAGAGGGGTGGCAACCACCAGCTTGAAGGATTTGAAGAACTCGTTAGTGAGTCCGTCGGGTCCCGGGCTTTTACCGAGAGGGAGGGCATCAATGACCTCAATGATTTCTGATTCAGAGATAGGGGCATGAAGCAGGGAGTGGAGGTTGGGTGGTATCGTCCGGGGGGACACCCTAGAAATGGCCGCCATACAGTCCCTTCTATGGTGGGAGAGGGGGTTCGAGGTTCCCAGGAGTCTCGTGAAGTGTCCTTCGATGATGCCAAAATTATCTTCTTCCGAATTGCATACATTGCCATGTGGATCTAGCAGTAGGGGGATCGATTCTCTGTTGTGTTTCCTTTTAAGGATACGGCACATCTCTTTGGTGGGTTTGTCGGCTTTGCCAGCCCACCACTCCTTGAAGAAGATTTGCAAGTTTTTCCTTTGTATTTCTTCCTCGTATCTCAACACTGCTCTAATTTTTCGGAGAACTTTCTGGGCTTGGTGTTTTCCTTTGTTCACTTCCTCCTCGAGGCGCCAGAGTCTGTGGTAGAGAGCTTCCATCTTCTTAGTTCTGATCATGATCTTACGAGACTTGTCGACCGCACTTCTCCAGCACTTGGCTGGGGCCAAGCCAGAGGCGAACGCCACCTTCCACACATCGGCAATTTCTTGATAGACCGAGGGGAGAGAGAAGGTGGTTGCGTTGGCATGGAACCACGGAGCCTTGCGGATCTTGTTGGAAGGTTTAAAAGTGATAACTATCGGGTAGTGATCAGAGATAGTGAGGTCAGTGCGTTGCGTGATGGTAGGGTGGCCCCACCGATGGGTAAAACTCTGAGAGATGTAGCATCTGTCGAGTCTAGCTTTCCTCAGGTCCTCGCCCGCTTGGAGATTCGACCAAGAAAAGCCAATCGAGTCTTTGAATTCAACCAAATCCAAGTGAAGTTTGGTCATGTCCCACGTTTCTTTCTCCCGACTGTCGATGACCCTGCCCTTGCCCATCCATCTGTCCATAGGGTCCTCCACCATGTTGAAGTCTCCACTGATAAGCACGTTGTGGGGAAGCGAGTCTAAGGAGGCCCAAGTGTTCAGTCTCTCCAAATCCCCGTTAGGGGCGTACAAAGAAACCATAGTAACACAAAGAGGAGCACCAAACGAAACAGCAACCCAACGGTGACTTACATCTTCAATGGAGCCCTCGAGCTTTTCAAGCCAGAGTTGTTTAACACCGATAGCCGTTCCTCCAGACCCCCGCTGGTGTTTTGTTGAGATCCACACATGGGCCGAGGAGACCTGTCTGAGCCGTTTCTGGAGGTCTTCTCCGTCAATTTTAATCTCTTGAATACATATAAAGTCTGGGTTTAAGCTAATGTCGCGAAGCCATTGACCAATGATGGTCGCTCTTGAGGGGTCGGTTAGCCCTCTAGCAATACCTCTTGTCTGTGAACAATTAAAGACCTTATATATGAACAATTGGAGGTGCACTACCTGTGCACTTTGACCTTGGAATTTTGATACTTTACTCTTGCCTATGCATAGCTGTGACCTTGACTTTGCTAGTTTCAACCAATGAGGGCTCAACAATGTGTATACATATATATGCATTTATGTATGCATATGCATTCATTTATCCATATGCATGCTTGTATATATGCATATGCATGTATGTGTATACATATATATGCATGCACGTATGCATATGCATGCTTGTATATATGCATATGCATGTATGTGTATACATATATATGCATGCATGTATGCATATGCATGCATGTGTATGTGTATGTGTATGCATATTTATTTATGTGTATGTGTATGTGTATGCATATTCATGTATGCATATGCATGCATGTATGCATATGCATGCTTGTATGCATATGCATGCTTGTATGCATATGCATGCTTGTATGCATATGCATGTATGTGTATACATATATATGCATCCATGTATGTATGCATATGCATGTATGTGTATACATATATATGCATGCATGTATGTGTATGCATATGCATGTATGTGTATGCATATGTATTGTGTATGTGTGTATGCATATTCATTGTGTATGTGTGTATGTGTATGAATATGCATGTGCATGTGTGTATGCATGCATGTATGTGTTTGCATATGTATTATGTATGTGTGTATGCATATGCATTGTGTATGTGTGTATGCATATGCATGTGTGTATGCATATGCATGTGTGTATGCATATGCATTGTCTATGTGTGTATGTATATGTATATATCTCTCTCTCTGTCGAAAACAAAACTAAAGACAGAAGATATTAGAAAAGCAAAAACATAAAGAAAGAAAAAAGAGTGGTATATGTCTCACTTACATTGATGTAATTTTTGAATCAAGGTTGCCAAAATCCACTTGAAGTTCTCCTTCCTCGAATTTCCAAAGATTTGATTCCAAAAATTGCTTGCAAAACTAAAGAGAAGATATTGGAAAAGCAAAAACATAAAGAAAGAAAAAAGAGTGTTACAATATGTGTGATGTACTTACCAAAGCTTCAGATCTATAAAAATAGAGGTGTGCTTAGAGAGAGAGAGAGGGAAGGAGAGGGAGAGAGGGAGAGAGAGAGAGAGAGAGAGAGAGAGAGAGAGAATTGTTTGAATCAAGGTCGTCAAAATCCACTTGAGGTTCCTCTTCGTCGAATTTCCAAAGATTTGATCCTAAAATCTCTTGCAAAACCAAAGAGAGAACATATTAGTAAAAAGAAAGTAGAGAAAGAAAAAGGAGTGCTACAATATGTGCAATCTACTTACCAAAACTTCGGATCTACAAAGATAGAGCTTTGTTTAGAGAGAGAGAGGGAGGGAGAGAGAGGGAGACAGAGTGAGAGAGAGGGAGGGAGAGAGAGAGAGAGAGAGAGAGAGAGAGAGAGAGAGAGAGGGAGGGAGAGAGAGAGAGAGAGGGTGACAAACAGAGATCTGATGTTGGCATGCGAAAACCCAACGGGAGAAGATCTAGATTCAAAATGCTCAGACTGACAAATTTTGGTTTCGGTCCCCTTTAAAAAGAGAGCATCGGTATAAGCATCAGTAGTCGCTAGTAAATTACCGACGTGTTTACCGATGCTTATATCGACGCTGTCTTTCCGAGGCAAAGCAGCTTTCCCAAATTAACTGAGGGTCATACCGACACCGACAGCTGACCATCGGTATACTGACCGTCAGTATCCCCTCGATCTGATGTAGTGGCATAAGCTATGCCAAAATGGTTGGTGCAAACTTTGTGCGACAGAAAAAAGGCACCTCTATCATATCGTAGTCGATCAAGCTCCCATAGTGCCTCTTTTGCATCAGAGTGCTATGCGATGGGTGTTTCTAGTCTTTGCGATGAGAATGAGTCTCTTTATTTTGATCAAGCACAACATTCTAAAAATTGGATGACTGCTATGCAATCTGAATATGAGTACTATGCTATTCGCACTACGTGGGTATACAAGCTGAAGCGTACGCCTGATGGAAGAGTTGGCAGGTATCAGGATAGGATTTTTGGAAAGGGTTATGCATAGGAAAGAGGCATTGATTTTAATGAGACCTTTGCACCTACATGCCAAATGACTATTGTTCATAGCCTCTGTGCACTTCCACCTCATCATGGTTAGAATGTACATCAGTTGGACATTAAAACTGCATTTTTGAATGGTGACTTGCATGAAGAAGTGTATGTTTCTTAGCCCCATGGATTTGTGCAGAAAGGGCATGAAAACCAAGTCTGCATGTTAAAGAAGGCATTATATGGTTTAAAGCAAGCACCACGTGCTTGGTAAGAAAATATACATGCATATCTGATTGCACATTTGTTTTGAGAACGGTCCAGCTAAAAGCACCCTATATGTTAAGCATGATAATGATGTGCTTTTGATCATTGTTGTGTATGTTGATGACATGCTGCTCACTGGTCCTCATGAGAAGCATATTGCTGATTTTAAGGCTGATTTGAATGCCTCATTTGAGATGTCTGATTTGTGACATTTGCATCATTATTTGGGCATTTAGTTTATGCAAGTTGATGGTGGAATAGCTTTGTGTCAAATTAAATATATTGAGACATGAACGCATCTTGAGGTGCATTATCATTATGTTAGGGAGAGGTTCTCTACTAGAGAGAGAAGCTTCGCTTATTTGCCCATGCAAGAGAAAATTGCAGACCTTTTCACGAAGGATCTACCTAGGTAGAAGTTTGAAGCTTTTTGCAAAGCTTTAGGCATACTTCCTTTTGTAGATTCATTCCTTTTACATGAGCGTCAGCTCTTTTTTCACTACATCACTCCTGGGAGGGGGGGGGTTTGTTGATATATTTTGGTAGTGATGCCTGTGAACACACTAGGACCACCGGGGCACTTTTTTCCCTTTTTAGGAGGTTTATTCCCCCGGCTTGTATATATGCCTATAACCCGAATGAGTTACTTATCTTTGTACATTGTAGTGGTAATGCATTCAGTATTTTGTGTTGTGCTCCAAGCTTCTTCTTCTTTTTCCTTGTGCTATTTGTGAGCTTCCACAAATGTCTAACTCCAACAGTTATGACACTTCTTTAGTCACTAAGCATTCAATATACATAACATAAGACTCAAAGTCTGAAGGGCCATCTACATATGAAGATGCAATGAAGAAGCTAGAATAGAAGAGTGCCATGGAAGAAGATATATAGACTCTACAAGAAAATCAACATTGGGAATTGGTACCCAAGAAACCATCTATGAAGATCCTTCACTCAAGGTGGATATATAAGGTAAATCAAAATTCCTATATCCCCATTAATAGGTACAAAGCAAGGCTTTTTGGAAAAGGTTTTGTAACAAACAAAATCTATTGATCATGGAGAAACATTTTCACCTATTGCAAAAATTCCTACCATTAGGGTACTCAAGAGTGTTGCATCTTCTAAGACTTGGAAGATATATCAAGTGGATGTTACAAATTCTTTTCTAAATGGTTGGATTTTATAAGAATTATATATGGCTGGAGCTCCTAGCTTTGAAGATCAATCATACCCTAAACATGTGTGCGGGTTGAGGAAAGCATCGTAGGGCTTGAAGCAAGCTCCTAGAACTTGGAATCATAGACTTGTCACTTACTTGCAGGATAAAGGACTCATTGTATGTAGGATAGATCCTTCCCTCTTCATTAAAAGGAATCATTCAAATCTCATATACCTATGTATATATGCTGATGATAAAATTATTATAGGAAGTGATGCAGATGGAATAAAAAAGATCAAAGCTCAAATGAAAGAGGATTTCAAGATGATTGATCTTGGTTTGCTTGCATACTTCCTAGGCTTGGAAGTTGAATGGAGGTAAATCTGAAGCTAAGCTCTCATGAAGGTGAATGGATTGAAGATGTGACTAGTTATCAAAGTCTAGTTGGAAGTCTAGATTATGGAAATCTAACTAGAGTAGGCATATGCTATGGCGTAAGTGTGTTGGGTTAGTTCATGCACACTCCAAGCAAGCCTCATACGGAAGAAATCAAGAGAATTCTAAAGTATATGAAGTGAATAATCAAAGAAAGGGTTATATTATCCATAGACATTTGATATAGATTTTGAACTTTAATTTATGAAGATTGGGTAGGCTCTAAAGATGATTCGAGAAACACATATGGTTATCTTAATTGTGCAAGTACAAAGTTGATTTCATGCTCTTAAAAGGAGCAAGCCATAGTTTCCCTTTCATCAATAGAGGCTAAATATAGAGGACTTTGCAAATGCTACACAAGAAGCTATGTTACTTATGACCCTATACTCAGATTTAGTGTCGAACACCTCAACTCCACATGTATTTGGAGGTAATATTAGTTTGTTACATCTTTTTGCTAACCCTATCTATCATAATTGGACTAAACATATAGAAGTTCATTATGATTATGTTAGAGAGAAGATCATTAGTAAGAGATCAACTCATCAAGAATGTGCAGATATGATACGAATGGCATTGAATTGAAGCAAATTGAATAGGTTCAAAGCAATGATCGGATTATAGGAGATCATGAAGGATTGAATGCTCAAGCGTCTTAGGCTTGAGGGGGAGCTATTGGTATAATTAGCAAGCCTAAGTACTTGTTAATTATTTAGGACTACACATTCTTTTATTACCTTATAAGAGAGAACTGTATATGGACTCATGCTTATCCTTTTGAGCATAGTTACTTTGGATAATTGTAAAATAAAAAAGAAGATGGGATATCGTGAAAGTGAGGAGAGTGAACCCATGGCATATTTGGTTAAGGATTTGAATCAGTCATGTCCCTAAAGTGAAGGATCACTTTTTAGTGAGGGAAAACTCAAATTCAAACTTAGAACACACGTATGAATACACACACTTTTAGTCATAGGATAGGAGAGTCTTTCTAAGAGGCATTGAGCTACAAACATGGGCATACATTGTGACCACACTACCTATGTGTAGTCCATTAACTTCTCCTATGTCATATATTCATTATTATATACATTTTGATACATTTTCTTCAAGTACTTTTATGTCTACTGCCTAATGTTGCATCATCATCATTAAAGTGATCTTGTGGAATCGATTTCTCTATGTGTGCTTACTCATTTGCTATAATTTAACTTGGGATAGTTAAACTCAAGAGTGTACTATTTGGTATGGTTCAATAGATCTTGAGATATGAAGTAAGGATGGTGATTGTGTCCGCACACCTTCTAGATCCTAAAAAGCTGGGATCACCCCCCTAACTTGTTAGATTCATTTCTTAGTGCATGGTACAACTAAATTGGGTAAATAGCTTGCTTCTTCTAGATATATATTCCAATTATATGTGTAAAAAATCCATCGCCTCAATTCATACTAGGTTATGAGCTTTAAGCATAATACTGTGACCTTGTAATCCAAAAATAAAAGGTTTTTCACATTTTTTGCATATTGTAGTTATCTAGTTTGATGCAAATGATTGGGGATGCTACTCTGAAGGGCTTTTTGGTTCTAAATGCAAAATTGTGAATATAAGGAGTCTACTAAGCATCCCTATAGTTAACTTGGTAGAAATGGAGTAGGATTTGTGTAGCACCAGCTCATCTTTGGAACCTATCTCTCCATCTCTTCACAATCATTAATGTTAGTGCTTGGTACTTTGCTAAGACTATTTAGCTAATTAGGGATTTCAATCTTTGTTGTCCTCATTGATAGAGTAGAATCTCTCCAAGGTCTCCCAAACTTTCTTGGATGTGTCTAACTCTTCTATATTCCCTAGCATCCAATTTCTAATGTGTTGAGGTAGGATGAATATGGATCTCCTATCCCTTTATATCTATTTATTAAGTGACTTGGCCTATCCTTCGAGTGGTCGATCATGGACATGAGTCATAGGCTCTATTTCACTCATTAATCTTGACAATACTTCTCCCATAAGGTAGTTTCTAGCTCTAAATTTCCCTCCTTGACAATTGCCTTTGTCTAGCTTCTTTATTTGTGCACTATAATCAACCATACGCAGGTCTATGATGCTCCTATATCATCTTCTCAGGTTTCTGTATGCTTTAAAGAGTGTGGATGTTACCTTTTGGTACCTTGTCCCTTGCTAGCCTTCAAGTAGATAAGCTACTATTTGATATAGCCCCCTTTTTTATATCTTTTTGCTTTTCAAATGTTGGGATATCTTCTGTGATGTAGGTGGAAGACTTACCCAACCTCACCATAGGAATATGTGCTCGATAAGCCTAGTTAACTTCTTTTAGGTAACTAATTATATGTAGTGGAGTTAGTGATTTACTATGCAGGTAAACATGTTAATACTTTTAGATTATGAGATTTTTACACTCGTCATATGCTCATTTTTCAAAGAATACTACGGAAAATGTTTTCTAGATTTTTTGGTTTTTTCAAATATACAGTGATCAATTTACTCCTTGATACACTTATTTGTGTGAGCACATTTATACTCACATAATCATTTTGACTGGTCATTATTGTCCATTAATTCACTTTTTTGGGCAGCTTACTAAATGTTTTTCCAAAATCTAACGCTTGGTCATCTTTCTTTGAGCCTTATTAGTATTTGGACTCTTCTAGCCCTATTATCATTCTACTCACTTCTCTATCATTATGGCATTAAACATCTCAAGCATGTCTAGTGGATCATGAGCTAGTGCCAGTGTTAGGAGGAGGCTCTATAACTTGAAGGGCAAAGAACATTTTGAGATCCAAAAATTTGATGGTATAAAATTTGTTGTATGTAAGAATGAGATTAAAGATGTGCTAATTCAAAGGAGGCAATGGAAGCGAGTAATGGAATTGCAAAGAAGACTTTTGACATGGATGAAGATGATTGGGATGAGCTAGATGAAATGGCAAGGTCTACCATTCAATTGCTCTTGGTAGATAATGTTTACTTTACAATATTGGACTGTGAAAGTGCAGAGGAGCTTTCAAAGAATTTATGCAATATATATGGAAAAGAAACTACATCAAATAAAGTGTATCTGATTAGAAGGTTATGTGAGCTTTGCATGGACACATACAGTGCTACCACTCATCGCAATGAGTTTTATGCTATATTTATCCCATTATAGGCTCAAAAGGTGGACATGGATAATGAAAACAATGCATTCTTATTGTTGTGCACCTTGGCATCATGATGGGACACATTTTGCAAAGCTATTAGTAATAGTGCACCTCGTGGTAAACTCATCTATGATGACATATATGGAGCACTATTGAGCAAGGAGATTTGTAGAAAATATATTGTTGGCACTAGAAATGGAGATGCATCTAATGCTCATGATTGTTACCAAGGAAAGAATCAACAATGTGGCATGAGCAAGAATCAATATGGTTATTGCAAAAAAAAAAGCAAAGTTGGCTCGCTTTATCCCTTATTTGTATCATAGAAAGAATAGTTGTTAGATATTATTGGTAGCCTATGTCTTATATTTGGTATTGCCATTTGGGCCCTATATCTCATTCAAGATTAGTGATCTTGGCCTACTCACTTACTTGCTAGGTTTGGAAGTGGTATATACAAAAAGAGGTATGTTCACAAATCAAAGAAACAAAATAGGAGATATGCTCTCCCAATTCAAAATGCAGAATACAAATGTTGCAAGTACACCCCTGGAGGTAAACCATAAGCTAACTGCTCATGAAGGTGAGCGAATTGAAGATGTGACTAGTTGCCAAAGTCTTGTTGGAAGCTTGAGCTATGCTACTCTAACTAGAGTTGATATATGTTATGGAGTTAATATGCTAAGTCAATTTATGCACTCTCCAAGGAAGCCTCACATGGAAGCATCCAAAAGAATCTTGTAGTATTTTAAGGGCACCATTAATGAAGATTTATATTACCCTTATACCTTTGATCTAGATGTCAAGCTACTCTCTGATGTAGATTAAGCAGGTTCCAAAGATCATAGGAGAAGCACATTAGACTATCTCACTTTTGTAGGTGCCAAATTGATTTCTTGGTCATCAAAGAATCAACCTATAGTTGCTCTTTCATGAACTCAAGTTGAATTTAGAGGTATACTCGGATCTAGGATTGAATACTTCAACTCCACACATACTTGGAGACAACATTAGTTCATTACATCTTGCTGCTAACCCTATTTACCATGCCATGATCAAACATATTGAAGTGAACTACCATTATGTGAGGATGAAGATCATCAGCAATGAGATACAATTATCATATGTATCCACACATCAACAATGTGTAGATATGATGACAAAGACATTGGATGGAAGCAAGTTGAATAGGTTCAAATCAATGATGACTAAAGAGTCAAGCATCTTAAGCCTAAGGTGGAGCTACTGGTGCATTTAGCAAGCCGATATTCTTGGCTAAATACTCAAGACTACTCTTCATTTTTCCTCTTCACAAAGAAAACCTTTATGAGAACCTATGCTAGTCATCCTTGAGCATAATTACCTTGGATAAATATAAACTCCTAAAACAAGTAGAATCTCATGAATTAAGGGAGCTAAACGCATGACTCTTGTGGTAAGGAGAATCATTTCAATAACCCCTAAAGTGAAGGAACACTTTTAGGTGAGGGCTAGAGATTCATTTCTGCAAGCTATTGAGGTACACCATAAGCTCAACATATGTATGAGCATTCCACTACACTTCCCTTGTATTATATGTTCATACATAATTTGATACAATTCTTCTAGATCATTTATGTCTACTGTTCTCTATTACATCTTCATCATTTTAGTGAGTTTGTAGAACTTATTTCTATGTGTGCTCTTAACCATTTGATGCACTTTAACTTGGTATAGTTAGATTGAACTGCTATCTACCTATAAAGTCTCATTATTTTTAGTTCAGCCAATCTCAAGATATGAATTAATGAACTAGACTATGTTTACACATCATCGTGTTCCTTAAATGTGAAGATGATCCGCCTGAGATTCTAAACTTATTACTCAATGTATACTGCCTCTACATTCATGAAATAACTTGTATTAGTTAGCTACACACTTGTGCTACATTTGTGCAAAATCTCTTTGGTGAGTTCATACGAGGTTGTGAGCTCTACGCAAAACATTGAGACCTGCATTCCCAAAATAGAAGGTTTCATCACATTTCTAGTACATGCAAGTTATCTATTTTGGTACAAACTTTTAGGAATGATGTTCCAAAGTACCTAGTGGGTATAAATGCATATATGTGAATTCAAAGGAGTCTACTAAGCATTCATGGAATCAACTTGGTAGGTGTGGAGAAAGTTTTTTGCAACACTAAATCATCTCTAGACCAACCCAAACCATCTCCTCACATGAACAACAATGCAAGAAATTGAATGATAAAGAAGTGAAATGTATTTTTGTTGGGTACAGTTTTGAAAGCAGACATTATCTTTTATATCATCTATAGATTAAATGCATTTTGGTTAGTTGTTATGTTGTTTTTGTGGAAGATGCAATTCAACCATTAATTTCATGTACTAAGGAGACATTTATTAGCTCCAAAAATATGTATGACACTTTATTGCCTCTTTTTACACGTGGAAAGTCTAGTGTTGGTCCAAATGAGGGAATTTCTTAGCCTTTATAGGTCTCATGGGATGATGCAAATCATTCCATTTTTTATGCAGATCTACATGATGCATTTGTTGATGCGAGAAGCGATATAGAGGAGGCAAAGACTATGGCAGTATGGCTTGTGTAGACTTTCCAATGTTGGAGTTAGACGTCTGTAGAAGCATGCGAACAACATAAGGAAGAAGAAGAAGCTTGGAGCACACTACACAATACTAAATGTATTACCACTAGAATGTCCAAAGATAAGCAGCCTATTAGGGCAATATGCCTATATACAAGCTAGGGGGGCAAAACCTCCTAAAGAGGGAAAAAAGTGTCCCGCTGGTCCTAGTGTGTTCACACACATCACTACCCAAATATATCAACAAATCCCCCCTAGGAGTGATGCGCTGAACAAGGAATTGGAACTCATGTATAAGGAAATGCCAAGATATGAGGAAATCACTCCACAAAAGGAAGTAAGCCTAAAGCTTTGCAGAAACCTTCAAACTTCTCCCTAGGTAGGGCCTTCATGAAAAGGTCTACAATGTTCTTCTGCATGGACACATATGCCAAGTTGATCTCTCTAGCAGAGAACATCTCTGTGTATCTAAGTCACAAACTCTGAATATGGCCAGCTTCAGACTCCGAATATGGCCAATAGCAGGTTCATTTCAAAGCTCTCGATGAGATGCATCTATTTGTTGTGCTTGAATCTGACAACCGCTCTTCAAGTTATGACCAAAATAGTGAATGATAGGAAACACACATACTCACTCCACAGCTCGTACTTGCTCACACACACACTACAGTAGCTCAAAAGTGATGGGGATGGGTAGAAAACAGTCCTACACAACGTTCCAAGCTTCACACACACACCAAAGATCAAAGAAAAGATGAAAATCTGCAAGCAAGAAGCAAATTCAAAATTCTGGAGCTCTCCTTCTTCACCATGGCAAAAAGTCCTTACAAAGAGTCACATAGTGACTTATATACATGTGCTCTAAAAATGATCCTTTCACACAAGTGATAAGAACTTTACTGGCTAATCTCTAATTTCCTACTATTTTACAAGGATTATATTACAATGATTTGATATTATACATCTAGAAGAATCCTCTAGTGCATTTACATAGCTTTGAGGCAATTTCCTAGGATTTTGAAGAAGAAACATATGCCCATTAATTTGAAAATTTTGGGCTCCCCTTTGTGCCTCTTTGCTCTGCAACACTCTCCCACTCTTTGTCTCTATCATCCCTTGACAAGATTTTGCTTCTCGTTTGTAGCTTTTCTAAGGCTTCTGAATACATGCACCCAGTGGTCGAAGAAGCAATAAGGACTGTCAGAAAATTTGTTACTTTATCCGAGTTTAGTCCTTTACTTCTATAAGCCCCTTGGTATTCCTTATATCACAAATCTGGGTTGCACTATTAAGTCGGGCTGTCATGCACGCCATCCCATTTCTAATATGGGTAAGTATTCTCCTTCATGCACACATAGCTGTAGGTGATTATCCTTCCCTCTCTTGAATAATTGTCTTCCCATAATTACATAATCCTTGCTCATTTCCTCTAGGGATCATTTCCTTGCTAAACTGATTCCTTCCTCATGCTCTTGTGTCTTTAGGAATTTCACTAATGTTTTACTCCATTTTGGTGCTATTGTAGAGAAAGGTAAAGATGTGTGATCATCTGGTGTGGTTTTCGGACACTCCGCGCAAGTACTGACATATTCGTTGACATCTTTAGGCATGTCAGGCCAATATACTCCTAGCCATTTCAACTCTCTTAGAGTTCCATGAGTTCCTTTGTGCACTCTCCATTTTTTTACATGGGCTTGTTCAATGAACTTCTTTTGTTTGTCTTCCTCTACACATCTTGATAGTACGCCGTTGGGTTCCTTATGATACACACTTCCTGCAATAATGTGTCAGTTGCATGATTGCAGAATTTCCTTTTTACTCTCTTTATTAATGGAGTGTTGTGGGCCATGAGTGAGTATTGGAAGCTTTTCTGCCCACTTTGGACACACTTCCAAATTAAACAAATAAGTGTCTGGCAGATCGTCTGGTACTTGGCTTGGTGGTTCTCCATGTGTTAGTCTAGAGAGATGATATGCCCTCACATGGGTATTTCCTTTCTTCACAATTACTTCAAAATCAAACCATCTCACAATAGCAGAAACCATCACACAAGTCTTCCTATGCTGCAAGGCTTATTAACTAAGTACAATAAGTACAATAAGGCTTATTAACCTAGGTAAGTCTCGATCAATAGCAGAAACCATCTCACAAGTCTTCCTCTGTTGCAAGGCTTATTAACTAAGTACAATAAGGCTTGATGATCTATGAAGAACTTGAACTTATTGGCTAAAGGATAATGTCTGACTTTCTTCATAGGATACACCATTCCTAAGCCTTCTCTCTCAGTAATCGTATAGTTTCTCTCAGCTTGATTTAGTTTTCTACTCGCATAGGCAATTGGATGGTCCAACTTTCCTTCATCTGCCAGCTCAGCTAAGATGCATCCTATAACGTAATTTGAAGCGTCCACATGAATATGAAAAGGCTTGTTCCAATTTGGTGTTTTCAAAGTTGGGGTAGTGCTAAGTCGCCTTTTCAACTCATTAAATGACTTCTCACATTCATCGGTCCAAGTGGATTGAGTCAACAATCCATACAAGGTTTGATGGTGTACATGTGGATAAATCGATGATAGTATCCACAATGACCCATAAATGCTTGCACTTCTTTTGCATGATTTGGTCTCGGTAGTTCTAAAATTACCTTGATCGTGTCTTCATCCGTAGATATTCCGTTTCTCAACACGATGTGTCATAATATCTTCCCTTGTTTCACCATGAAAACACACTTCTCAAGATTTAGGCATACTCTATATTTTTGGCACTTATTAAATATCTTTTGCAATTCAGGAATGTGTTCTTGTCTTTGATTTGAATATGTACATAGGTCATCTACATAGACTTCCATACTTTTCTTCAGAAATTCTTTGAAAACATGACACATCAACCTTTGGAAAGTAGTAGATGCATTAGTGAGTCCAAAAGGCATCACTCTGAAAGCATAGAGTCCCCATTCAATCGCGAATGCGATCTTATGTTGGTCCTCTGTAGCATTAGCTACTTGGTTGTATCCTGAGAATCCATCTAAGAAGCTATAGCCTTCTTTTCTTGCAACTCTTTCCAATAGGTGGTTGGTGATAGGTAATGGGTAGCTATCATGGATCGTAGCTACATTGAATTTCTTTAGGTTAATGCATACTCTCAATTTTCCGTTCTTTTTAGGTACAACAACTAATGGTGACACCCATTCGGTATGTTCTATCTCATAAATGAATCGAGCCGCTAATAGTTTGTCTATTTCTTCTTTTATTTTTGCAGCATAGACCTCGTTATATGTGTAAGGTGTTGTTTTGATGGTTTTGCCTCTGATGTCATGGGTATTCTATGAGAACAAATGGAGGGTTCCACACACTTGAGATCATTATAGGTCCAAGCAAATACATCTCAATATTCACGGATCAACTGTATCAATTCTTCTTCCTGTTCAGTTGACACATCCTTTCCTATGTATGTACATCTTTCTTCTCCATCTTCTATAGTCACTATGATTTTTTTCGTTTGTTCCTTGTTGTCATACGCTTCTCCTTCCCTTGCCTCTCTCTTAGGCATTTGAATAGCTATTTTTCTCTCTTCTACTTCATATCTAGTGAAATGCTCTAGTACCTCAAAAAGATCAGGGTTTGGTTCAATCTTACTCACACTTTCCTCTTCTTTTGGTACTATAGGGGCTTCTTTTTAGAACTTTGGTCATTCCATACTTGTCTTTGGTTCGAATGGCTTCTAGGTAACATTTTATTGAATCAAATTCTGGTTCCATCTCTATTCTCTCATATTCTTCTTTCCATTCTTTTTCCAATATTTCTACTGCTTCTACTTCTTGAAGGATAACCATGTATAAATTTATGTTGTAGCCTTCTTCATCCACACATTCATTCATCGTCAGAACTTCTTCATTCACACATACATCCAGAGTTTCTAGGATTTCCATCCAACCGTGCGGTTCAAATACCTCATGAGGAAAGATTTGATGCATGTATCTTGGGTCCTCTATGGTTTGATAATTAGGATGTGCTATGGGCCATAAATCCCTTTTGTTATCCTCTTTCTTGGCTTCTTTACACATCCATAATTGGGCATCCTCATGCATCCAAGATTGATCGCTTGATCTAGCACTATGGATGGACAAATCATCCTCTTCCTTGTGTATGGGGTTCCATTGTAGTGGGGGTACATCTTGGTACACAAAGGTATGCAAATTTATCTTGGTGGTGTTTCCTTGATGTTCAAGGTATAATGAGTCTCATCCCCAATGTTGTACTGCCCTAAGTTCTCTCATGAAGGGTCTTACTAATATCATTTCATGGTTATTTGCTTTTCCAAATTGACAGATGGCTAAAGTATGCTCAAATTCTACTCCACAGGTGGTTAATTTGATCTTTTCCAATATTCCAAAAGGTTTTTCAACATGGCCAACTGCTAATTGAAGCTTCATACGAGTGTGTCGTAGGGCGGGCTTTCCCCATTTCCCTCAAATCTCTTTAGTAGAAATACCTACTCCCGCTCCTATGTCTAAGATGGCTTTGGTCATATAGCCATTGTAGGTGATAGGTAGACATGTGTTGCCCTCGTCTCCTTCACTGAATTCTCCAACCTTATCCACAACGATTTGTACATTAGATGGGTTTTCATTTGCCTTGCTTTCCTTTTCGTTCTTCTCCTGGTCTAGCTCTAGTTGTCTTGATAATTGTTTCCATAATTGTGGTTTAACACAAAGTACTTCTTCCACAGTCAATTGGCATTGTACTTTGGTCTTTTTAAGTACTGTTAGATTGTGTGAATTCTTATATGAGTTTCCTTTTCCTTTCCCTTGTACTCTGGGCACACGGAAGATTATGGATTCTTTTTTGTATTCTCCCGTGTAGTTTGGTAGGGTCAAAATGCTCTAAGCTTCCTCCCTATTTTGGTCTAGTCTAGAGACTTCTTCATATATTCCTTCCAAGTTTGGTGTTGGTTGGATATCTTCCACATTTAATTCTTCAAAAGGCTGTTTTACAACTCCATTCCTTTTCCATTGATCTTCTCAAATTCTATTCCACAATTCTCTCGTTTATCATCCTTCTCTTTTGGTTCCTTGTCTCTAGCTTTAATACAACCCTTATATTGATCTTCTAATATTCTCTTCTAAGGTAGAGTTCGGATAGACTTCTCTAGAGTGGCCTCAGCTACCTTATGAGTTTTATGCATATCGCTAGCCTCTCCTTTTCTAACTCTCCTTGTGGGTAAAACTTTTCATGTTGCTCTACATTGGGTCCACTCTTTATTCTTGCTTGGTAACCTTTCAACCACATATCCAAATCCTCCATTTTTGGGTCGGCTACTATTGACCCTCGTTTCTCTAGCACTCGTGTCTGTGGTGTAATGGAAAGTTCTTCCTGATCCTCAGGTTCTTTAGACTTCTTATTGCTATGCGTATACTTCCTGTCTTCCTTGTTTTTGTTTTTCATCCATTTTTCTTTGCGTTTTTCCCTCCTTTTTTTCCACTTTTGGATTTTCGTTGCTTAGGCACTCTCGACTGGGTCTTCTGAATCTTCCACTGTTTGAATTCTTGGTTCTAAGGTTTTGTTGTTTTCTTGTTCAAGGTATGTTCATTTTCCTTCTTGTTCCTTTGTTTGTGCTTGTGTAATGGGATTTAATGGTATGGTGTATTCCTTGTCACTTCTTGATGCTTACATCACTTCAATTACATTAATAGGTGCTATGTCCTGGACCATATTGGGATTTTTTGCACAATCCCTAAAGAAATGTACTTTTCCACAATCACCACAATACACTTCCCATGTCTTAGGAGGTGGTTGGTTGTATGGCCGAGTGCATTCTCTAATAAAGTGGTCCCCTCCGCATCTATAACACGGTCCTCTTGGCATAGGTGTTCTGATGGGTCGTCTTATAGGTGTCTGTGCTTTAGGTGTGGTGTACATTAATGTCGCCACCTCTAGTCCATAGATATTTTTATAACCTTCGTAACCATGGTATTGTGGATCATAAGCTTGCTCGTACTCCATTATACTAGCATCATAGGAATAGTACTCTCCTTGGGATTGCTAGAATCCTGGGTTCCTTGATTCTACACTGGCTATCGGTGATGCTGGCACTATGGCTCTTTCTAAGTTTTCCTCTAGTTGGGCATACTTGACAGGTACCACATGTTGGGGAAGTGATAGTTGTGGTCCTAATACTGGCTGAGTATTTCCAATTCGTACTTGCCCATATGGTCTAGGTACTACTAGTGGTCCAAGATAGGGATTATACCTTGGAATCTCCCTGCATGGTTCTCTAGGTGGGTATCCGTATGGCCAATACTATGGTGGGTTTAAAGTTTGGATCTACTTGTTGAATGGGCAATTCTCCATGGTGTGGTTGGTGTATTTTTGTTCTATGTGGCAATACAAAGCGGTTCCTTGATAAGGCTGCCTATTGTAAGGGTAAGCCTGAGGCACACCTGTTCCTCCTCGTACACACATGTGGGTGGGGTGATCACCTCCACATAGGCTACATCATCGTAACATGGGTATTCTTAGTGAAGGATGCTGGTCGTTCCTTTGTTCGTGAACTCCTAACTTCTTCGCTACCAGTTCTTCTAATTCTTCTACGTTACTGGAGTTGGATGTTACTGTGCTTCGTGTGTCTTCTGATTTAGTAGGACTAGTTGTACTCTTGAGATCATATGTTAGGTTGTCCTCAAGATCAATACACTCTTGGAGACACTCGCTCAATGTCTGTAGTCTCTTTACATAGACTAATGTTCTTAGAGTTCCATTCATCAATCCATCCAAGCATAATGATCTCATTTTTTGTTGTGTAGGTCTTTTTGCTATCAGGCATCTATCGACATACTGACTAAATCTTCGTGCAGCTGTTCTCACAGTTTCATTTGGGTTCTATTTAAAGCTATGATTAAAGATGAAGAGTTGTGTTTAATCCCTCTTCTAGTGAATTCCCCTATAAATTCTTGAAAGAATTATTCATTATCTCCAAATTGATTGGGATCTAATGGATGGAACCATGTTAGAGCCATTCCTGTGAGAGTGAGTCCAAATGACTCATACTACACAAAGAAGTCATCCACTTGTTCAGCTCTTAGAACTTGTTTAAATTCGGAAATGTGGTCGTGCGGTTCTCCCAATCCATCATAATGATTTCTCATACACTTGGCCATCTAAATTGGTCTTAATCTTCTCATGGACTCTAGCTATCTAGGCGTTACAGGAATTGTTGGTCTGATTGGATGCATTTCGCGTTGTGCTCCTAGTCGTAGTCTTGGTCTTATTGGTGGTCAGTATTGGTTGCCTAATCCAGGGTGTGTTTGATTGTGTGCTTGCATTCCAGGCATTGTAAATTCTACATGGGTTCTATTTGGAACACTCTGATGTCTTGTTTATCCCAACATTATATGTTCAGACTCTTGTTGTGTCCCAAAAGGGTTCTGAGAGGTAGTTGCCTACTCTCGTAGAGGGAATATAGGCAAGCCAATATACTTTAGTCGAGCCCTATCTATGGCATCGAGAAGCGAATACCTTCTTTGGTTCTTGTCTAGGTATGTTACTCTAGACTCGTCTTCAGGATCTTTGAACTCGTAAAAGGTAATGGGACTTTCCTCGTGTCTGCATGCAAGTGAGTCAGTTTGTGGCAGTAAATCTGATCTATGGATCAAATAGAACTCCAATAAATAGTCATCTTGAGGTATCAAATCCCCTCTCAAGATTCGAGTTACCACGGATTTGCCTCTAGGAGTGGTTACCAACTCCTTTGGATCTGGTCTTCTTGAGTTTTCTTGTCCATCTAATTCTCCTCTCTCATTGATCAATTCTGGGTGTTTTGTCAGGATGTAGATGTGACCCAACTTATCCATGTATGCTCCTCCTTCATACTTGACAGCTGGTTTGGGCACAATTGTGGAATTGGTGGAGGTTACCATCCGAGCAACTGATCTATTTAAACCATCTAGGTAGATCAAAATCTCTTGGGCATTAGTAGACACATATTGCAAAGAGGTATGGTACTCCCCTTCTACAGTAGACATGAAGTTTCTTCCTGGAACAGGACCTTATATCTTCTGAAGCCATGGGTATCTTCTCCTCTGAATCACTAGAGGTGTCGGAATAGGTAGAGTGATGACTGACCTGAGATGTACTTCCTACCGATAACACTTCTCCTACTACTTAGAACCCTTGGTGACCTCAAGTTAATCCACCCTCCTCGAGCTTTCTTGGTTTTGAATTCTCTCCCTAATTGGCTCCTCAAATGCCTCAATTTTACCCTTAAAAATGCTCAAAGTGTTCTAGATGATACCACTCTAGTGATACTTCACTAAGTGATACCAGTTTGTCGACGATACGATCCCACTATGGGTGATGATACGATACTTGGGAGTCGACCATACGATACTAGGGAACAACATGATACGATACTTCTTTTTACACGATACGATACCACTTCTCGACGCGATACGGTACTATGTGCTCAGGTAATACGATACCACCTGAAAGCAAGATACAATACTGCAGTAGTACACAACACGATACTGGGAATCCTAACCATACGAGACCAATGCAAGTCATGATAGGATACTAGAGGATTCAACGATACAATATTGGGTACACGATACGATACCAAGACAATGCACGATACAATACTCGAGTTCTACCTGATACAATACTCTTGTTACGCACGATACCATACCAAGAGAAGCAACGATATGATACTGGATTTGCACGTGATATGATACCGCTCGATCAACGATACGATATCATGATCGGGATGATACGATTCTAGGTGGGTCGCGATACGATACAACTAGCAGATCGCGATCGCGATACCAACTTGATGATACGATACCAAAAATGGTATCGTGATACCTCAAGTGGTATCGTGATACCTCAAGTGGTATCGTGATACCTCAAGTGGTATGCGACGATATGATACTTCGGCGAGTATTGCGATACAAGGGAATTTTGGTATCGCAATACCAAAACTCAACCGATCGCAATACTTCAGCCAAAATAACGCCAAATGCAAAAACTTTCTCACCCCCTCCTTTCTCTCTCACACCTCTTCATTGCTCACCCTCTGTCTTACTCAAGGAAACTCTTAAATCTCTCTATCCCACCCCACGTTACCGGATGCGCCTTTAGTCACGTGTTAATGCACTTTTATAGTGTTTTTGATATTAAAGTCTTGAGGTAACATACCTTTGTGATACCTTTCTTGAGTCTTGAGCTCACTAGGTGGCTTTGAGGGAGTGTATAATGTGATACCACTCAAGCGATATTGGTCACTGTCTATAGGTGATACCACTCTTTGAGAAAGTGTCAAATGAGCTACTTTTTTTTTTGTTTTTATAGTTTCTGATGAGTGAGGCCTATCCTACACTAACTTGGCAATTTTTTGGGATTTTTCTTGGTAATTTTCAACCTACTCCTACTCCTTTTCTCTTCTTGACCTAACCCTAACTCCTTCTTCTCTCCCTCTTTCCTAACCCTAGATCTAAAAACTCATTACACACACCTCTGGGATGTGAAGTAACAAGTACTGAAGTGTCCGACTACTTTTCATTGAACAAATTCACTTCTACAAGTATGATTTCTTCACTCTAGAGCCATAACCATCATGAAGTCACCTTGGTTGGGCATGTTCGATGGCAACGGTGCCAAAAACGTGTGTACCTAAGTCCCAAAGTCTTAGGGACTTGTGTCAAAGGGACTAAATCTCGTTTGTCACACAAGTGCGTACAGTGGTGGATTGACACACGCTTAATTATCAATCGGAAGAACCGACCTAACCAAGTGTATGAAGAGGTGTGCGCACATGATGGATAATGAAGTGGTTCAACTAAAATGGATGAGAAAAGACTAAACTACCTCTCTAACTCACTTAATCTCTGAAAGTGTCTCCCATGATACCACTTACAGTAGTAAATACAAATTCCAATGTTTCTCCCAGCTCTCAACTCGAAATATGGCCAATAGCGGCTTCATTTCCAAGCTCTCTTGGTGTTATTTTCAGTCAAATATGACAATCACTCTTCAAGTTATGACCAAAATAGTGAATGGCGAGAAACACACACACTCACTCCACAACTCGTACTTGCTCACACACACACTACAGTAGCTCAAAAGTGATGGGGAGGGGTAGACAACAGTCCTACACATACATTGCAAGCTTCACACACACACCAAAGATCAAAGACAAGATGAAAATCTTTAAGAAACAAGCAAATTCGAAATTCTAGAGCTCTCCTTCTTCACCATGGCAAAAATTCCTTACAAAGAGTCACATAGGGACTTATATACATGGGCCCTAAAAATGGTCCTTTCACACAAGCGATCGGCACTTTATTAACTAATCTCTAATTTTCTACTAGTTTACAAGGATAATATTACAACGATTTGCGATTATGCATCTAGCGGACTCCTCTAGTGCATTTGCATAGCTTTGAGGGAATTTCCTAGGATTTTGAAGAAGAAAAATATGCCCATTAATTTGAAATTTTTGGGCTCCCCTCTTGTGCCTCTTTGCTCTGCGACAATCTCCTTGACATAATGATAATGCAACTCAATGTGCTTAGTGCGAGCATGGAACACAGGGTTCCTCACAACTACAAATGCAGTCTATCTGTTAGTGAAGACAATCATGGCAGAAGACTCACCAACACCCAAATCACCCATAAGGCATCTGAGCCACACACACTCAATAGTCCCTTTGAAAGTTTCCCTATACTCGGCTTCATAACTAGAAGTGGCCACAATAGGCTACTTCTTGCTCAACCAAGATATACATGAACTACCAAGCATGAAGCAAAAGCCACTAGTGGACACACGAGTGTCACAACAACTAACCCAATCACTATCAGTAAAAGCATGCAAATCTGGCAGTAGTGATCGCCCCTTCAGATAAAACAATCCAAGTAGTCGGGTACCACTCAAGTACTGAAAGATGCATTTAACCACTTGCCAATGCTTGACACCTAGGCAATGCGTAAACCTGCTCATATGTGAGACAACAAACTGAATATGTGGCTGAGTGATGCATACGTAAAGCAAGCATTCAACAACATGGTGATAGAGAACAACATCAAATGCACCTCGAGCATCATGAAGATTCAATCATAAACCTGTCTCCATAGGAGTGGCAATAGGCTAACAATGTTCAAGGTTAAAACACTGCAATAATGTGTCAATACATTTCGTTTGATACAAAGACATTCCACGATCAAGTTGCATAAATTGAATGCCCAAATATTGGTGCAAATGTCCCGAATCAGACATCTCAAAGGAGGCATGCAAATCAGCCTTAAAATCAGCAATATGCTTCTCAATAGGACCAATGAGTAGCATGTCATCAACATAGACAACAATGATCAGAAGCATATCAATAGCATGCTTAACATATAAGGTTCTTTCAATTGGAACTCAAAACCATGTGCAATTAGATAGGCATGTATCTTTTCATATCAAGCACGTGGTGCTTGCTTTAAACGATATAATGCCTTCTTTAACCTGCACACCTCATTCTCATGCCCTTTCTACACAAAGCCATGGGGCTAAAACAATACACTTCTTCATGCAAGTCATAATTCTGAAATGAAGTTTTAATGTGCAATTGGTGTACAATCCAACCATGATGGGCTCCAAGTGCAGAGATGATATGAGCAATAGTCATATGGCATGAACATGTTCTCCCACTCAGCAAATCCATTTTATTGAGGTGTATATGCCACTTTACACTGACGTTTTATCCCATGTTCAGCCAAAAATGCATTAAAGTCAGAAGATATATATTCTCTCCTCCCCCTTCCCTGATGAGAACGGAGATGCTCATCTTACATGCTGACAGATTTTCAACCAAAGACAAAAAATCTTTGAGGCACAAAACACTTCAGACTTTGCCTTCAATGGATATACCCATACATGCTTGGAAAATCATCGATGAAATTCATGAAGTAAAGATAGTTTCCAAAACAAGGTGTCTACATAGGACCACAAACATCACTATGAACAAGCTACAATTTCTGTGTAGCTCGAACTGAACCATCTTTTGGAAAAGAGGAATGTTGTAGTTTTTTCTAAAATACAACCTTCACATACATGGTTATTTAGTGCCTCAAGTTTGGCCGAAGAGGATACTATTTCAGATTTCTATAGCCGTACCAAACTAGCAAAATTTAGATGACCAAAGCATGCATGCCAAAGCTTTGCGTTTGACATAGCCTAAGAATCATGTACTGCACATGTTGAATCAATCACAGATTTTTCATAGTCTATGAGCTTATATAGCCCACAACATAAAATGCCCGAAGGAATAATCACGTCACCATTTGACATATCATGAAATGTACACTTGTCATCAACAAATTTCACAACCAAGTCAATCTTGGCTAAAGTCGAAACTCATAATAGATTCTTCTTGATCCTTGGCACAAATAAAGCATCTCACAATGTAAAAGAACTACCATGAATAGTAGTCATAATGATCTTACAAACTCCCATTACAAGATAGGAGGATTTGTTGGCACATGTGATAGTATTCCCTGTAGGTGCAGGCTACAAACTACATTGCAAGGTAATATGTTTGGTTGCCCCACTATGAAAATACCAAACATCTAAGTCTATTGCAAACATGAAGTGCTCATGAGAAGATGGAGCATAACTGCAAACAGTAGTAAATGCCCATTCTTCATTCTCCATAAGATTAGCAGACTCTGTTTTGAGTGTAGAGACCTCGACAACTACCATTCCAACCTCCTTCTTCTTTGCCTCTTTAACAACAAGTCTTGGATAGCTATTAGAGACATGATCATTGGATTTACAGTATTTGTATAATAATTTCCGCTTTTCTGATTCTTCCCATCTTTGACTTCCTTCTTTGCATGCACAAAATGAGTAGATTCCTTCTTACTAGTAGAAGAGCTCCATTTTCCTTTGCCCTTCTAACTAGCCAGGTAAGCTTCATCTGTAACACACATAATATACCTGTTCTACATAGAGTGATCTTCTTGCAACATACATAATAGACTAGGAAATCTTGATCTACAACACACATAATAGACTTATTCTACCTAGACGGATCTTCCTACAATAGAACATAAAATAACTCCTTAAATGATAAGGCATTTCATCATCAAACAAAAAGTAGAAGGAAAATTCTGATATGAGCCGAGAAGACCATTCAGAACAATTTGCACAAGTGAACTATCAAGAAGGATTGCCTTTCATCATCAAACAAAGAGTAGAAGCAAAATTCTGATATGAGCCGAGAAGACCATTCAGAACAATTTGCACAAGTGAACTATCAAGAAGGACTTCATCAACAAAACTCAACTTTTCCTTCAAATCCTTGATCATTGTTAGAAAATTGTCCATAGAATCACCTTCATTCATGTGCTCACTCTCCAATTGTTAGGTAAGCAATATGAGCATCATTCCTAGATTGGTACAATGTGGTAATTGTATCCCCAACATCCTTAGCTATTTTGCAAGAGCCAATGTGAGGAATAATGACATGTTTGATAGAAAAACCTATCAATGCATGTGGTTGAGTAGCTCTTTCATCCCCACGAATTTGCTCTATAGTAGTTGTAGCAAAAACCGTCGTATGAATAGGAATCTACACAATATCACCATCCTCGATCCCATCTACATGAACTTTAGTACTTGTATTTGTACTACCTGTACTCATAAGTGTAATAAGACACTTTTCAACACCTTGTACAATATTCCTGAGCCCCTTTGCAACCAATACATGATGCATCATATAAGCCCACAAAGGATAATTGGTACCATCCAACTTATCCTCAACAACCAACATATGGAACACATCACTACTTTTAGCCATGGCCACTGACTAAAAGAGCTTTATGTAGAAAAGTGACTGTATTTGAGAAAGTTGAACAGAACTACCCAAACACATTTTGCTAGGCCTATAGCAGACTTCAAGATGCTTATACTGGTGAACTCAAACTGGTATATGTCTTTGGCACAAAAAGATAAATTAACCTACATAAACATTGTGATAGTCTGTTTGGAGGCCAAAATGAGCTCAAATCATGATTTTGAGTATGCACACCAAATTTCATGCAATTCTGATACTATGATCGAAGAGGTGTCGATGATGCCCTATATGAAGTGGTGACCTACTTTGATACCAATTGTTGGAGTTAGAAATCTGCAAAAGCATCAAAAAAATATAACGAAGAAGAAGAAACTTGGAGCACAATACACAATGCTAAATGTATTACCACTAGAATGTTCAAACATAAGTAGCCCATTAGGGCAATAGTCATATATACAAACTGGGGAGAAAAAACCTCCTAAAGAGGGAAAAAAGTGCCCCGACAATCCTAGTGTGTTCACACACATCGCTACCTAAATATATCAACATGCAAGGTAGCAAATTAGATGCATCTCTATCTTATCATACTTGTTCAAGCTTCCATACTGCTTCTTTTGTATGAGATTGGTATGCTACGCTTGCATCTAGCCTTTGTGATGAGAATGCACCAACTTCATTTGATTAACTACAAAATAAAAACAAAATGGATGGCTTCTATGCAATCAGAATATGAAGCTACTATGAACAATGATACTTGGTCTTCATGCGACTTGGCTCTTGGCAAGAACGCCATAGGCACTAAGTGGGTATACAAGCTGAAGTGTAAGCTTGATGGAACAGCTGACAAGTATAAGGCTAGGCTTGATGCAAATGGTTATGCTCAAGAAAGAGGCATCGATTTTCATCAGAGTTTTGATCCTAAATATCGAATGACTATTGTTCGTAGCATCTACGCAGTTGTAGCTCATCATGGTTGTATATCAGTTAGACATTAAAACTGCATTTTTGAATGGTGACTTGCATGAAGAAGTGTATGTTTTCAACTTTGTGGTTTTGTGTAAAAAAGGCATGAGAACAAAGTGTGTAGGTTGAAAAAGGCATTATATGTTTTGAAGCAAGCACCACATGCTTGATATGAAAAAATACATGCCTGTCTCATTGCACATGGCTTTGCGAATAGTCCAACTAAGAGAACCTCATGTGCTAAGCATGCAGATGATGTGGTTTTGATCATTGTTGTCTATATTAATGACATGTTGCTCACTCGTCCTCATGAGAAGCATACTGCTGATTTTAAGGCTGATTTGCATGCCTCACTGGAGATATTAGATTTGGGGCATTTGCATCATTATTTGGACATTCATCTTATATAAGTTGATGGTGGAATAGCTTTCTGTCAGATAAAATATATTGACAAACTATTGCAGCATGTTGGCCTTGAAAACTTCAAACCTTTTGCCAGTCCTATGGAAAGAGGTTTACAGGTGAGTCTTCATCATGTTGGAGATTCATTTGATGTTGTTCTCTATTAGGCTACTGGATGCTTGATTTACTTATGCATTATTCAACTAGATATAGGTTGAGCAAGAAGCATCTTGCTATGGCCACTTCTAGTTGTGAGACTGAGTATAGGGTAGCTTTCATAGCAATTGTTGAGTGTGTGACTTAGATGCCTTATGGTTGATTTGGGTGTTGGTCAATCTTCTGCCACCACCATCTTCACTGATAGTCAAAGTTCATTGGAAATTATGAGGAACCTTGTGTTCCATGCTCGCCCTAAATGATTGTAGGGTTCTAATAAGTTTAGAAAGGATCTACAACAAACAAAACAAAAGACTAATGGTGCACCTTTAGTGTGTTGTCTTCTTTGTTGTAGATCTCTCCTAGAATTATTAGAAGATGAAGGCTTATGATGATTTTAGGAAGGATCATTTGATAAGTAACTGCACTCAAAATTGTTGATGTGTGAAACATCACAAGAAATGAATTAATGTGACACTAGACAACCTCTATGGTCACCATTAACACATTTCCACTCCAAACATTGAAAAATGTTAGCCAAAACCAAGAACTTTACTTCTTCAGAACTTTCTAGTCACTGAAATGACATACCTTCAGTATTTTTACTGATTTATCTTAGCACATATATTATTTCTCCAAGATCTTTTGGTGGATAAAACTAGAAGAGTGGAGCTTTCCAACAAGCTATTATTTGCAAGAAATGGATCTCTAAAACTCAAGTTATCACCTTGTATGACTTCCCAAACTCGAAATTTTGGCTCCTTTACTAATTTTGAGTGTCTAAAAATGAAAAATTGATGCCTGGCATCGACTTGCAACCAAAAATCAATGCCAGGCATCGACTTGGTGCTTTTTTAGCCTCTTTTTCTACACCTAAAATGATCGGTTGGACACAAGACATGAACAAAGCACTTTTATGCTAGAAGTCGATGCCATGCATCGACTTTATGCTGAAACTTGATGCCAGGCATCGAGTTGCTCCACAAACCTCATGATTTTAAGAAGTTATAATAGTACATATCACTTAGAGAATAAAACAAGCACTTATCAACACAAACTCGATGCCAGGAATCGAGTTTCTTGGAAACCTTGAACTTTTGAAATCATTTCACACAAGACAAACTTTGGAGATGGAGGAAGAAGACTTATACATAGAAGTTTAATTAACTCTTTCCATAACTAAGAAACCTCAAAAATGCATAGGTGCTTTCTCACACAGAGAAGCCCGACAATTCTCAATCATACAAAATGAGTACTAGCTCACTTTCTCATTGTCTTCCTCATCGTATCAATTGATACAAACTAACTTATATACATTTTCTTATTCTCGTGAGTTTTTTTTTTAACTTCTAGAACTAAAGTGAATTAACTTTACAAATATATTACACTTGTGAATTTGTCCCTTCACATACGCGTGTTTTTTCTTTTGAGGCTTTAACCTTCAAATATATGTCCAATTAGTGATTGTTTCTCCAACAGCTCCCCCTCAACCACTATTTGATATTCTCTGTTTCTTGATATCATCTTCTTTTCTTTTATTGTTGCCATGCTTTTGAATATGCTAGTCTTCACACCATCCAAGCTCTTTGTCATTATGTCTTCTATTTGATCTTTATTAGAAATGAACTCCACTTCAATCTCCTTCTCCATTACCTTTTCTCTGAGAAAATGATATTGTATCTCTATGTGCTTTGTCCTTGCATGAAAAATTGGATTTGCTGCAAGATAAAGTTTCTCTGCAATTTTACATATCAAACTTCTTCAATAGATTCAAAAGATACCTTTCTTGTGATACATATATGCCATGATCTGTATAAGTGACTTCCATTCCAAGAAAGTATGATAACTTTCCTAGATCACTGATCTTGAGTTCTTTTTCAAGTAATCTCTTAACCTCCTTGATTCCTTCATCTGAAGTACCTGTGATTATAATGTCATCTACATAAATACAAATGTAGATTGTACCTTCCTCTGCTCTTTTGATGAGTAGACTTGGATCTGATTTTGAACTTTGATATCCAAGATCATTGAGATACTTCACCAGTCTATAGTTCCATGCTCTTGGAGCTTGCTTCAATCCATAGAGTGCTTTTCTCAGCCTGCAAAAAAAAAAATCGGATACATAGAATCTATAAACCCTTGAGGTTGTTCCATGTATACCTCATCTGATATGTATCCATTCAAGAATGCATTCTTTATATTCAATTGACTTAGAGTCCATCCTTTTGAAGTGAAAATAGCAATGATTGTCCTTATAGCTGACATCTTAGCTATAGGACTGAATGTCTCATCATAATCTATGCCATAGGTTTGGGCATAGCCTTTCAACACCAGCCTAGCTTTGTATCTGGCTATACTTCCATCCCCAAGCTTCTTCACTTTCTAAACCCATTTATTTCCAATTACCTTCTTACCATTTGGTTTAGGAACAAGTTCCCATGTCTTGTTCTCCTCTAATGCGTTGAATTCTTCCTTCATGGCTTCTTCCCATTGCTTCTTACCTTTAGCTTCATCATAGTTCTGAGGTTCTTCATCATCTTTGACCATATATGCATAGTTCTTCTAAGCTATGTAAGAAGTATCATAAGAATATCTTTCTGGTTGCCTCCTAGTCTTGCTTGACCTCCTTGGTTCACATTCTTCATAAGTGTTTGGCTACACTTCTTCATCAAATATAGGAGCTTCTTTATTCCTTTTTGTTAATGAACTTCTAGATGTACCTGCTTGCATATAGTCTTCATCCCTATTTACCTGCACAATTGATTTTCCTTTCTCACATCTTCTTACCTCTTCTTCAAATTCTTCAGCTGTATGACTTTGATCTTGAGGCCAACTTTTTTGTTCATCAAATGTAACATCTCTAGAAACAATAAATTGTTTGGTTAGAGGATTCCACAATCTGTAATCCATCTGCTTTTCATCATAACCAATAAACACATATTTTTCTGCCTTTGGTTCAAGTTTATGTCTAAGTTGTGATGGCATATAAGCATATGCAATTGATCCAAACACTTTACAATGATCTAGTGTTGTTTTGTTACCCCACCAAGCTTCATATGGAGTCATACCATTGAGAGCTGCACATGGTAATCTATTCACAAGATATGTCGCTCTATTTACAGCCTCAGCCCAAAGATAATTTGGACAATTCTTCTCCTTCAACATAGCTCTAGCAAACTCAACTAAAGCCATCTTCCTTCTTTCTGCTACACCATTTTGTTGTGGTGTATACCTGCAAGTTATTTCTCTGTTAATACCTGCATTCCAAAGATAGTCATTGAACTCTTGGGAGAAGTATTCTCCCCCTCCATCAGACCTCAGTCTTTTAAGCTTTTGACCTCTGACTCTCTCTGCATATGCATGAAAATGCTTGAAGGCTCCAAACACTTCTGATCCTTCCTTCAAAACATATAATGTTATCCATCTTGTAGCATCATCAATGAAAAGAACATAATACCTTCAACCACTAATAGATCCTTCTTTTGTTGGTCCCCGTACATCTGTATGAATGAGCTCTAGTAATCACGTTGCATTTTGCCCAAAATATAGCCTTCACAAACATGTTTTCTAGGTGCCTCAAGTTTGGGCAAAGAGGACACCATTTTAGATTTCTGTAGGCATGACCAAAGCATGCATGCCAAAGCTTTGCATCTGACATAGCTTGAGAATCATTTAATGCACATGCCAAATCATTTACAAATCTTTCATAGTCTATGAGCTTATACAACCCACAATATAAAATTCCAGAAGCAATAATCACCATTTGACAGATCATGAACTGTACACCTATCATCAACAAATTTCAAAACCAAGCCAATCTTGGCTAATGCAGAAACTGATAACAGGTTCTTCTTGATTCTTGGCACAAATAAAGCATTGGAAAAAGTGAAAGAACTACCATCAGCAGTAGTCAAAATGAACTTACTAACTCCCATAAGAGGATAAGAGGAGTTGTTGGTGCATGTAATAGTATTCCCTGTAGGGGCAGGCTGGAGTGAAGAGAAGAAACTACACTACGAGGTAATATGTTTGGTCACCCCACTGTCAGTGTGATTGATTGTGATGAAATTAATGAATGTGCAAGAAGCACAATGAATAGGATGACATCCATAGATGTTCACTTTCACTAAACGTGGATACTATGTAAAGAGTTGATTTTTCAAAGAGATGATTTGTGATGGTTAATTGATTGGTGTTGATCTAGACGATCATTATATGCATGGATATATCTCCATGTCATAATCCATCCAAGATAATGAATGAGTTTGTTTAATCATAAGGATTAACATGTCTCCTCATTTTTTTTATTTGAAAAATGATTGAGCAAATAGTTAGTGAGGTAGCATCGTCATAGCGATTTGCATGCTACTGTTTCAGAGAATGCCCAGATTTATTGAAATTTTGAGGGCAAGTAGCTCATAGGTGTTCCTTTAAGCTGAAGAATGTTCAAGTAATCTGGATTCTTTTAGATATGTCAAATGACCTTTGCACTAAAAGTGCTTCTACTAGAGGTATAGGCCTGAAACAAGTGACATAGGCCTGTTACAAAGGGCATTTCTCTTGATTGGTAGATTCAAATGTAATGATTTTTGTTGCAAATGAAACATTGATAGATTCAATTTTTTCATATCAATTTTGATTATTTTTTAAGATTACTTGATAGGTCAAATAATCTCTGCACATCAAAGTGTAGCCTCTAGAATTTATGAAATGACCAGAGACCATATCACCTAGAGGTGTGCTTGGTTCTCTTAACGCATTTACTCACATTGAGTTTTTTTTGTTTCTAACATTAGTTAAACATCTTCAAATTGTTTGTATAGAATTTCAAGATGAAATGTTTCTCCATTTAGGAGATATAAAGAAAAGAGTAAAAGGTAGCCTTTACAAATCAGTGTTAAAATTGTGCAGGTATAGAGGCTTAGTATTTTGGTCATTGTGAAAGCTCCAAAGGTCCAAATACTATGAAACTTATACCAATACAATAAGATATAATAAAAGTGTAGCAGTAGTGTTTCTACGCTCACCTAAGCGCAGGTGTAGCAGAGATAGAATTTTACCTTTGAATGAGTATTTGATTGCAATTTGAATTGAGATTTTGTGAGACCAAACTAGGTAAGTTTATATATACTAAAGAAAATAAAATTTGGAGTTTTTTTTTATCAGTCTAAGGGCTTCAAGAAGATGACCCTATACATTTTTAGAGCTGGTCATCAAGTATTCGACCCTTCGAGTAAAATGGTTATAAAACTCTCAGAAAATATCTAAATCAAGTAGTTTTTGTGCCTAATGAAGGCTTGAGAAAATCTACATAAGTCTTGAAAATTTCATTCATTTTGGATTATTAAAAGGTAGCTAAAATTACGCTTTAATCTGATGCTATTGAAAATTGTTTATGCAAGAGACATTGTTGAACAGAAAAGACTTTTCACAAGTTTTTATGATATTTTTTGATATGGTGTGATCACCATGGGCTAGCTATGCCCTAGATCCTTGTGTATTGAGAATTGGTTTATGGTGACCATTCTCAATAGGATAGAGGAGACTCTGTCAAAATTTTCAGAAATATATATATTGCCATGAGAGCATGGAATAGGAGAACTTTAGTAGTTGTTCTCATTTCATTGGATTCATACAAGTTGTATAAATTCCAATTTATTGTGAGTCAATATTTGATTCAAGTCACATGATTTGATATTTGATGCAAGCTGCATCCTTCACAACTCTTGTTGAGTTGATTTATCATTTGTCAACTCCAGATGATTTGATGTTAGAGATAGTTATGAGTGATAGAGTCATAGGAATGACTCTGTTCTTTCCATTGAGGGAAGAAAACGCTTAGGAAAACTTCATAATTTCATTATTATTATTTATGGTTATGAGTACTCACGGATTTATTCTTATTATTTTTGAGAGAAGTGTTCGGCTTTAATCTCATACACGCATCTATGTGGGGTATAAATTTTGGTGGTATGGGACATCAAGCTTTGTATTCTACCTAGGTGTAGAATAGATGGTATGGGGGAGAAGTCTCTAAGATTGTATTTTTGATATGATTTGGATTTTATTCATATGATCTTCATACTATTAGACAATAGAGGGGCAGTTGAGGTAGTCACTCTGTATGTGATCACAAACAAGGCAAGTTTGTAGCCAAGTAGCCTAGAAGCGAAAAGGCAAGGTTTGCACATAAGAACTATGAATAGGCAATTGCATTAAGAAGAAATTCAAAGATTACGTACTACTTTATTTGATATGTCTGAGAATAGGCCATGGTTCATACATAGCGTGTATGAGGTGAGCTAGATGCTTAGCCTAGTGGGCTATGAGTGTGCACACATCTACTTACCATTTTTCAGTATGTCTAGTGGACTCATATTATGGTCCTCATTATATCTAGAAGTGCGTGATTATTACATTAGTTTACTAGAGACACCTCATTCCTAGTTAGGAATGATTTGATCATAGTGATGATCAGATGGTGGTCAGAGATAAAGTAAGTTGCATCCACTTGGAACATCTTAATGTTATTATTGAGAAGGCAATGGTAGTTCCACTAGTTGCTATACTTTCTTAGCACGTCTTCACTTGGCATGATGGATTGAGTTCCACAGAGTGGATTGAGATTTAATTTGTATGGGAATTATTTTGATCCCTAGTTTGGATTATTATATATATTAGATCTAGATGTGGATCCATGGTTTGGATATGAATGATTGGGATCTTATTCCATAGTTTGAATGTGATAAATTGAGGTCTTCCTCCATAGTTTGGATCATTGACATATTGATATCTTGGTCCATAGTTTGGATCATTGATAGGTTGTCATGTTGGAATCATAATTTGGACCGTGATGACATTTTCTTGAGTTTTATTTCATTACACTGAGTAAATCAAACAGATTTACTTGAGCTTAGAGATTAAACACTACTTAGAAAAGATTTCCATTTATCTTTAATATCTTTTAATATCCACGGAGAGTTGGGACATAGTCACATTTTTTTGAATGAGCATAGTATTTGTTCTCATTACTCTAGTGGAGTAAGTAATTTTTCATGATTATACCATATGAAAAGCTCTCAGTGGGTATTTTAGGGAGACAAGGGCAAGTTGCGGAGGTCTCTACAGGTAACAAGCCGTGACAAGTTAGTGGTCAAGGTCCAGGCATCAGGAATCCAAGGATATTCCGAGTACTTATGCTCTGCACATATGGACTCATTGGGCCTCACAAGGATTCCTATAGTATGCCCAAGGTAAGGACTACTATTTGTTGGTGGAAATGCTAGATATAAATCACAGAGACTAGTTGTCTACTTTTTGAGCATCTAGTATTTCAGACACCTACCACACTCTACTTTTATTATTTGGAATGACAGATTTTGATTCCCAGATTTATAGCTCCTTCTATATCATTGAGGACAATGATCTTTAGAAGGGGGAGAGAGTCTTATATTCTAGAGATGTGCATGCTTGGAGGAACGAGAAGTTCCTTTCTCCGGGGATAGCCAAGGCCAAAAGCCAGAGAGTTCATACTAGGTGCCTACTCATGATGGCCAAATGAGTAGACGAGCCTTAGAGAGAACTCTAGATGGTGACTAGGCAAGGGCTATAAATAGGCTGGGAGGTGATTCCCAGGCATGTCATTCTCCACTTCTCACAACAAGGTACCAAAAGCTAACATCCACACTCTTTAAAGCATACAGAAACCTGAGAAGAAGATATAGGAGCATCATAGACCTACGTATGGTTGATTATAGTGCACAAATAAAGAAGCTGGACAAAGGCAATTGTCAACGAGGGAAATTTAGAGTTAGAAACTACCTTATGGGAGAAGTATTGTCAAGATTAATGAGTGAAATAGAGCCTATGACTCATGTCCATGATCCACCAAATTGATTCCACAAGAACACTGTAATGATGATGATGCAACATTACACAATAGTCATAAATGTACTTGAAGAAAATGTATCAAAATGTATATGGTAATGAATATATCACATAGGAGAAGTTAATGGACTACACATAGGTAGTGTGGTCACAATTTATGCTCAAGTATGTAGCTCAATGCTTCTTAGAAAGACTCTCCTATCCTATGACTAAAAGTGTGTGTATTCATACACGTGTTGTAAGTTTGCATTTGAGTTTTCTCTCACCTAAAATTGATCCTTCAATTTAGGGACATGATTGATCCAACTCCTTAACCAAATAAGCCATGGGTTCACTCTCCTCACTTCAGAGATTCCATCTTCTTTTTTATTTTACAATTATCCAAAGTAACTATGCTCAAAAGGATAAGCATGAGTCCATATAAAGTTCTCTCTTATAAGGTAATAAAAGAATGTGTAGTCCTAAATAATTAACAAGTATTTAGGCTTGCTAATTGTACCAATAGCTCCCCCTCAAGCCTAAGATGCTTGAGCATTCAATCCTTCATGATCTCTTATAATCCGATCATTGCTTTGAACCTATTCAATTTGCTTCAATTCAACGCCTTTTGTATCATATCTACACATTCTTGATGAGTTGATCTCTTACTATTGATCTTCTCTATAACATAATCATAATGAACTTCTATATGTTTAGTCCAAGCATGATTGATAGGGTTAGCAGAAAGATGTAACAAACTAATATTATCTCCAAATATATGTGGAGTTGAGGTGTTCGACCCTAAATCTGAGTATAGGGTCATAATTAACATAGCTTCTTGTGTAGCATTTGCAAGTCCTCTATATTCAACCTCTATTGATGAAAGGGAAACTATAGCTTGCTCCTTGTAAGAGCATGAAATGAACGTTGTACTTGCAAAATTAAAATAACCATATGTGTTTCTCGAATCATCTTTAGAGCCTACCCAATCTTCATAAATTAAGTTCAAAATCTATATCAGATGTCTATGGATAATATAACCCTTTCTTTGATTATTCGCTTCATATACTTTAGAATTCTCTTGGTTACTTCCATATGAGGCTTCCTTTGAGTGTGCATGAACTGACCCAACAAACTTACTCCATAGCCTACTCTAGTTAGATTTCCATAATTTAGACTTCCAACTAGACTTTGATAACTAGTCACATCTGAAATCCATTCACCTTCATGAGAGCTTAGCTTCAGATTTACCTCCATAAGTGTACCAAAAAAAAATTGTATTTTCCATCCTAAACTTAGAGAGCATGTCTCTAATGTAATTCCTTTGAGTGAGGAACATGCCTTTTTTTTTGTATATACAACTTCGAAGCCTAGGAAGTATGCAAGAAAACCAAGATCAATGATCTTGAACTCCTCCTTCATTTGAGCTTTGATCTTCTTTATTCCATCTGCATCACTTCCTATAATAACTTTATCATCAGCATATACACATAGGTATATGAGATTTGAATGATTCGTTTTAATGAAGAGGGAAGGATCTATCCTAGATACAATGAGGCCTTTATCCTGCAAGTAAGTGACAAGTCTATGATTCCAAGTTCTAGGAGTTGCTTCAAGCCATACGAAGCTTTCCTCAACCTGCACACATGTTCAGGGTATGATTGATCTTCAAAGCTAGGAGGTCAAGCCATATATACTTCTCCTAAAATCCAACCATTTAGAAAAGAATTTTTAACATCCATTTTTATATATCTTCCAATTCTTGGAAGATGCAACACTCTTGAGTACCCTAATGGTAGAAATTTTTGCAATAGGTGAAAATGTTTCTTCGTGATCAATAGATTTTGTTTATGCAAAAGCTTTGCCAACAATCCTTGCTTTGCACCTATCAATGGGGATATAGGAATTTTTATTTACCTTTTATGTCTAGCTTGAGTGAAGGATCTTCATAGATGGTTTCTTGGGTACCAATTCCCAATGTTGATTTTCTTGTAGAGCCTATATTTCTTCTTTCATGGCACTCTTCCATTCTAGCTTCTTCATTGCATCTTCATATGTAGATGGCCCTTCAAAGTTTGAGTCTTCTGCTATGTATATTGAATACTTAGTGACTAAAAAACTGTCATGACTGTTGGAGTTAGACATTTGTGGAAGCACACAAATAGCACAAGGAAGAAGAAGAAGAAGCTTGGAGCACAACACACTATACTGAATGTATTACCATTAGAATGTACAAAGATAAGTAACTTGTTCTTTGTCCTTTATCTCCATCTTCCTTCAAGTTTTTCTCATATGTGAGCATCAAACCAAGTAATTGATTCAAATGTGGAACATAATGATTTAATGAAAGTTTTGTTGATAAGACAAAAGGTTTCCACCTTTCATCCCCTCTCAAACATGTAAGTAATTGAGCAATCAACCTATGATCTTCAACATCTTCATCTATGGATCCAAGACTATCTGCTAGATCCTTCATCTTAGTGACATAATCACTAATACTTTGACTTGGCTTCTTCTTGAATGTTGTAAACTCTGACCATAGAATTTCTTTCCTTGCTTAGGTAGTATTTTGGAAATGATACTCCAATGCAGTCCATATATATTCAGATGATTTCAATCCTCTGATGTGTGGTAGCAAATGATCAAAGATTGTATTGTAGATGTAGGCTTTTGCACTTGCATCCTTCTTCTGGCAATGCTTTAAAGCATCAAGTTCCTCTTTCTTTGGAAGGCTTTCATCTTCAAATACTGGCTTCTCTTCTTCACCTGTAACATATATCATGAGATCCTTACTCATAAGTAATGCTTCCATTCTCATTACCCATGCGGCGAAATTATCTCTATCCAGTTTGTCAATGGAGATATGATCTGCCATACTCCTTTCCTTCTGCTACAACCTGTGAGCTTAAAGGATAAAGAATAATACCTTTTGGAGTTCTTTGTGTATGAAGATACTTTTGAAGTAACCTTCTGGTGCCTTGTGTCTTCAAATGCTTCATCTTTTAAACTTTAATGAAAAACGTTTTAGAAACTTCTCGTACATTTGCCGCCTTCTGCTCTTTAGGACCTTTCTGCTCTGATACCACTTGTTGATGTGTGAAACATCACAAGAAATGAATTAGCGTAACACTAGACAACCTCTATGGTCACTATTAACTCATTGCCACTCCAGACTTTGAGAAATGATAGCCAAAACCAAGAACTTTACTTCTTCAGAACTTTCTAGTCACTAAAATGACATACCTTTAGTATTTTTGCTGATTTCTCTTAGCATAGATATTATTTCTCCAAGATCTATTGGTGGATAAAAATAGAAGAGTAGAGCTTTCCAAAAAGCTATTATTTGCAAGAAACGGATCTCTAAAATTCAAGTTATGGCCTTCACAAGATCACCCTGTATGACTTGCCAAAACTAGAAATTTTGCCTCCTTTAGTAATTGTGAGTGTCTAAAAATGAAAATTGGGTGCCTAGCATCGACTTGCAACCAAAAGTTGATGCCAGGCATCAGCTTGGTGCTTTTTTAGCCTCTTTTTCAACACCTGAAATGACCGCTTGAACACAAGGCATGAACAAACCACTTTTATGCTAGAAGTCGATGCCAAGCATCGACTTTATGCTGAAATGCGATGCTAGGCATCGAGTTGCTCCACAAACCTCATGATTTTAAGAAATTCTAGCAGTATATAACACTCAGAGAATAAAACAAGGACTTATCAACACAAACTCGATGCCATGCATCGAGTTTCTTGGAAACCTTGAACTTTTGAAATCATTTCACACAAGACAAACTTTGGAGATGGAAGAAGAAGACTTATACACAGAAGTTTAATTAACTCTTTCCATAACTATGAAACCTCAAAAATGCACAGGTGCTTTCTCACGCTGTCAGAGAGATTCTCTCTCCCTAACTGGATATCCCAATCCTTTATTTTGACATATGAATGGTTGAAATAATGAATAGAATTATTGAATGCATGGTTCAAACATCAGTAGAAGATACTATGATTGTGGAATGGATCTCAAAGAAAGTCAACCAAGACTTAGTATTAGATCTTGCATATCCCTACTCATTTGAGCATCTCAAAGTCATAGCAGAAGAGGTTATATTCATATGCATTTTGCAATTATATTGCATGGTAATATTATGATATGGCAACAATATGACATGACACCATTTTGGCGTGGCAACAATTATTGGTATAGGCATATGTGTACAATTGATGATCGACATGCAGGGACACACACATGAAGAGGAGTCACACTTGAGAAGTGGCAGCAATGCATGAGATAAGGGGGTCTCTTCTGGTAGATCGGAAGGGATTTTAGGGGGGGATCTCCATGATCATAAGTAGAAAAGAAGATCAGAATAAGGACTTGGAAGGGAATATGTGCAGCCAATAAATGTTTTAGTTGGAGACAACAATTTGTGGATTAAAAAAACGCAAATGAAGGGTTAAACTAGCACATTTTACTAGGAGATGTGTGGTAGAATTGCATGGAAGAGGGAGACAAATAGGTGAGGTGCATGCGGAAGAGGGAGGTGGACTTCACTTCAAGGAGAGAAAGATATCTGAAGATTCGTGGAGGGCAAGATTTTGATTAAAGAATATAAGGAGCTCTTGCTTTCTCAGAGGGTCTCACGGGCATTAACCGCATCCGTTCAGTGCTGTCAGAGGAGATTGTTGAAGCTGCCGGTAGGAGGGAGATGCGCATGCGGAAGGGAGGCCAATTTTCATGCATCTTTATTTGGCAGATCTCTACAGGCACGATTGATCAGAGGAGAACGTGCGCTAGAGACAATTGGGACATAGATCATCTGGAAAAAGAAGGCCTCTGATTTGAGTGGCTAGAGTGAAGACAGTTGAAGGAAGCTGCCGCGCTGACAAGAAAGAAGTAAACATCGAAAGAAGCATCAACATGAGGAAAAGCGACATCTCAGAAATAGAGTTTTGGCAGAAACATCAACATTTATCTATAGAGTAGAGCTGATATGTTTGCACCACGCGACATCAAAATGCGTAGAAGCTTTTCTGATTTGATCTTTACTAATTTGCTATGGATTTCTAATGATTATGTATTTCCTTTAATATTTCGATTTATCCTCGCTTTGAATTCTGTTCAATTTGTGCGCTCTGCACATTTAATGTTTTATGATGTTTATGATTCAATGTTTTTGAAACTGATATCTTATCTAGTATGATGGAAAGCGAAAATGAATTTGATGAACAGATGAAGCTCACATCTCTAATTTTTTTATGACAATTCTTTGACAGATAAATGATATTATGAACTTAAAACTCTCACATGATTACGCTTTCTTCGATGTACCTTTTATTGAAGATTGGTGGATTGCCCATGTTTTTTGAATATGCATTGAGGATTTGATGGTATATGAATAAGCACTTTTTCATCATTGATGATCTTCTAAATTTCGTCCATGTTTGAATCATTCTGCAGAACGCCACTATACATATTAGCCCTTATTGGCTGAAGTACTCAGAATGGATTTTATCTGTAAAATATGATATGACTCGGAGTTTCTTTTCTTTTGAGTAAAACCGATGATACAGTGAATAATTCCTCTATGCTATATGTTTGAAAGAGATTTATATTCGATGACAATCAGTATATGGTTTCTCCACATAGTATTTGGTGCAGCTATACAGTATTCTTTGTAGTTCAAATAAAAATTATGGATGAACGATCCTATTGGAAGATAAAACTTCCCACGTCACACTAGAATTTTTTTTTTGCAGTTGATTCAGTCTCCGATGTTTACATATTTTAAATGTAAAGTGAAAGTGAAAGTTTGCATCCATTTTTCGTACATAGATGGTTAGTATAAATTTGATAAAAATTGATTAATTCAGTTGGAATCATGAATTGCTGAATGGTAGTTATAAATTATACAGAGAATTCAATTATACAGAGGTGTGACTCTCTCATATACACGCATCTTAGCTACAGGATGATCACATCACTTCAGGAGGAAGCTTCACTAGATCAATTCAAAGGATTGAATATAGGAACATTGCTATAAATGAAGTATAATCCACTTATTTTCTAGTATGAAAAGATATGTTTTTTTACTACATTGTGAAGAAAAATTCCAAAGATCATATTGAGTGAAAACAAATTTATACGAAATCTCTAATCCTTTTTCTTTGAGTCTTTATACCACCTGAGTTTGCTCCAAGCACCCGACGTGTGTCGTAATTCCAAGGGTTGTCTTGATCCACCGACCATTGTTTTCACTCCTACATTTGAACCCAACGTGAAGCAACGGTGGCAATCTCAAGTAATGTATGTTTGAATTTTTGTTTATAAATGAGCATGATATGATGGGACTTTTCTATTTTTCTCCCTTATAAAAAAAGATATGATGTGATGGGAGTTTTTTATTTTTCTTCTTTATCAAAAAAGATATGATATGATGGGAGTTTATTATATTTCTCCCTTATCAAAAAAAAAATGATATAATGGAAGTTTTTTTTTCTCCCTTATCAAAAAAGATATTCCAATGGAATATTATGAAAGCTACAAAATTTGACTTAATATTACTTTGGTTGTTACATCTGGATATTCGAGAAGTCTTATCTTGGATTGATATATTTGGTTTAAGTGTGCTAATAGTTATGTTTTTCATGAGTTTTTCAAGATGAATTATTTTTTAGGTTTAGGATGAAGAATGGGAGTTTATTGGTAAATCAAGATTTCTTTCAAGAATAGGCTATGAATAATCTTTTACTTCCAGTTTTGCACCATTTTGTTTAACCTTGCATTTAAAGTATGCATCAAATTATGTATAAACACATGTTGAGCTTTTCCCTTAGGTGCACGTCCATTCGCACCAATCTCGATTGTAAAATGCATTATGAAATTTGCCAGCAAATTCTAAGTCTGTGAGATAAAAACCTCTTCATCAAAAGCTCTTATCCCTTATGCACCATAAATTTTGGCAAATGCGCTTAAAGTATGCATATGATAGGGTCACATTACATGACCATGCATTGAGGCACAAACTGAGTGTTACCCTTGCACATAAGAGTGATTGTAAGGATTTATGTATTTTCACATTGCTATGTATGTGAGTGAGTGCACAATCCTCACCATCCGAAGCCTTTTACCTTGCTTATTGCACCATATTTGTTCTCTATGCATTTTAAAAGTATGCATTTATAGGGCTAATTACGTGGCCTTGCATAGGCACTTTGTTTTTAAACCCATGCACATATTATGCAGATGATCTTTATTTTGAAAGCAACAACAGGTATTAGTTAGTGCATCCGGAGGAAGCACAGGTTTGGTGGGGGTGGATGTCGGAGAGATTTTCTCTCCTCGCTTGGAAAGACAATCAAAGACAAGCACAGAAGGTGGATTACCACTCAACACTTTTAGGATCCAATTATAATGATGCCGAAAGATCAACCGATAGATTCAACCATTATTGCATATTAGGAACATCAAAATTCCATATTGAGCTCTTTGATATTGAATTTCATTGGGGTATCTTAGTGATCTTTGTTTACCTCTGTATTGCAATTATAGTGCTAACTTGATATCCACTTGTGGATACTATTGAAAAAATCCATGCCAACATTCATACATATTTATAATCTTTTGTATTGATCACAAAAGAAGCAATGAGTGGACGATGGCTTTTGCATGGAAAAAGAGGCAGTCCACTAACTCTGAAGGGAAGGAATTTGGTAAACTCAAGAAATGAAGGACTGCCGCTTACGACTGATGGAGGGTGCTGCATGCTCGGCTCTGAATGGGGAGGAACGCATAACATAGGAGATTACTGGAAGTTATTGAACGTACACCTTCATTTTCAGACAGCCGACGCCAACCATGGGGGTTATGATGCACATCATATAAGGAAGAGGAGGAGATGCTACGGGGGAGAGGCCAATCATATGTCTTAATTTGGCGGCACAGATTCAGAGGCAGTTGAGAAGGCCTTCTTGGTTGTTGTTTATCTTCAGTGCTCACATAGAATGCAGGAAAGAAAAGAATGAAATGTTGGAGCTCGATGTGTGGATTCCAATCTCTGCTAACATCCGACAAGAGATCTCCTCTAATTAGAGAGAACCTTTTTTAGTGAAGGTCCCATAAAATCTCTGAAGGATTGGCGAATACCCTCTCTGAGTGGAGCAAATTTGATGTGATGGGTATGATCTGAAGATTGACGAGAAGGAAAAGAATTTTCTGGTGTTTGAAGGCGCTCAGCTCATTCGACTCTGACCTCCATTGTTTCCTTCTAGGTGTGCTATAGACAAAAGCAATTATGATAGTAAACTCAGTACTTGCGCTCCATACTTGATCACAAAAAGTGGAATTTGAGTGGAAGATGGATGAAGATTACGTATCGCAGAATTAGTGATTAGAAATGTTCTCAGCAGAAGTAAGAAACTCATGAAAATCGTAGACTGTGAATTTCACTACTTTATCAAGCCATGGTCGGTGAAAAGTGAATTCAATTCTGATCGCTTCAAATCCTCAGCAAGATGGTGATTCATATACCTCGGTAATAAGGGATTATTCGAATAATAACTGTAAGTCCGCACGAATTATATTTCAAGTTCATATTTGAATATTCGGTTCATACTCTGTGTTTTTTTTCTTAAGAAGGCATTCTGAAACTTTTTATAATAGCTTCATTATTTTCAGTATTTCGATGTTATTCATTGTCCGGGGAAACGATTTGTTATGATCCACCAAGCAAGCTTTTAGCAGCGAAATTATTATTAAAGTCGTTCTGGTGCATGTCCTTTGCCGACCTTTATTACTGTTCTTGAATCAATTCTAATGTTGTGTGGTGGCGTGAACCAAGTCTTTGTAGGACTGGAATAATAACATTGATCTTAAGCATGTTTTCCATGCGTGTTCCGTTCACAGATGTTGTGTCTAGTCATCAATCCACTTCTTCAATGTTAGTAATGAAACACAAAAAATATAATTACCTATGCGCTCCCAAAAAAGAAAAAGGTAAGTCTGACAAAAAAGCATCAATGGATTCATCTTATCATTTTCAAATATAGTTTGCAAATTTTCAGAACGATATTGCATATATCGTGGACGACTAATGTTTGCCTCTTGACGCAACCATGTGATGCTTCGGATATATCCTCATATGTGTTATTTTAAGTTACTTAACATTAGTTACACTTGCGCAAGAAGAATCGAGACGTAAACTATGCTCGAAGGCCAATTTTCTATATTCATCTAGCGGAGGCGAGAGACCATCAGAACTATGACAGGAGGGGTTGATATCTGAAAGGAGAGGAGTTGTAATCGGCTTCCTGATCATTTGAGAAAACTGGCGGCTTTGTTTTGGATGAGCACCAATGATCTTCCATCATAGAACCTGAGCTTTGATTTTTTTATGCAACAGAGATGGTTAAATTAGTATATGAGAAGCTGTGTTAACATATCAGAAATACAAAAGGCGTTTTATCTGATTACATTCTGTGCCATAATTGTTTTTGTTTTACGAAAAAGTGCTCTATGGATGTTTTATGAATTGATTATATCTTGCAATATAGTTTTCCATGCCCATAATACTTATACCTGAAAGAAGTTTTATATGTTCTGAGTTCTTCGCATAGACAATCACTGATAGACAACTGTGTGTGGGTAGCAATATAGTAGCGCTTAATTGACCAGGTGGTTCGTGTTAATTCTCTAATCAATTGAGAATAAATTTCATTATATCATATGCAATTTCTGCTATATATAAAAACTTACAACGTGATGTGAACAATTATTGGTGCATGTATTCTTAAGTAGTATTGTTAACAAAAACACATTGAGCTATTCTTAGAATCGAGGCACAATAGATTATCAATTGATGTCTTCAATATAATGTTATATGATTGCATCGCATTTCTTTAACCTTGCTAAACGAATGAAACTCGTATATATTGAAATTTATTATGAATTTTGTGAGCAACGTACGTGTTAAGGAACTCATAGGATTAAACGACCACTTGCATTATTTCATCTTGGATTGGTTATCTTGGAGTTCACATTCTTTATTAAAAAAAGGAACATCTTGGATCATTGTCGTGAAGAGTCATGAACGGTTTCACATAATTTTTATTTTCATGCAAAAGGAAAGATAGCATATTAGATGAATAATAATATGTTTTCAACAAGAAAGTTGATGAATCATTTGTTTGGAAAATACATAAAGATATGACTCTACAATTGAGCTACTAATGTTTGATTTCTTTGAATCATCAATGTACATGAGCTTGCTCCAAGCACCCCGCGTGCGCCGTTAGCGAGACGGTTGACTTGATCCACCAACCGTCACTTTCGCTCCCACAACACAGAGAAGCCCGACAATTCTCAGTCATACAAAATGATTATTAACTCACTTTCTCATTGTCTTCCTCATCGTGTCAGTTGATACAAACTAATTTATATAAATTTTCTTATTCTTGTGATTTTTTCTTTTCTTTTTTTTACTTCTAAAACTAAAGTGAACTAACTTTACAAATATAATACACTTGTGAATTTGTCTCTTCACATAGGCATGTGGTTTTCTTCTGAAGCTTTAAACTTCAAATAGATGTCCAATTAATGATTGTTTCTCCAACAAAAATCCATACAATAGTGGACATAGACAACTAAAAATGGTAGAAATCATTAGAAATGGTGCTGAATGTGAAGGGCATGTGCCCCTTCAACTAATCACACATGTGGAAGCTAAAGAGCAAGAGGCTGAGCAGTTAATTGAACAAGATAACTCTTCATATCCATAGTCCGTCAATCAAGAGTTGTCTCAAGATAAGAAGAGGAAGGAGATAACCCTAAGAGAACATTAGTGAAAATTGGAAAAAGAAAATAGGTAGCTTGGAAAGAGAGCTAAGACATGCACTTACTAAGGCTTCTCTAGAAAAATCAATAGTATCAAAGAATAATAATGTTTGTAAGAAAAACATAGCTCCTTTGCGCATATGTCCTCTCCATGAGGCTCTAGAAGTTCTTTTGGATGCCTATGAAGCCCAGGTGAAGAGTGGAACTATTGTTGAAACCCGCCACCACTGTTAATATGATGCTTAGTTAGTCAATGAATGGCTTAGCATGTTTAGGAAACTCAAAGTTCTCTCAAAAGCTTCTTCAAGAGCTCGCCTACTCAAGAAACCTACATCAACAATTTTAGTTCAAAAGCCCATTCATATTTTTATGATGGAAAAAGAACTATGATTATTTAGGCAAAGTCTAGAAAAGAGAGATAGTCAAAAGAAAATCACACTATGACAAGAGCAGTCCTAGATTCAATACAATCTTGCTCAAAAGAACCTATTGTTGGTATGGTAGCAAACATGGTTGATTAAAAAATAGACATAAGTTATGTGATACGTGAAGTTGAGAAGGAATACCCAAAATACTACTTGGATAAACTAGAACATGGAAGGTGGACAAAAGAATGGAGATATAATCAAGTGCCTTTATTATAGGAGATGTGAAATAATATAGAATCACATTATTTAGAAGAACCTATAAATGAAAGTGCCTCTTGGATGTATCCCTTTATAGAAGAAGAATTGGAAGATCAAGACTTGATAGAGCATCCATGATAAATTGGAGAATAAATGAGAATTTATATTAATAAATACTTTTTTAAGATATTCCATATCCATCGTAACAAAGAGTGCACCAAGTATTCATTTGTTAAAGAAAACTTAGATTAATTGCATTGTACTTACCAAGTCCTTCCTTTGCATGTCCTTCATCCTTTAGAAGTTCATGTTGCCAATCTTCTAGGCCACAAGTTAATCTCCAAAAATTTTTTAGCTCTAATTGACAAGTAGATAGTGTGAGGGGTTGATAGATTTACCTCAACGGTGAAGAGTGACCTTCCTTTTTTTCCTTTTGCTATGAGCTTGTAGTATTTCTTGGGGGTCTTTAACAAAATATCGTGGATCATTGAAACTCATCCTATAACTCTTTCAACCATTTGATGAAGTTCTTGGTCATGGTTGGAACATGCAACACATCCTTCAACACCTTGGAGCTCCGAGACCCATTCAATAAAACATCTCCCACATGTGTGATCTTTTGTTTAGTTTCATCCCCTATTGCTACATAACCTGGAGTGATAGGCGAGTGTAAATTGAAGACAACATCTTTGTTGGAGATAGATGCCTGCGGAAGCACGCGAACAACACAAGGAAGAAGAAGAAGCTTGGAGCACAAACACACAATACCGAATGTATTACTAGAGAGTGTAAAAAGATAAGTAGCCCATTAGGGCAATAGGCATATATACAAGCCGGGGAAAAAAAACCTCCTAAAGAGGAAAAAAGTACCTCGGTGGTCCTAGTGTGTTCACACACATCACTACCCAAATATATAAACAAATCCTCCCTTGGAGTGATGCGGTGAACAAGGAGTTGGCACTCATGTATAAGGAAGTGTCAAGCTATGTGGAAATCACTCCACAAAAGGAAGTAAACCCAAAGCTTTGTGGAAATCTTCAAACTTCTCCCTAGGCAGACCCTTCGTGAAAAGGTCTGCAATGTTCTCCTGCGTGGGCACATATGCCAAGCTAATCTCCCCAGCAGAGAACCTCTCCCTGACATAGTGATAATGCACCTCAATGTGCTTAGTGCAAGCATGGAACACAGGGTTCCTCGCAACTGCCAATGTGCTCTCACTGTCACTGAAGATGGTGGTGGCAGAAGACTGGCCAACACCCAAATCAGCCATAAGGCGTCTGAGACACATACACACTCAACAGTCACTGTGAAAGTTGCCCTATACTTAGCCTCACAACTAGAAGTGACCACAGTAGGCTGTTTCTTGCTCAACCAAGATATACATGAGTTACCAAGCATGAAGCGGAAACCGATGGTGGACACACGAGTGTCATAGCAACCAACCCAATCTGAGTCAAAAAAAGCATGCAAATCTGGCGGTAGTGATCCCCCCTTGAGATAAAACAACCCAAGTAGTCGAGTAGCACTCAAGTAGGGAAAGATGTGCTTAACCATCTTTCAATGTGTGACTCTTGGGCAATGCATAAACCTGCTCATCTGTGAGACAGAAAATTGAATATCTGGCCAAGTAATGCATAAGTAAATCAAGCATCCAACAACCTGTTGATAGAGAACAACATCAAATGCATCTCCAACATCATGAAGACTCAATCGTAAACCTGTCTCCATAGGAGTTGCAATAGGCTTACAGTCTTCAATGCCAAAATGCTGCAATAATGTGTCAATATATTTTGTTTGATACAAAGCCATTCCACCATCAACTTGCATAAACTGAATGCCCAAATAGTGATGCAAATGCCCCAAATCAGACATCTCAAATGAGGCATGCAAATCAGCTTTGAAATCAGCAATATGCTTCTCAATAGGACTAGTGAGCAGCATGTCGTCAACATAGATAACAATGATCAGAAGCACATCATTAGCACGCTTAACATATAAGGTGCTTTTAGTTGAGCTGTTCTCAAAACCATGTGCAATCAGATAGGCATGTATATTCTCATACCAAGCACGTGGTGCTCGCTTTAAACCATATAATGCCTTCTTTAACCTGCACACCTGGTTTTCATGCCCTTTCTGCACAAAGCCACGGGGCTTAAAAACATACACTTCTTCATGCAAGTCACCATTTAAAAATGTTGTTTTAATGTCCAACTGATGTACATTCCAACCATGATGGCTTGCAAGTGCACAAATGCTCCGAACAGTAGTCATACGGCATGTAGGTGCAAAGGTCTCATCAAAATCAATGCCTCTTTCCTGCGCATAACCCTTCGCAACAAGCCTAGCCTTATACCTATCAACACTACCATTAGGTTTATGCTTCAGCTTGTATACCCACTTAATGCCAATGGCCTTCTTGCCAAGAGGCAAGTCATAAAGACCATGTACCATTCTTCATTATAGCATCATATTCAGATTGCATAGCAGCCATCCAATTTTCAGAATTCTGTGCTTCATCAAAAGAAGTATGCTCATTCTCATCAAACAGACTAGACGCAGCCATAGGATAACAATCAGATGCAAAGGAGGCACTATGAGAGCTTAAACGAGTACGACATGATAAAGGTGCATCTAATTTGCTGTCACCCAAAGTCTACACCAGCCATTTTGGCATAGTTTTTGCCTGCTCAATATCAGCTCTCTCATTAACAAGTGCATCATGTAGATCTGCATCAGAAATGGAATGATCTGCACCATCACATGAAACCTGCAAAGGCTGAGAAGTTGCCTCATTAGGACCAGCACTAGACTGTCCACCTGTAAAAAGAGGCATCAATGTATCATACATGTCTTTGGAGCTAACAGATGTCTCCTTAGTACATGAAAGCAATGGCTGAATAGCATCTTCTAGAAAGACAACATCACGGCTAACCAGAATGCATTTAGTCTATGGATGATACAGAGGATAGCCTTTACTTTCAGAATTGTACCCAACAAAAATACATTTTAGTGCCTCATTATTGAATTTTCAAGGATGTTGTCTAGGCACTAGTGCACATGCCAAACAACCAAAAAAATGCATATGAGCAACAAATGGCTTACGGTCATGCCAAGCCTCATATGGAGTGATATATTGCAACACTTTAGTGGGACACCTGTTCAGTACATATGCTGCAACTTTTAGCCAAAACAAAAAACTGTTTAAAGCACATGAACACTTTGGAATTTGCTTTAAGTGGATACACCCATGTATGCCTGGAAAAATTATCAATGAAAGTCACGAAGTGAAGGTAATTTTGAAAAGAACTGTATGCATAGGACCACAGACATCACTATGTACAAGTTACAATTTTTGAGTAGCACGAACTAAACCATCTTTTGGAAAGGATGAACGCCGCATTTTGACCAAAATAGAGCCTTCACAAACATGTTTTCGAGGTGCCTCAAGTTTGGGCAAAGACGACACCATTTCACATTTCTGCAGGCGTAGCAAACTAGCAAAATTCAGATGACCAAAGCATGTATGCCAAAGCTTTGCATCTGACATAGCCTGAGAATCATTTACTGCACATGCATCTTGTTGAAGCAACGGTGGAACTAGGTCCTGGCGAGACTTGAAAACGAGTTAAACAATTGGAGAGGTATGCAAATCAATCTCACTGGTTGCACAATGGTTATTAACATGTTCCGCATTTTGTCGACCATTTACTTCCTCTCTTGTTGGAGACGGAAAGAGAAAGAGATATCCAAACTGGAAAGTATTTGCAAAAACTTCCTTTGGACGGGAGACCTCAACAAGAGAGGGGTGCCTAAAATCAAGTGGTCCATCTGGGGGCCTTGGTATTTTGGACATTGGGTGCATGGCTAACAAACTTGCGGCAAAATGGATGATTAAGGCATGGTGCAATGGGGAGGCCTAGTGGGCCAAGTTGATCTTCAGAAAAAAGAATGCGTTGACTTTTGTGGGATTCTCAAATTGGAAGAATCTTGACATTCTGACCCTTTTGTTTTCCCCAATCCCATTTTTCTCGAAAGCCTCGAATCTTGTGTGCTTCCTATGGAAGAGTTGGAATAAAGTCAAAAGCTTCATAAGAATCAGTGAAGATTGGAAGTGGGTGGCTAGTACCAAACAGAATGACTCTATATAGTTCTCGATCTATGGCATCCGGCAGGTGGAATCTTGGAACATTCGAAACATCAAGAGGCTATGGAACAAAGGCGTCAAAAAATGGAAACATCTCTGGAAAAAAGACACCAACCAATGGATCAACTTCAAGGATATTGACCCTAGCGTCAGCCTTACCTATGAAGAATGGAATACTTTACAAAGTAGACATATTTCTTGGGACCGCTCTAAAGTTCATCTTCTCATGGGGCATGACCCACCGTGCCCACTTGGCCTCAGATGGAACAATGATAATTGCCTAACAAAATTCCCAAACATCAAAGAAAACATTGATTATCAGGTCAACCTCAACAAGAAGTGGTGCTAGTCATGGACGATTGCAGTGGGATATTAAGTTCATGGCTATCTGACACCCTCTCATAGAAATCAAAAAGTCTGTCCTCTTATGGAAAATTCTTCATCGGAGAATCTGGACCAACCTAAAGGCTAGCAAAATTTGTGGGGTGCCTCCTTGGTGCAAGCACTACTACCGGTCCATTGAAGATGTTGCTCGCATCTTCTTTACTTATCCCAACTCCAACAGGCTCTGGCAGATTGTCAAAAAGCAAATTGGACTTCAGAAACATATCAATTGGAAACAAGCTCTATTGGGAGAAGCAATCGGTTGCTCAACAACTCTCTAGAACACCATCAAAGGGGAGGTGCTATGGAAGATGTGGCGGGAAAGATGTGCTTATAACTCTGGCGAGTCCCCCAAAAAGTGGTCAATTGAAAAATCATTATTCCTCCTCGACAAAAGAATCGCTAAGTATAAGAAATCCGCCCCCCCTCCCCCTTTAGGTATCATCAAGGGCTCCTTTTGATCAACAACAAGCTTAAACCCAAGTGGGACCTACATGAGGGTGATGAGAGGGGGATTAACCTTCTTTGTAATCCCATCTAAACTCTATAAAATCTACCCTTGCTCTTTGGAATTTGGGGGGTCCCGTGGGCACTAGTCCCCTTCAGTTGTACTTTTCTTTTCCTTTTAATTAATTCAAGTACGGGAGACTAGGCTAAGGCCGAACTTTCTGTATTTAAAAAAAACTATAAGAATTGCATGGTAGTTTAGTATGGAGAATCGGCTCTACTATCATTATTCCTATACTCTTTCAAAGTCTAGACCTAGCTTATATTCAATTGAATCTAATCCTTATCCTATCCCATCAACCCATGTTATCAATTTCATATGCATAGGTGGTGCTAACAATGTTCACATCTTCATGGGAAGAGGTGTAGCATGCATAAAGTTCAGTAATTGAACCGCTCTGATGCAAAAAGTTACGAATCGGAAATTTATTTGTTCAAATGATGGTGCAAAGTTTTCATGCATGTTTCTATAAGAAAACTGCCAAAACAGATCAGATGTATTCATCTTGAACCATCAACATGGTTATACATAATCCAATCTATCTTCTTCTAAATCGTATACATGAATTTGATGCATAGATTCAACATTGAGAGAGATTTGGGTTCTTAAAAAACCAAGCTTGGTAAGCTATTGAAGAGTGGATTCTTGAAGTTAAAGCCCTATTCATGAGGTTTTCAATTGTATTTGTCACATCACTCCAAATTACTTGGACATATTCATTTCATTCAACATTGACCTAGCTATATCTCTACTCTACAAATGGACCCTCTTTTGTTGAATCTCACTTGGTAGCTTTTGTCCATCGTTTGTCCCATGGATACCAAGGTTTTGGAAATTTTTAGTGCATGAAGAACACCTTTTAGGAACCTTGTTTCTTATCCAAGATACATCACTAGTGTGTGTGATCCCATACGATGTATCATCCGCTATCTTTAAATTCCTTTTACTATTTGGGGCATGTAGGTTAGTGAACCAAGTTTGGTTGCAACATGTTGGTCAGAATACCTTAAGGGTATTTCTGCAACACTTGAGGGGGTTATCTGCACTCAAAGTGGAACAGAGAAAATCTTCGGATTTCCTACTAAGTTTGACCCCATTGGACTCTACCCGTAGGGTGTATTTCGGAGGCCAACCACTTCCTAATGAAGTTGTCTTTCACAAAGAATGGATTGTTCACCTCCGGGGCCAACTACATAACTACTTTTGTAGGAATATGTAGACTAAGCAGAACTAGCTGAATTCAAATATATGAATGGCAGATTGCCCTTAGTCATGTTACAAAACTCCTATTCCCCAATGACATAGAACAAGAATCATTGGCGATTGTTTCACAAAAGCAATAATTATGAACAGAATTATAATTGTGCTTCTCACAAGGGTAGATCAACACTACATTTTCCATCATTGCTATTCTGAACTTGAAAAGCAATCAATATAGTGACTTTCTTTCTCAGAACACCTTTGAATACATTCAGGAATGGATTGAAAGAAAACCTCGATGAACATTCCAACTTTGGCTATTACTCGATAACAGGAAGAGAAGGAATTCAAAGGCTGAGACCTGAAAAGCCACCATGGAGGGAGCATTAGAATAGGGAAGGTAGAGTAGTAGGAGTAATGCCTTATGTATTCTACTCTACTCTAGATCATTAGATTGGGCCAAATTGTCCCTTATGGGTAAAGCATGGGGAAGAAAGAGGAGTTCTTATGTATAATCTAGGAAACCAACAAGCAAAGCCACAACAACGAAATCATCTAGTGGCTCAGCCCAATGTGATTGTGATCAAATTATTTGATGAGAAGGAGCAAGTGGATAAGATTCTAGCAGCATAGGTGGATAGGATCCCAAAAACATAAGTGCAAAAAAACAAAGAGTGCATGGGAGAATGGGTTTGTGATTGCAATCAATGTCTAAAGGCACATAACATTGAAGTTTTGGCAATAACAAGGTCCTGATTGAAAGAACCAATAGATTGGAAGGAGCAAAAAGGAATCAGGGATCAGGTGAAAAAATGAATTGAGAGGAATTAGGAGAACCAATAGGTACTTGATTCGGAGTTTGTAGAGTGATTGGTTCACCAACAACAGGAGAACAACAAAACGATCATGAATGATAAAGAGAAGGATTATTTTGAGGTACTTATTAACACTCCTTTGGAATTATCATTAGATAAGTAGTTAGCTTTGGTTAGAGCATTTAAGGAAAAACCTTCAAGGGCAACAACCAAAACTAGGGAATAATCACAATGTGTTATCAATGGTCAATAATATTGATCTAGTAGTTGTAGATTTTGTTGTCTCTCTCATTAAGGCCGAGTACCAGGGAACATCATTTGATGAGGTATTATTGGGCAGTGGGTGAGGATTCAATATCTTACCTAAGATTATTAAGAAAGAGATGAATGTAGAAGAACTAGCTTTACTGTGATTTTGGGTCAAAATGGTAGATCAGACCAAGGTACAACCATTATGGATTGTGAAGTAGCAAGAAATAAAAGTTGCAAGGATGCACTTCTTATTAATCTGGATACGTTGATAGAGTGTAAAGAGCCCGTCATGTTGATTTTTTCCTAATGTTCCTACTTGACAACCTCAACATGGTTCAAATTGGAAGGGGCAAACTATCTGTCTCACCTGCTTCAACATATAGTGGGTCTAGGATTTAACTGAGGCACACCATGATAGATTTTACACTTCCATGTTGTTAAGAGACCACATGGGGAGAGAGAGGGTCGAGGAAATTTTGAGCAACACATTTAGCTCAAGGGCTTCTCTTGTATGGTGTTGGGTTAAGATGATTAAGGTCACACTCATGGATACTTAGAGGGTTATTCCAACTAGGTGTAAGAGAAGGGAGAATCTCTTTGTTAGAATCACATGGTTTGAGCAAGAAGGACAAGAAAAGCAAATTGGAGCTTCAATTGGGTCTCATTAAAACCAGAAAAAGAAGTAGGCTTGAAGAAGATTTGAAGTGTCGCCACCTACAACTATATTTCAAAGAATGGTGGGTGGGTAAAGCCAATACCACCAAAGAAAGGTGCAAACTTCTGATTAATCAACTTAAAAAGATCATTCTATTGACGAACAAAGAAAAAAGTAGTTACTCCAAGTCCAAGAGTGAAAACCATAATTTCATTATTATTATTTTTAAAACTAATTTCGTCTAATTGTAGAAGGGATTTCATGGCTTCTATTTCTAAGTTGAGGGGTCCTAAGTTTCCTCACAACATAGCTAGATGGTTTGAAAAATCGATGAAAAAAATCTGAGCTTCAGGAGCTCGTTTAGGAAAGAGCGCTAGCTCATTAGGAAAAGTCTAAGGTTCAGAAAGAGGTTCCCAACTCAGAAAAAAATGGTGAGAGCCAGTAAGAGGTTGTCAATTTAGAAACAAATTTTGAGTGGGTAATCTCATGTAGAAATATCCTCAAATGGTAAGAATAGAGGATATTCCATGGACTAAGTGCACAAAAAAAAATAATTTTAAGTAGCTTCCAAACTCTTTTTCAGAGATGTTGTCAAAGCATTGGACATCGTCTCGAAGATGTTTTCTCATAAAGTGCCAAATTCGTGACGAACTATTAGATGAACTAATGCATGAAGTCTGCTTGGCTTCAAAGGCCACCCTGGTTGGAAGGACTTAGGGATTCTCACGCTTTTGTTCTCCCCCCACCCGGTCTTCCCTAAAGGCTCTAGCCTCGTATGTTCCTTATGGAAGAATTGGAACAAGGTCAAACAATTCATCAGAATCAGTGATGAGTGGAAGTGGGCGGCTGGCATAAGACAAAATGAGTCTATTTGGTTCTCGATTAGTGGCATTCGGGGGGTGGAGTCTTGGAACCTCCAAACTGCAAGGCGGTTATGGAACAAGGGGTTCAAACAGTGGAAACAACTCTGGAAACAAGAGACCAGCCAGTGGATTAGGTTCGAAGAATTGGACCCGAGACTTAGAGTTACCTTTGAGGAATGGACTCTTCTTCAAAGCAGGTGTTTAGCCTGGGACCGCTCAACTACCCGCCTTCTCTGCGGTCAGGATCTTCCTTGCTTGGAGGGCCTCAAATGGAGCAATGGTAAGAAGCTTTCCAGAATCCCCAACTTCAAAGAGGATTTGGATGTTCACCACACCCTTAACAAGAGATGGTGCCTTTCTTGGACCAAACTTCGGTGGGAGCTAAAATTCATGTCTATTTGGCACCCCCTAATTGAGGTCAAAAAGTCCGTTCTCATGTGGCAGATCTTGCATAAAGGTATCTGGACCAATGCAAGGGCTAACAAAATCTGTGGTGTGCCGCCATGGTGCAAACGTTACCATCGATGCATCGAAGATTTAGCTCACCTGTTCTTCGACTGCCCCAAGTCCCGCGTTATCTGGCATCACGTGACCCGAGTTTTGAGACTCACGAGTCAAATCAACTAGCAACAAGTGATGTTGGGTGAGGCGATCGGTTGCTCATCGAGGCTGTGGAATGCCATCAGAGGTGAGGCTCTCTGGAAGATTTGGAGCGAGCGTTGTGCTGTCAATTTTGATCAAACCCCTAAGGAATGGTCGATCGAGAAATCCTTGTTTCTCCTTGGTAAAAGAATCTCCCGAGTCAAGAGATCGCCGCCATTTAGACATCACTGTATTTATCTCCTCGAAAACAACAAGTTGAAACCCAAATGGGTCCCACATGAGGGTGATGATAATTTTATCCACCTCATTTGTAATGCCCTGTAGCTTGCCATACTCCTCCCCTGCATTGTGGGATTTGGGGGGTCCCATGGGCACTAGTCCCATTCACTTGTAACTTTTTCTCTTTATTATAATTAAAGTCCGGGAGATTAGGCTAAGGCCGAACTTCCTTTATTAAAAGAAAAAAGTCCACCAAAGCATGCTACCACTACAACTTATAATACCAAAGCATAACTGGCGAAAGCCTTCTATAGGAACTCCCCACTGTATAACCCGTGATAAGTGAAACATTCTTACTTTTTGTAAATCACATCCTATGTGGCCATATTAAAAGTACAAATAGCTACATGGATTGGGAAAAGCAGAAGTACAAGTTGGTCTGATTATAAAAAGGTAGAGATTGAAGTTCATAGGGATTAGGAAGATAAAGAAGAAAAGATTCTACACAGAACATAATAGAAGAGTAAAGGTAGTATACTAGAATTGTGGCGCTATGTTACCCAGAGGGTAGTCTTGCCATTCATCATTTGTAATAATAGAAGTTGTGTTTCTCATATACTAGACTATTTACTATGCATTATTTATGCTTGGTGCAAGATATTCTCCAGTGTTCAATAGTTGATTTTGTTTACTTGGTTTTGCTTTTTGCAATTCGGCGTAGCTTGTGATATTAGTTAGTTCGCATTCTAGTGATTTATGTTTCCTAAGACTAAGGCTGAAGATCCAATAGAAAGTGTAGTTCCCAATGTCCTAGTGTACTATTAATCACACTGTTTTGTCAATAAAGGAAGTTCGGCCTAAGCCTACTCTTCTGGACTTGTATTAAATAAAGGAAAAGAAAAGTACAAGTGAAGGGAACTAGTGCCCACGGGAACCCCCGAGTCCCACAAAGCGGGGGAAGACCTTATAAAGTTTAGATGACATTACAAAGAAGGTTAATCACCCTCTCATCACCCTCATGTGGGACCCACTTGGGTTTAAGCTTGTTGTTGATCAAGAGCACTTTATGATGTCTAAAGGGGGGGGATTTCTTATAGTTGGCGATTCTTTTACCGAGGAGGAACAGTAATTTCTCAATCGACCACTCTTTGGGGGAGTCACCAAAGTTATATGCACATCTTTCCCACGAGATCTTCCAGAGGACCTCCCCTCTTATGACATTCTAGAGGGTCACCGAGCAGCCGACCGCTTCTCCCAGTAGAGCTTGTTTCCAGCTGATATGATTTCGAAGTCTAATTTTCTTTTTGACAATCTGCCAGAGCCTATTGGAGTTAGGACAAGTAAAGAGGATGTGATTCACATCTTCAATGGACCAACAACAACGCTTGCACCAGGGAGACATGCCACACATTTTACTAGCCTTTAGGTCGGTCCAGATTCCTTGATGAAGAATTTGCCATAAGAGGATAGACTTTTTGTTTTCTATGAGAGGGTGCCAGGTAGCCATGAACTTCATTTCCCACCGCAACCGTGTCCATGACAGGCACCACTTCTTGTGATCAATGATTCCTTTGATATTCAGAATTTTTGTTAGGCAATTACCATTATTCCATCTGAGTCCCAACAAGCATGGCGAGTTGTGTCCCATGAGAAGAAGGACTTTAGAACGGTCCCAAGCGAGATGTGTGCTCTGTAAAATATTCCATTCTTCATAGGTAATGTTGATGCGAGGGTTGATATCCTCGAAGTTGACCCATTTGTTGGTGTCTTGTTTCTAGAGGTGTTTCCATTTTCTGAAGCCCTTGTTCTAGAGCCTCTTGGCACTTTGAATGTTCCAAGATTCCACATTCCTAATGCCATGGATCGAAAACCAAATAGAGTCATTTTGTCTGATACCGGCTGCCCACTTCCAATCTTCACTGACTCTTATAAAGCTTTTTACTTTATTCCAACCCTCCCATAGGGAGCACACTAGGTTCGAGCCTTTCACGAAAATTGAGATCGGGGAAAATAACAGCGTAAGAATGTCAAGGTTCATTCAATTTGGGAATCCCACCAAAGTCAATGCATCCTTGTTTCTGAATATCAGTTTGGCCCATGAAGTCTCCCCATTGCACCAAGCCTTAATCATCCATTTTGTTGCCAGTTTGGTAGCCATGCACTCCACGTCCAAAATACCAAGGCCCCCACTATCCTTTTGGCTAGTGCAGATGGACCATTTGCTTTTAGGCACCCCCTCCTGTTATGATCTTCTGTCCAAAGGAAGTTTTTGCAAATACTTTCCAATTTGGACAACTCTTGCTCTTTCTGCCTCCAACAAGAGAGGAAGTAGATCGTCGATGAAATGAGGAACATGTTAATAACCATTGCACGACCCGGAAGATTGATTTGCATACCTCTCCAATAGTTTAGCTTGCTTTCGAGTCTTGCTAGGACCCAATTCCACTGCTGCTCCATCGAGATACCAAAACCTAGGGGAATCCCAAGAAGCCGGAAAACTAGGCATGGGGGAAAGTTTTCGCAGCCATGTTCAAAGAGAAGTTTAGGTTGAGTCCCGACAATAGCTCTGAAAGCGGTCTTTGAGTGGTTGATTTTGGATCTAGAGGTGCGCAAAAGGTATCCAGGCACATCCAAAATGTCTCAAGAGTGGTATAGTCATTGTGGACAAATTAATCACTGTCTTTTTCAATCCCACCTCGAACGCATTTAATAGTGAAGTTCAATTAACCAAGTGGCAGTGTTAATCGTCATATTCTTCTAGTCTACTTGCGAATGTACGCAAGGCTTGATTTTTTGTTCTTTCCCCTCTACCTTGTCCTTCATATATCATGGGTTGCCCTTTATTTTCCATATTGTATCATCATTGAGCCATCTTATGTCTATCTTTATCAAGAACCTCACAAAATTTCTTATGTTTTGGTGGTGCAACAAAATAACCATACTTCTTCAATTTACTTATCAAATCCTCCTCTTTGGATTGTTTGCCTTTTGTTTTGTGATTCTTATTTATTTGTGCCTCTTCTTGCTCACTAGCTAAACTCATACCTGTATCATCATAGGTTAAATCCACTATTGTCTGAGATTCTTCATTTGAATCAAAATCCTCATGTCTACTATACTTCCCCTTTGACCTGCTAAATCTCTTTTCAACCCTAGCTATAGTAAGAACTAGAACATTAAATCCACCTACAATGTCTATGCTAGCCACAACATTCCTCAAGCTACTTGTTAATCCTTTCAAAAAACATGCTGCTAGCATTTCCTCTGTGGTCGTTCATTACCTTATAATTTTTCCACTAAAATTCTAAGCTTCTCTGCATAATCTTCTACTAGCACTTTTTTTTTTTGCCTAATGGCCTTGAGTTTTTTGAGAAAACTAGTTGGAGTCTTTTCTTTGCAAATGCTCTATAAAAATCTCTATCTCGAAAGCATTATAAGTAGGAAAATGTGGTATGCCATACTCGTTGAACCAGCTTATGCCTTTCCCTTCCAAGGTTGCTCCAAACTACCGCAAGCTAACTGCATCATCATACAATGTCATGTAACCATTAGCTTCCCTTTTAATTTCAAATTGGGTACCATAATGCAACGTCTTCTTTAGAGCCTCCTCTGAATTTGGCTACTTGACTCTAGGGTTAGGGGGTGGTTGAGCCATAGGTTTTGGCTAAGGTGGTCTCCTAGGTCTTTTTCAAGGAGCCCCTGCAACTGGGTTGAAGTTGAGTCATCTTCTTACCCCTGTAGTTCCTCTTATTAGTATTAATATCCCTAATAATCCTCGCACTATCCTTGCATATGTTCGGACAGAACCCTCGTCCTCTTGGCCTACAAAAATCTCTTCAAGGTTTAGTTCATCTTGATCCTCATACCACTCATACGAATCATTCAATGGATCCACTTTAAACTCACGCATGAACCTAGGTATAATACACACTTCCAAACCTTCATGCTCCTTCTAACATTCATCTCTCACCTCATACATGACAAGACCAATAGGAGCATTAAATGTGTCTGGGTTCAAAAACACATAAAAAGACCACACAAAATTTTAGTAAAGCACAAATACACGTTACTATAACATTACATCTACTGTCTCATAAATCAAACTTAACAAAAATACAAATGTACAAGCATACAAAAATGAATCACAACAAACTAAATGAAGATCGAATAGTCATGAATCTATAGTATCATTAAGAAGATAGATATCAAAGTGCATAATACATTTGTCTTTTCACCAGTCTTGCACTCTTCTCACTCTCATCCCTTCAAAATAGACAAAACAACCCACAATAGGAGAATACAACCACTAAGTGCCAGGATGTTTTTGGTAGACTTGGATTAGAATTGTTTATATAAGAATCTAGCTTAACAACATTTGAGTCAACAGACATCTGATTTACCAGAATCTCTAAATATCCAACTGAGGAGTTGAAATATCCAACTAAGTAATTCTAAATTTCATACATTTCTAACTAAGGCTCTGCATGAAGAGGCAAAAATAGGCTTAAATGGCTAGTTTGGAATTTCAGAGATAGCAAATTAGATGGACCTTTCTCATATCATACTCTTGCAAACTCCCATAGTGCTTCCTTTGTATCAGATTGTTATGTAGTGGTTCTCTCAACTCTTTCTCTTGAGAATGTGCCCATTTTTTTTGATAAAGCATAAAAGTTAAACAATTAGATGGCTCTTATGCAATGAAAATATGATGCTTTATTTGATAAAGCATGATGGAATAGTTGACATGTATAAAACTAGACTTGTTTGCAAATGTTATGATCATAAAAGAGGCATTGATTTTGATGAGACCTTTGCTCTCACATGCGGAATGACCACCACTCACAACATTTATGCACTTGAAAATCATCATGTTTTGGATTTACATCATATGTAAACTAAAAATAAATTTATGAATGGTAATTTACATGAACAAGTGTAAGTTTTCTAGCACTAAGGTTTTTTTTAGAAGGGACATGAAAAAAACTATGCATATTGAAAAAGGCATTATATAGTATGAAGTAACTACCATGTGCTTTGTATGACAAGATACATGCTTGCTTCCTACCATAGGGCTTTGAGAAGAGTTCAATTTAGAGCACCTTATATATTAAGCATGTAGATAATATACTTGTGATCATTTTTTTACATGTTTATCACATGCTTCACACTAGTCCTAATAAGGTTCATATATTTGAATTTAGGGATGATTTGCATGCCCCTTTATATCATTGTTTGGAAATTCAACTTATGCAAGTTCATGGAGGATTATCTTTGTGTCATATAAAATATATTGACATATTATTGCATCATTTAGGCCTTGATTACTGAAAAGCTACTCCCATTCCCTCGAAAAGAGGTTTAGGGTTGAATCTTCATGATGTTAGAGATGCATTTGATTTTTTTTTCTATCCACGTGCTATTGCATGCTAGATTTTCATATGCACCAATCAGCTTGATATTAAGTTTTTTTTCCATCACAAGAGAAGGTTTATGCATTGTCTAGCTCTCAAATATTGGTTGGGGGCTAAGCACATCTTTCACTTCTTGAGCATTACATGAGTACTTGCATTGTTTTATCCCAAAGGAGGATCAATATAGTCACATTTGCATGCTTTTATTACTCACACTTGGTTGATTACTATGATACTGATGTGTCAAGTGATAGTTTTGGCTTGATCATAAGCATCTCATGTATGTCTTTGTTGAGTTAGAAGCAGTCTACTATGACCACTTCGAGATGTGAAACTTAATATAGGTTAGCTTTCGTAGCGACTATTGATTGTGTGTGGTATAGACTTGTTTTGGTTGGTTTGCATGTTGTTTAGTCTTCTGCCACCACCATCTTTGATGAAGTATAACCACTCCTGGTTGCAATAGAAGAATGATAGGTGTTGACGCTCAAAGTCAAGGACAAAGCATGAAAGCACATCAAAAGGTGGACACACAAGGAAAGGGAGCAAGTAGGGAGCTTCAAGAAGTGTATGTCAAATTTTCAGAAGAATCCCCTACAACAATAGTGATTTTCATCACTAAAAACCATTGTAAATACCATTTTCTATTTTTAGTAACTCCATTTTGTTCAAGCCAAGGAGTCCTTGAGCTTGAGGAGTATTTGAAGTATCATCCTACCAATTTTCATAACTTTTAAACTTCGTTTGAGCCCTCAAATAAGCCCTGGAACCTAATTTTCAACTAGGCCAGACACTAGGTCTGGACAGGGCCAAAACTAGTCAAAAAACTATAAAAAGAGCTAGAAAGCTCATTTTTGGGGGTTAGCTAGTGAGAGAATAGAGCTTTTGTAAGAGAACTCTTTTGCAATCGAAGCTTTCCATTGTTCCTCTCTTTGATCTTACTTTGTGCGCGTGTGTGTGTATGTGTGTGCATGTTTGTGTGCTTTCACTCACGCACTTGTGTCTTCACTTGCTCGTGGTCTTCATACCAGTCCTCACGTCTCCGCGGATTGACAAGTAAAGGAGGTGGTGCTTACGCTTGAGCTACACCAAATTTGGCGCCGTTGCCGGGGAGAGAGCTTCGAGTACGAGCGTTGTGATGGTAAGATCGTAGATTTGCGACGTTGGAAGGTAAAAAAACTGTCATTTCAGTTCATTTTCTATTTTTTCCTCTTCATCTTCATCATCATCATCATCTCCACCTTCTTCCATCTTCTTCTTCATAGAAATTTCTTGTTTTTTAGTGCATTTTCACCATTTTCATACCATTTTTCATGCATTATTGTGAGGGAAGGAGTTAGGAGGTGCAAGGGAGAGCAAGCACTATTTCTTTTTTATGATTTTCCGCTCATACGGAGCTCGCCATTGCCGGTGCTCAGAAATTTGAATTTCCCGCCAAAAAACACGATTCTGTGATGAAAATCGCGATTCTGTGAAAATTCATTTTTTTTTTTAAATCACGATTTTCTGCTTCCTGCCTAAAAGCTTACTAAAAGAATCATGATTTTGTGGTCATTCTCAGAATCGCGATTCTGTGGTTGTGCTCAAAATCGCGATTCTCACAAATCACGATTTTCAGTCAAAAACACGATTTTGTGTACCACGATTCTGTGAAAACTCGATTTTTTGCTCAAAATCACGATTTTCAAAAACACGATTCTATGCTCAAAATCGCGATTCTCACAAATCAGGATTTTCAGCCAAAAACACGATTTTGTGCACCACGATTCTGTGAAAACTCGATTTTTTGCTCAAAATCGCAATTTTCAAAAACACGATTCTGTGCTCAAAATCGCGATTCTCACAAATCACGATTTTCAGCCAAAACACGATTTTGTGAAAAGACACAATTTTGTGAATCACGATTCTCTGAGACAAAATCACGATTTTCATGTTAAAAAAAGAAACAGGATTCTGAGAACCACGATTTTGTGAAAAACACGATTTTGTGAAAAACACGATTCTCTGCTCAAAATCACGATTCTCACAAATCACGATTTTCAGCCAAAAAACACGATTCTGAGAAAACGCGATTCTATGGTTGTGCTCAAAATCGCGATTCTCACAAATCACGATTTTCAGCAAAAAACACGATTGTCAAAAACACGATTTTGTGAAAACATGATTGTTTGAGAACACGATTTTGTGAATCACGATTCTCTGAGACAAAATCGCGATTTTCACGTTAAAAAAAACACGATTCTGAGAACCACGATTTTGTGAAAAACACGATTTTGTGAAAAACATGATTCTCTGCTCAAAATCGCGATTCTCACAAATCACGATTTTGTGAAAACACGATTCTCTACTCAAAATCGCGATTCTCACCAATCACGATTTTCAGTAAAAACACGATTTTGTGAAAAAGGCGATTCTGTGAAAACTCAATTGTTTTGCTCAAAATCGCGATTTTCAAAAACACGATTCTATGCTCAAAATCGCGATTTTCATGACAAAAAAACACGATTCTGTGCTCAAAATCACGATTTTCAAAAACAAGATTTTGTGCTCAACATTGTGATTTTCAAAAAACACAATTTTGTGCTCAACATCGCGATTTTCAAAAACACGATTTTGTACTCAACATCGGGATTTTCAAAAAACACGATTTTGTGCTCAACATCACGATTCTTTGACTTCACAGCATCACGATTCTCTTGAGATTCACAAAATCGCGATTCTCTTGAATTTTACAAAATCGCGAATTTATCCAAAAGGTCTTGTTTGCCTGTTTTGAACCCCAAAGCCTGAATTGACATAACTTTTTCATCCAAAGTCCATTTTTTGAGCTCTATAGCTCGTTGGAAAGCTCCTTTCAAATCCTACACGGCCTCAATTGTTTTTTATAAGAATAATGCATTGATTTTCAGTTAGGATATTTTGAAGTTGACCCTCCAGTGGGACTAGGAAACCAAGGGGGCCCCAAGGGATTTTGAGCAATACAAAGGGGAATTTTGGGACTAGAAGACAAAGCTTATGAACCTCAGGTCTGGTAGACACCTAGGCAAGGATAAACAAAGCATTAGATCTTCTGGTGCTAGTGTCAACCATACAACTAAGTCTTGGGCGCAACAACTAAGTGGTCATTCTTACAGACTAAGTTCAGACACAAGTGATTCAGAAATGTCTTTTAACATGGGGAAACCTGTAGGTGGCTCAGGACTTGATCATCTACAAACACCAGAAGGTCCCTATAAGACACAACTGGAATATGTTCAGATCAACCGATTAGGTGCTCGCATCTATGAGGATGGCCTGAGGCGATCAATGGTCCAACTCAAAAATCCAGATCAACCCTTTGGACTAGAACATCCGATGGTCAAGTTCAAAGAGGGTTCATACATTGATAAGGAAGGAACCATGTATGTGGTCACCAACCTACCAGATAGGACTGATGAGTTTGGAAATGTCATTCCTGAGAACGAAATGGGAGACCTAGAACAAGGAAATGTAGGACAAGGACCCCAGACTCCTAGAGGTAAGTCAGTTTTTACCCGAGTGATCACTCCAGATTGGATCCCTCAAGACAACAAAAGCATAGAACTAATCTTGAATAGAGAAACAGAGGAAGCCTTTTGGAGATTCAAGCCAGATCAACCTAGCCAATTGGGCATAGTCATCATCTACGAGTTCAAGGATCCAGAGACACCAGGCAAAGTGGTCTACCTGGATAACACATCAGAGAAAATTTTCTTGGTAACAGAACATGATAGACATGCATATACTTGAAAGAGTGAATTGATCTTCCCTCCACCAAGATCCAATGTTTCCCCTCGCCTCCAAGCAGTAGGATCATCCCACGCTCATGAAGCCCAGAGAGAAAGAACTAGAGAGAGACCTGAGGTAAGTTTTGCACACACCGTGGGCAGGAATAGGTCAGGATTTGAAAATGAAAAACCTGAAAGAGAGAGACACCAAGCACATAGGCAACAAAGAGATGAACATGATTTTCCATTGCCTAGACCCCGAGAGTACCCAATGAAAAAACTTGGAGAAGCTTGTCGAAGGTAGAAAAGTGCGTTTCGAAGCGATGAAGTTTGGTCAAGCCAACCGGCACAAGACCAGCCCTTGAGCTTTTGGAGACTCAAATAGACCTTATAGGCATGCTATAAGTGCAAAGAAACACACTATGTACCTTGGAGCATCAAGGAGAATGAGTCGATACAAAACAGATAGGTTCGCGGGTCGACTAGCTCAAAAAACTTACTATCTATGGAAGAGACAATGAACTTCAAATGCCCATAGCGACCAGCGTGATTACAATTAGAAAAAATCCTTTTATGGGAGTGATACACATAGGGTTGAGTGTATGGAATGCACAAAAGTATAAGGAATAAGAAAAATATGCTATAGGAATGAATGCGACATTCACCGGTGGTACTTCCTATTTTTCAGGAATACACAGAGATTGACCCCGAGGCAGAAAAACTGCGATTTCTCCAAATCTGCTAAACCAAATGCTTTGAAAATGTACAGGCATAAACTAGACACTAATATCTTTCCAATGAGTCCTCTTGCACTCAATTTGGAGTTCTGAGGAGAGAGCAGCAGCCTCTGCAAGATTACTGTTGGCGAAGAAGATGATGCAGAAAATTGAAGGAGCAAGACAATGATGGCCACAAGTGTATGTATATTGCTTCCATGTAATGTACAAGTGATTTCAACTCCTTATATAGCCTCTAGGAGTGTTCCATGACTTTTACAACTTGAATTTGAATTCAAATGAAGGTGGGAATGGTTGTTGGAGGGAATCAATTCACTTCCCTACAATCTAGGAAAAGTGAAGATCTTGATTGATCTACTTTTAGGTGATTGATTGCTTGATTGAATGCAACTTCAACCACCAAAATTTCGTGGGATTTTGGCCCTATATTTGTACCTTTACATGTGTACAACTCAAGGCTTTTACAACGGTAAATGAGCCATCAAAATATTCTCAAAAAATACAATAAATGAGCATATGAAAAAGAACTCTCCAACGGATATTCTTTCGACGCGATAGCCTTTGATGTAGATCAAATCCACCTCAAGCATAGTGTAAGCTTGATGTTCCAACAGCTCCCCCTCAAGCTAAAGTATGCTTGAGTCTTCATTCTCTGATAGGTTGAATACCTGCCATAGCTTTGAATCTACAAAGCTTTATTCCATCAAGTGCCTTCGTCATCATATCTGCTACTTGCTTTTCAGTCGGAACAAAAGAAATGTCGATCTCCTTTGCCATGAGCTTCTCCTGATGAAGTGGTAATGGACTTCTATGTGCTTGGTTCTCGCATGAAAAATAGGATTTGCCGCTAGATGCATGGAACTTACATTATCTCCAAATATGTGAGGTTTGGAACTCACAAGTCCCAAATCTGTATACAATGCTTTTAACCATATTTCCTCTTGAGTTGCTATGGTCAAGCCTCTGTACTCTGCTTCAGTTGAAGATAAAGCAACTGTTGGTTGCTTCTTGGAACTCCATGACACTAGCTTCGAACCTGCAAATGCTAAGTAACCAGATGTACTTTTTCTATCATCCTTAGCTCCTGCCCAATCTGCATCTGAGTAGATTTTGATATCCAAATCGGAAGAGTAAGGATAGAATATACCTTCGTTGATTGTACCTTTGAGATACTTAAGTACTCTCTTAGCCGCATCCATGTGTGGTCTTCTTGGTGAGTGCATGAACTGACTAAGCACTCCCACACTATATGAGATGTCTGCCCTTGTGTGAGTAGCATATATCAAGCTACCTACCAAGCTTTGATACTCTTTTATGTCTTCAATTTTCTCACCCTCATAAACACTAAGTTTATGATTCATCTCCAAAGGTGTACCTGCAGGTTTAGTGTTCTCCATTTTGAACTTGAGAAGAAGATCCTGAATGTATCTTCTTTGAGTCAAATACATTCCTTCATCTGTGTATATCACCTGCATACCTAGGAAATATGTGAGCTCACCTAGGTCACTGATTTTGAACTCCTCTTGCATGTGTCTCTTGATCCTTTGAATGCCATTTAGATCATCACCTGTCACAATAATATCATCTACATATACACATAGATAGATAACCTCATTGTGATCCCTTTTGATGAATAGAGAAGGATCGGAGCTGCTAGCTTTGAACCCTTGGTCTTGAAGATATGTAACCAACCTGTAATTCCAAGCTCTTGGAGCTTGTTTCAATCCATACAATGCTTTGTTAAGTCTGAAAACATAAGATGGATGATTAGAGTTTTCAAAACCTGGTGGTTGTGACATGTATACCTCTTCAGTTATCCAACCATTTAAGAATGCATTTTTCACATCAAGTTGGAGGAGTCTCCAATTCCTTGCAGCAGCTACACTTATCAATGTCCTGATTGTAGTCATCTTTGCAACTGGTGAGAATGTTTCCTCATAGTCTATACCATGAGTTTGTGAGCATCCTTTGGCAACTAATCTTGCCTTGTACCTGCAAACTGATCCATCTGAATTTCTTTTAACTTTATATACCCATCTGCAACCAATTACCTTTTGATTCGGTGACATCGGAACCAAATCCCAAGTGTCCATTTCCTTCAATGCATCTATCTCTTCGGTCATGGCCTTTTCCCAATTAGGGTTTCCCTTTGCCTCTTCATAGGTTGAGGGTTCCTCTGAAATAGAGTCTTTTGCCAAGTAGATTGAATGCTTTGTAACAAATGTGGAATCATATCCATACCTTTCTGGTTGTTTCTTCTCTCTTGCTGATCTTCTAGGTGCTTGTTTGGAGCATTCTCCAACCTCTTGCATCTTTGCTTTGCCTCTTGACTTCCATAGCTTGTAATCCCTTTCTCTTTCATCTTGGTCATCGTCTGTATCATTTCTTGGATCTTGGACCTGTGTATCATGCTTGCTTCCTAATTGATGAGAGTCATAATCAAGATCATATGGTAGTGTTACCTTTTGTTTGTCTTCATCATACCAAGACCTGTGTTCTTCAAACACAACATCTCTACTTGTAGTGAATTGCTTGGTTGAAGGATTGAAGAACCTGTAACCCATCTGAGTTGAATCATATCCAATAAACACTGCCTTTGTTGCCCTTTCATCTAGCTTACCTCTTATTTGTGATGGTACATGAACATAAGCTAAACAACCAAAAACCTTGCAATGTCCAAGACTAGGTTTTCTTCCATGCCATGCTTCATAAGGAGTCATACCTTGAAGTGATTTGGATGGTAGTCGATTGACAAGGTACACTGCAGTTGAAATAGCTTCTGCCCATAGATAATGTGGCAACTTCTTCTCTTCAAGCATTGTTCGGGCTGATCCAAACAATGTCTTGTTTCTCCTCTCTGCAATTCCATTTAGTTGAGGAGAGTACCTGGTAGTCACTTCCCTTTTGATACCTTTATCCTGCAAGAACTCATCAAACTCTTTGGAGAAGTATTCTCCCCCTCCATCAGATCTGAGCTTCTTTAGTGATCTACCTGTATGATTCTCCACATGTGCAAGATACTTCTTGAAGCAATCAAATACTTCATTCTTACTCTTGATAAAGTATAGAACAGTCCATCTACTATGGTCGTCAATAAATGAGACATAATACCTTGATCCTGCCAATGAAGGTTCTTGACTTGGTCCCCATACATCTGTGTGTACTAAGTCCAATAAGTTGTTGTGGATGTAGCCTTTGTGGTTGAATGGTTGTCTTTGTGCCTTCCCAATCTGACATGCATCACACTTGTTGATCATGTGTTGCTTTGATATGTTTGGCAGTCCTAGAACACTTTGATCCCTGCATATATCCTTTAAGGTTCTTTCATTCACATGAGCAAGTCTCTTATGCCACACTTCAAGCTCACTTAGGGTTTGAGACCCAAAGTTGAATAGAGCTATGTTCCTGGTATCTCCTACTTCAAAAGTAAAGAGCCTACCATGCTTCTCACCTCGGGCTATCTTCTTGAAGCCTTGACATGGATCTTCCACAAAAGCTCCATGTTGGGTGAACCTAACTTGCAAGCCTTTTTCAACTATTTGGCCTACACTGATTAGGTTTTTAGTGATAGTGGGTACATAGAGAACCTTACTCAGAATGTTTGTCCTGCCATTGGAAGCTTTGACATTACCAATCTTCTCCACATTGTGCTTCGTGTCATCCCCTGTTTGCACTTCATGTCTATGCTTTGGACTTTCCAAGTCAGATAGAAGAGCAACGTTGCCTGCAACATGATTCGAGCATCCTGAATCTATGTAGAACAAATGATCATCTTCTTTACCTTCTTTGTGGCTTAGGTTCATAAGAAGTAATGAGTCTTCATGTGGTTGATCTTCTGAATAATTGTTGTAGTCCCTTCTATTATAGCTTCTATTGTTGTTGTTGAAGTTGTGTCCACCTCTGCCTCTATTGCCGCCATATCCACCTCTTCCACTTCCTTTCTGGGTCTTCCCATTGAACCAGCAATTCTGAGTGGTGTGGTTGGTCTTATCGCATATGGCACAAGGTTGAACATTCTGACCTTTGGCTTTGTCTTGCTTTGGTCCTTTCTTCTTCCCTTTCCACTTGCTCTTGCTTGCGAAGTTGGCTTGGGAAGTCTCTTCTTCGTCTTCTTCCTTCTTCTTGCCTTTCTGCTTCTTATCCTTCTTATCTGCATATAGAGCACTAGTTGAATTACCATGATAAGAGTTACCTTCCTTTATGCTATTGTTGGCTTCTTGATTGAAGAGTTGTCCAAGAAAGATGTTGAAGTCTGGAGTTTGCACATCCATGATGAGATCATAGGCTGTCGTGAAGGATTGCCATTGCTTATCACTTCGAATGCCGTTGAGAATTTGCCTCATGATGACCTCTTCTTCAATCAGCTCTCCAATGGATGCTAACTGATCTGCAACCTCTTTGACCTTGGTAACAAACTCTGTGATGGTTTGTTTAGGTGTCTTCTTTATTTGGTTGAACTCGTTCCAAAGATGATTCTTTCTTGCTTTGGTACTAGCAGAAAAGAAAGTCTCCAGGGCATCCCAAGTCTCTTGAGATGTCTTGCATCCTCTAATATGTGGTAATAGAAAGTCAGAGATAGAGTTTAGTATGTACGACCTTGCTTGAGCATCCCTTGCGCACCAAACTGTGAGCTTATCTGTCTCCTCCTGTGTAGGTCCTCCTTTGGATCTTGGAATAGGCATAGCTTCATCACCTGCAACAATTCCATAAAGATTTCTACCTTGCAAGTAGGCCTCCATTCTGATTTGCCAAGCCGCATAGTTGTGTCGATCAAGCTTCTCGATTATTGAGGGAAAGCCGTCACCCATCTTGAACTAGCTCTGATACCACTGAAAAAGCTTGGAGAAGCTTGTCGAAGGTAGAAAAGTGCGTTTCAAAGCGATGAAGTTTGGTCAAGCCAACCGGCACAAGACCAGCCCTTGAGCTTTTGAAGACTCAAATAGACCTTATAGGCATGCTATAAGTGCAAAGAAACACACTATGTACCTTGGAGCATCAAGGAGAATGAGTCGATACAAAACAGATAGGTTCGCGGGTCGACTAGCTCAAAAAACTTACTATCTATGGAAGAGACAATGAACTTCAAATGCCCATAGCGACCAGCGTGATTACAATTAGAAAAAATCCTTTTATGGGAGTGATACACATAGGGTTGAGTGTATGGAATGCACAAAAGTATAAGGAATAAGCAAAATATGCTATAGGAATGAATGCAACATTCACCGGTGGTACTTCCTATTTTTTAGGAATACGCAGAGATTGACCCCGAGGCAGAAAAACTAAGATTTCTCCAAATCTGCTGAACCAAATGCTTTGAAAATTTACAGGCATAAACTAGACAATGATACCTTTCCAATGAGTCCTCTTGCACTGAATTTGGAGCTCCGAGGAGAGAGCAGCAGCCTCTGCAAGATTACTGTTGGCGAAGAAGATGATGCAGAAAATTGAAGGAGCAAGACAATGATGGCCACAAGTGTATGTATATTGCTTCCATGTAATGTACAAGTGATTTCAACTCCTTATATAGCCTCTAGGAGTGTTCCACGACTTTTACAACTTGAATTTGAATTCAAATGAAGGTGGGAATGGTTGTTGGAGGGAATCAATTCACTTCCCTACAATCTAGGAAAAGTGAAGATCTTGATTGATCTACTTTTAGGTGATTGATTGCTTGATTGAATGCAACTTCAACCACCAAAACTTCGTGGGATTTTGGCCCTATATTTGTACCTTTACATGTGTACAACTCAAGGCTTTTACAACGGTAAATGAGCCATCAAAATATTCTCAAAAAATACAATAAATGAGCATATGAAAAAGAACTCTCCAACGGATATTCTTTCGACGCGATAGCCTTTGATGTAGATCAAATCCACCTCAAGCATAGTGTAAGCTTGATGTTCCAACACCCAAGAACCCTTAGACCCATTCAAGTGATCAAGGCAATGAAGAACTATTTTGATGGGACAGGGGATCCTTATGATCATGTGGCCGAGTACAAACAAGTTGAGGACTGTTTCACCCAGTATGAGGCATTTGGTTTGACCCTTAAGGGCACTGCCTTAGCTTGGTTTCAACCACTGAGTAGAAGTAGCTCTTGCGATATAGGTCAACTGCTAGATGAAATCATTGTAGAATTTTCCAAGAGTGGTATCAGGCATAACACATCATCTGTGATCCACAGCTTCAAGCAGACACCCCAAGAAATAGTGCAACTAGCAGGTAGAAGGTTCAGACAATACCTAGAAAGATGCCCTGCTCTAGAGTTACCCACACCATCCAAACAAGTGGCTTTGTTCTTAGATGGCCTACTGAGCACAACGTTAAGATCATATGTGTACTTGAAAGAGCCTAGATCCATAGAAGAGTGTGTGCGGACGTGCATTGATATAGAAGATAACTTGGGTGAGGAGTTAGGATTGTCCAAACTCTATAAGGACTCTGATAGTTCTACTAGTCATACTTCAAAAGTCTCCACGGAAATAGATGATATAGCTGAGCAAGTTGTCAAGAAGCTGGGAGTCCAAAATAGACAAACACAGAGAGTCACCCCATTGAATCAGTGTTATACTTGCGGAGGCGACCACATGGCTAATGTATGCCCAATGCACAACCAGAACATGAGAGAAAGGAATACCCCATACTGCACTATTGAAAGGAAGTACACAAACCATACGGCTCAAGATTGTCCCTACAAAAGGCAGGCTGTTAGACAGAATTATCAACAACCTTACCCACAAGGTAGGTATCATAACCAATACCAACAACCATATTATAGACCACAACAGCAATATCAGGCACACTATAGGCCACAACCAGTCTTGGGAAACCAACCACCAACTCCTGCCAACGTGATTCCAGTCCAATATGTTGTGGGAGAGGAAAATCCAAATAGAGCATTGGTGCCACTAACCCCATTGATACCAGATAATGACTCTCACGCTCATAGTTCAGACTACTTCCATGAAGGTAGTCCACATGCTTATTACACTGAGTCACCTGAACATAGTGAGATTTACTCGTATCAATATGAGGCACCACCTGTGGAGCAAAATTGGGAGCCACAATACTCCAATGTCATGTACACAAATCCTAACCCTAGGCCCCAATTGAGACAAATGAGACCACAAGCCCCTAGAGGAACATGTTTTAGATGTCAGGGCGACCATTTCCTTCGTGATTGTCCCCACCCACCATCTTCGAGTCAAGGATAGGCTATCACAATACAAGTTTTTTGTCCTGATTGTGGAAAAGACCATCTCCCCAAAGATTGTCCAAGAAACCCCTCTAGTGCACCCAAGATTACACCCATTAATGTGGTAGGCTTAGTGGCAGATTCAAGTTCAAGTAGCAGTAATGTGGCTCCTCTACAGGCAGTTACTAGGGCACAAGCATTAAAACAAGATAAACCAGCAGAGCAATCGGAGTCGAGTGAATCGGGAGAACCTAGTAGGAGGAAAACAAGAACATGGAAAGATACCAGAGAGAAGGTTAATCACAAGTGGAACAAAAAGTTATCGAAACTAGAAGAAAGCTTGAAAGACGCGAAAACAAAAATAGAAGACATCGCATCTCAAAACCCCTCGCATGCTGACACTCCATCCACTCCACCTCATCCCACCCCACCACCCATTGTAAATAGGCCACAACCAGGGTCTGTTCTTGTAGATCCAACCCTAGAAGGCTTGGACATGATGTTCAAGGCCTACCACGCTCGACTTCAAGAAGGGCCTACAACTGCAAACCTAGACAAGAGTTACCCTAGAGCAGATTTAGAGATTGAACGGATGAAAATGTGCATGAAAATGGTAGAACAAGCTCAAGCCATACTTGAGTCTAGTCAAAAGTTCAATCAGACAAACTCTATCAAATCAGATTTGCATTTCCAGGGCTTACTAGAAAGATTAGAGCAATTGGTAAACAAACTACAAGTTTCTTTACCTCCAGAGGCTCAAACAGTTATTGAAAGAGGAAGCTCACCACCAATGGGAGCTTATGTTCCTAATTCCACAGATGCTGGAATACCTCCTTCAATTCAACAGTACTCTCAAGAGTTCTTGCAGGATATACAAGAGGAGAAATGGGCCAAGGAGAAGGGTAATTCCCCTCCTATTCTTGAGATTGATGATCTTCATGATCAATTTCCCCAAGACATTCCATCTATTTACGGAGATGAAGCAAAACAACAAGAAGACAAAAGATTAGATTTTGAATCTAATACCTTAGAAGAACTGCCTCAATTTCCAGGCCCATGGGAATCTAAATCCCTTCAGATCAGAGCTCCCACAATACTGGTAAGAAATGAAGACTCAGTGGTTCCAAGGAACACTGATGTCGTGAAGAACACTAAGGTTCAGTGTCACCTCACTGTAGAAGAGCTGTTCAAAGCAAAACCTGAGCTATGGAATCATGTCAAGGATCAAGTTCCAGAACTTGATTCCAAAATGCCAAAAGCAGGCTCTAACCAAAAAGTTCTAGAGATACCTCTAGACAAAATAGGGGACATGTGTGAGGGTGAAGAAGGTAATACTTATCTTCCAATCACCTACCAAGGTTACACAACCAAAGCAATCATAGATTCAGGTGCTGGTGTTGCTATTGCAACCACCTCCTTGTGGAAGCAATGGGGCAAACCCACATTAAGACCAACTAGAATGAAGCTTCAAATGGCTGATGGTCACTTTGAAACACCTCTAGGATTGCTAGAAGGGATAACTCTAACCACTTGTGGTGTAGAGTTTGAGCACACATTTGCTATATGTGACTTTGAGAAAAATAATGTCTATGAGATGATCCTAGGAAGACCCTTCCTACGACAATTGCAAATAGTACAAGATTGGGGAACCAATTCCTTGTACTTACAACACTTAGGGGTCACCACCAAGGTCAATTTGAAGGATTACTCCTTCAGAGATGTACCACCCCTACAGTGGAATCCTATCCACAAAGTAAAAGAAGATTCAATCTCTGTGCACTCTGAGAGTTCACCTGATCCATCATGGTTGCATGAAGATACTCATTTGTGGATGTGCAAGGTCACCAAGGAAGAGGAAAAATGCTTGAAGGAGAGAGAAGAAGGAACTTCACCAAGAGATAGACTAGTTAGAGATCCAGCCTACACACCGATAATCTTTCCAGATGAGGAATTTGAGCCTCATGGCTGGCCAGAAATCTTAGCTACCATGGACATTGCTGTTAATGAAGAACAATGGACACCTCATTGTGATGAGGAGGGTTATGATATTTCAGTGCTCATGTGTCAGCCCTTGCTAGAAGAATGTGACCCTAGTGATGTCATAGAAGAAGAAGAGAATGACGATGATATAGAGTCCATGGTGATGGATAGTTGCTTTAACTCAGAGCAGCACTATCTAGAAGATATAGGAGTGTTCACCCAGAAAGAAGAAGAACCTCTCACAAGTATTAAAATGGTAAATTTAAAGGAGGGAAGTGAGAGCAGTCAAAAGAAAAAGAAAAGAAAAGCAGTGAAACAAGAAGAGGAGGAATCATTGTTTGAAGTACCAGAAAACTTCAAGAAATATGAAGTTGATGACCGCAAAATTTTGATACGCATGCCTAAGAGAGTGGCCATCATAGGAGAATCATATGATAATAAAGAAAAGACCAAGAAAATTGTAGTGACCATCGAAGAGAACGAAGAGAGATACACATACATAGGAGATGACCTAAGTGCAAGAGAAGAAATGGAGCTCGTAGCTCTATTAAGGGAATATAGGGATGTGTTTGCATGGCACTATAGAGACTTTGAAAGGGGTAGATCCAAGAATTTGTTCTCATACTATCCCCATGACTGCTGATGCCAAGCCCACCAAACAAAAGCCCTACACATATAATGATACATATGCAGCCAAAATAAAAGAAGAAATTGATAGGCTGATTGAAGCTGGATTCATCTATGAGATTGAGCATACTGAATGGGTGTCCCCCATTGTAGTGGTACCCAAGAAGAACGGGAAATTGCGAGTGTGTATTAACCTTAAAAAAGTTAATGCCACTACGATCAAAGATAGTTATCCACTTCCGATCATAGAACACCTATTGGAGCGTGTTGCAGGCAAGGAAGTTTATAGCTTCCTTGATGGATTTTCAGGTTACAATGAAGTGGCCATTGCCGCAGAAGATCAACAAAAAACAGCTTTTGCCACAGAATGGGGAATCTTTGCATTTCGTGTTATGCCATTCGGGCTCACAAATGCACCTGCAACATTCCAACGGCTCATGTGTCATGTCTTCAAAGAGTTCTTGTGAAAGAGCTTAGAAGTATATGTAGATGATGAAGATTTCACATCCCTGAACTCAGACAAATCTTTAACAAGTGTAGAGAATATCGAGTGTTTTTGAACCCAAAAAAGTGTGTGTTCATGGTGCGTCAAGGCAAAATCTTAGGTCATATTGTTTCTAAGAATGGAATCTCAACAGATGAAGATAAGGTACGAGCCATAGCAGAGCTGCCACGGACAAGGAATATTAAAGAGGTACAAGCCTTTATGGGCCATTGTGGATATTACCGTAGATTTATCCACATGTACGCGATCATAGCTAGACCCCTTTATGCCTTGTTGTCTAATTTTGAGTGGAACGATGAATGCGAGAATTCTTTTAATGAACTGGAGAAACGTTTGTGCACAACACCAATACTGACCACTCCTGATTGGAATAAACCATTCCATGTCCATGTGGATGCCTCCAATCATGCCATCGGATGTGTGCTAGCACAACCCACAGGTGAAGGGAATTTAGATTTGCCCATAGCATATGCTAGTAGACAACTAAACCCAGCTGAAAGAAATTATACCACAACCGAGCGAGAGGGCTTAGGAATGGTATATGCTGTGAAGAAGTTTAGGCACTATTTATTGGCCAACAAGTTCAAGTTTTTCACTGATCATCAAGATTTGTTATATTTGGTCAATAAACCTTCTAATACAAGACGCTTAGTAAGATGGTTCCTCTTACTAATGGAATATGACTTTGAAGTTGTTGTCAGGAAAGGTAGAACCTACCTTCGGGCAGATCACCTTTCTCGCATTACATCAGGAGAGTCACCGCAAGGAGTGTTTGATGAATTACCCGATGCTTATCTATTCAATTTAGAAGTTGTTCCTAAATGGGCAAATAAGTTGGTACCAGTCCTAACCTTTGGCCCTGCAAATAAGAATGTGAAAATGTCACAAGAAGAAATTGTAAAATCACAAAAATATCACATATTGGTAGGAAGCATGTACAAACAAGATACTGAGGGTGTATTAGCTTGTTGTGTCAAGGATGATGAACATAGTAGTTGGTTGCAACAAGCTCATGAAGGATTGCTAGGAAATCACTATTCTAAACAACGAACGTTGCATAATCTGAAGCGTTTAGGAGTGTATTGGCCTAGCATGGACAAAGAAATACATGAGTGGATTAAGAATTGTCCAATATGCAAAGAGAGACCACGAGTGGAGCATGCCACCCTTTATCAAGTGTCATTAATTCCTGATTGGAGTGCTCCATTGGTAGAGTTTATGAGATCGTGAAGATTACCGAAAGAGGCTAGTCTAGCAAGAAGACGAAGCATGGAGCAAGAGGCTCAAGGCTATGCCTTAGTAGGAGACAACTGTTGAGAGCAGTATGGGCACCCAAGGAGTGACTAGACAAGGGAGCCAGCGGAGAGAGTCAGAGCAAGGTGAAGGAGTAAGTAGACAAAGTAGTCGACGCAAATCTGGCAGATAGGCCCTTCAAAATTTTCCAAATCAACATCTTTTTAACAGTGATTCTTATCACTAACAATCATTGTAAATACCATTTCATATTTTTGTAGCTCCATTTTGTGCAAGCCAAGGAGTCCTCGAGCTTGAGGAGCCTTAGAAGTACCTACATATCAATTTTCGTAATTTTTAGACTCCGTTTAAGCCCTCAAATTGGCCCTGGAACCTAATTTTTAACTAGGCTGGACACTAGGTCTGGACAGGGCCAAAACCTAGTCAAAAACTATAAAAAGAGCTAGAGGGCTCATTTTTGAGGTTAGATTGTAATTGAAATGAACTTGTAAGAGCTCTTGAAAGTAATCTAAAAACTCCATTGTTCCTCACTCTTTGTCTTGCCGTGTGTGCGCGTGTGTGTGTATGTGTGTGCATGTTGGTGTGCTTCTCACTCACACACTTGTGCTTCCACTTGCTCGAGGTCTTCATACCATCCTCACGTCTTCCCGGATTGACATTAATCATCACTGAGCTACACCAAATTTTGGCGCCGTTGCCGGGGATCGAGCTTTGAGGACGAGCGTGTGATGGTAAGACGTAGAGTTGATGCGTTGGAGTTGTAGGTAAACTCTTCACTTTCATCCACTTTCTTGTGTCTTCTACACCATTTTCATCACCATCATCATCATCACCATCTCCCACCTCCATCTCCATCATCGCAAAAATTTTAGTTTCTACTATATCTCCTTCCTCCCTTCATTTCCCTCATTTCACTTGTGAGAGAGAGCGAGAGAGCGAACTGTCGTGTGCTATCTTCTGTCTGCTTTTGGAGTTTCTTGCAGGTGTTAGCATCATCATCCCCTTCAGCACCTTGCACAGGTACGGAAATGTGCAGAACTGTCTCGCAGTCGCCGACTTCTGTCCATCGCGATTGACATAAATTTTCACTTTTTGGTAAATCTGAGTGCACCACAGTAGACTAGAGACCCTGCACACCACATTCCCACAAAAATTTTTGAAAAATTTGCAAAATTTCAGTCCATCGCGATTGACAGCTCTGTCCATCGCGATTGACTGCCTGTCCGTCGCGATTGACTGGCCCTCTGTGCATCGCGATTGACTCCTGTCCATCGCGATTGACTGGCCCTCTGTCCATCGCGATTGACTCCTGTCCGTCGCGATTGACTGAACCCTTTGTCCATCGCGATTGACTCCTGTCCGTCGCGATTGACTGAAACCTTTGTCCATCGCGATTGACTCCTAACCATCGCGATTGACTGAACCCTCTGTCCATCGCGATTGACTCCTGTCCGTCGCGATTGACTGAAACCTCTGTCCATCGCGATTGACTGCCTGTCCATCGCGATTGACTAAACCCCGTCCATCGCGATTGATTGTGTTTCCATCGCGATTGACTACCTGTCCATCGCGATTGACTGAACCCGTGTCCATCGCGATTGATTGCGTGTCCATCACGATTGACTGCCTGTCCATCACGATTGACTGCCTGTCCATCACGATTGATACTCTGTCCATCGCGATTGACAGCCTTGTCGATCGCGATTGACAGCTAATTTTAGCCAAATTTTAAAGGGTTTTTTAATTGAAGGGTTGGGCTAAATTTTGGGCATAAACATTTTCTCTAGAGTACATAAGGAGGCCTTAGGAAAACAACTTGGGGAAAACCTGTTGCACAGTGATCCTGTTTGAACCCTGTATTAACCCTAGAACCCTGAACGGTCATAACTTTCTCATACGAAATCCGTTTGCCGTGATTTTTGTTTTGTTGGAAAGCTCGTGGGGATATTAGATAGGGTATTTTTAAGTTGACCATACCCAGGGGGAACAAAATTCAGGGATCTCTAGAGTTGTGTCCAAAAGTCATAGTGCAAATTGGTGAAGTGTTTCAGGAATGAAAATCATTGGTTCTGTCTTGGGAATTTAAATCTTAAAGCTAACTTTGGAACTCTTACAGATCTATTGAGAGCATCGAAAGGCGATCTAAGCAAGTGTAAGTGCAAGCTTGGGAACACACTTCCTGGGCATTCAAGGGCAACCAAGCAAGAAACAAAAGGTTGGAATATTCTCAACTCCCTCTGTCATTTTTTAGCTCAGGCTAAGTACAAATAGTGCTAGAGGTAAGTTAGGGCAACGATAGGCATCAATCAAGTTGAAGACTACCTATGCACTCAAGTCCAAGATTAAATATAATCTCTTTGTGATGCGATGACCATAAAGAAAAGAGTGTAACATGGAACGATCAACCTAAAAGTACGAAGAACATTCAAGTATTCCTGGCGACGTAATATCAGACAAGACCTTAAACACGATAAATAACTAAAAAGAATCAAGTGAATGATACCAATTGATCGGCAACGAGGTTGTACTCTGGGCAAAAAAAAATCGGGCTACTTAACTAGGCATATGAACCTTAGATCAGGACGACACCTAGTAAGAGATAGACAAAGCCTTAGGTCTTCAGAGGCTAGTGTCAACCATACTGCGAGGTCTTGGGCCCAGCAGTTGAGTCACCACTCGCATTACCCTAGCTCTGATACCAGTGAATCAGCGATGTCTCAAGGTATGGAGAGACCTACAGGCAGCACAAGAGTGCCATACTTGCACAGGGTAGAAGGCCCTTACAAAACGCAATTGGAATACCTTAGGACCAACCGATTAGGTGCTAGCATCTATGAGGACGGCCTAGGAAGATCTGTGGTACAGATTAGGAATCCTGATCAATCCATTGGATTAGAGCACCCAGCCGTCAAGTTTGAAAATGGAGCATACTCGGACAAAGAAGGAACCATATACGTAGTCACCAGTCACCCAGATAGGACGGACGAATTTGGAAATGTGATCCCCGAAGCAGACTTAGGTGACCTAGAACAAGGAAACATGGGTGCAGAACCTAGAACCCCTCGAGGTAAATCGGTTCTCACTAGGATTATCACACCGGAGTGGATTCCCCAGGATAATAAGAGCATAGATTTGCTCCTCAATCGAGAGACTAACGAAGCCTTTTGGAGGTACAAACCTGATCGGCCCATTGATATAGGAACAATCATGATCTATGAGTTTAAGGATCCTGATAGCCCAGGTAGAGTGACCTACTTAGATCACGCTTCGAAGAGGATCTTTGTGGTGACAGAAAATGATAGGCATGCTTACACTTGGAAGGGTGAATTCGTTTTCCCCCAACCAAGATCGAATGTATCCTATGGTCACCCTGGAGCTGGAACATCCCAAGCTCATGGAATGCAAAGAGACAGAAGCAGAGATAGACCAGAAGTAAGCTTTTCCAACCCAGTGGGCAGAGAAAGAACGAGGGCGGAAACAAATAGAGTAGAACCCGATATACTTAGAGCTCACAGGAATCAAAGAAATGCGGATGAGTTCCCTCTACCACGACCTAGAGAGCACACAAGGACTTTGAGACCGACTCAGCTAGTTAAGTCCATGAAGAACTACTTCGATGGCACTGGAGATCCATACGATCATGTGGCTGAGTTTAGGCAAGTCCTGAGAGCCGAACAAGTGGAGGATCTATTCACTCAGTACAATGCCTTTGGTCTAACCCTTAGGAACACTGCCCTGACATGGTTTCAGCCGCTAAACGAGAGGTAGTTCAGGAGCATAGACCAACTCCTAGAGGCTTTCATTATTGAATTCTCTAAGAGTGGCATAAGACATAATACCTCCTCACTGATTCACAACTTCAAGCAAACCCCTCAAGAGACCGTGAGACTTGCAGGAAGAAGATTTAGGCAATATCTTGAAAGATGCCCTGTTTTGGAGCTACCTACACCAGCTAAACAAGTAGCCTTATTCTTGGATGGATTGCTGAGTACGAAATTGAGATCCTATGTGTATCTGAAGGACCCTAAGACTATAGAAGAGCGTGTACGCATGTGCATTGACATTGAAGATAACCTAGGGGAAGAACTAGAGCTTTCCAAAATCTACAAAGATTCAGATAGTGCATCTAGTCACTCTTCCATGCAATCCACATCAATTGAGGAACTCGCAGAGAAAGTGGCCAAAAAACTAGGCGTCTCTAGCAAACAAATTCCAAGGTTTGCCCCTGTGAAAAGGTGCTATACGTGTGGTGGTGACCACATGGCGAATGTCTACCCCATTATGGCTCAGCCCCAAGTAAATCCTAGTAGACAGTATTGCACCATAGAACGGAGATACACCAATCACACCGCACAAGATTGCCCATACAACAAGCAGGCAGTTAGGCAACCCTACCCTCAGCCATACCCGCAGCAAGGAAGATACCAGAACCAGTACCCTCCACAGCCATATGGCAGGCCACAACAAAATTATCAACCACAATACCAAAACCAACAAAGACCTCAGCCAGTGTTAGCTCAACAACCCCCTGCCCCAGCTAATGTGATTCCGGTAAAGTATGCTGTTGCAGAAGAAAACCTGAATAGAGCTATAGTCCCTGTGACACCCTTGATTTCTGAAAGTGACCCAAGTGACCATAGCTTTGATTCTACACATGTTGATAGTCCCCAGGCGTACTACATGCAGTCTCCAGAACATGATGAGTCCTACTATAGTGAAGAGCCGAGTGAACCTAGTTGGGAGTCTGATTACACAAACGTCATGTATGCAAACCCCAACCCTAGGCCTCAACCTAGGCAGGTAAGACCTCCATTCCCAAGAGGACCGTGCTACAGATGCCAAGGAGATCACTTCATACGTGATTGTCCCTTACCTCCACCTACACAACCCCAGTCAGTGACGATCCAAGGCTTTTGCCAAGATTGTGGAAAAGAGCATCTCTTACGAGATTGCCCAAAGAACCCCAATAATATGCCAAAAATCACGCCTATCAACATTATTGGATTAGTGGTAAACTCCACAGGAAGTGTCACTTCCACTGCTCCGGTACAGGTAGTCACTAGAGCTCAAGCATTGCAGCAAAACCAAGGGGTAGACCAGGAAAAGAGCCCAACAACTAGTGAAACTGAGAGCATAACCAAGAAAAGGACTAGAGCGTGGAAAGATAGTCGAGAAAGAATGAAAAGATAATGGGCTAAAAAGATGAGTGAACTTGAGGAAAGCATAAGAGAAACCAAAGCTAGGATAACTGAACTCACATCTCAAACTCCCTCTCACACTACCCCACCACCACCTTTCCCATCGCCATCCGACCAGTCACCTTCCAACCCGCCTCACCTAAACCCACCACCCCCTAGAGTAGGATCAGTCCTAGCAGATCCCACTCCCGAAGACCTTAATATGATGCTTAAAGCATATCAGGCCAGAATCCAAGAAGGGCCAACCATAACCGATCATGAAAAATGCTACCCTAGAGCCGAGCTAGAGCTTGAACGAACTAAAATTTGTGCCAAAATGGTGGAATTGTCTCAGACCATGTTTGAAGCTAGTCGCCTCTTTAACATCTCTAGCTCAGCTAAGACGCAGTTACATTTTGATGGACTGCTAGAAAGAATAGAGAGGCTAATTGCACAATCAAAAAAGGAACCTGCCCCCCAAAGAAAGGAAAGGGCAAGAGAACGGATAAGCCAGCCTCTTCAGGAAGCCCATGTGCCTCCTCAAGAAGCTTATCTTTCCCCCCAAAAGGCAGATGAGCCTCCCTCGAAAGCTCACGTACCTCCACAGGTTGCCTACATTCCTTCTCAGGGAGCATATGAGCCTGTTCGGAAAAGTAATAGAATAAGTAATCCTCCCCAGGAAGCTTGTGCTCCAAACATCTATGAGAGCGAGGAAAGAGCCAACGATAGAATAAGCCCTCCTTCCCAGGTTGCTTATGTGCCTAATTCTACGGAGCCAGACACTTCTTCTTCTATGAATCGGTTTGCACCAGACTTCCTACGAGAAATTCAACAAGATAAATGGGATAACGAAAGTGAAGTCGCCCCCTCCTTTGAACTTGTGGATGATGCACACGACCAATTCCCACAAGACATCCCATCTATTTACGGGGAACATGAGAGTACTCAGTCTCACGAGAGATTGGACTTTAAATCCAACTCCATACAAGAGCTACCCCATTTCACAGGCCCATGGGAAGCAAAGTCCACGTGTATGAGAGCACCCACAGTCATGGTAAGAAACGAAGATTCATTCATACCTAGGAACACAGAGGTAGTGAAGAACACTAACGTGCAGTGCAATCTCAAGTTAGAAGAGCTACTCAAGGTTAGACCTGAATTATGGAAACATGTAGCCAAACAAGTACCAGAGATAGCAAAACCTCGTTCCCAGGTAGGATCACATAGGACAGTGCCAGAGATACCCTTGGATAAGATAGGAGATATGTGTGAAGGTGAAGAAGGGAACACCTATCTTCCCATTACTTATCAGGAGTACACCACCAAGGCAATTTTGGACTCAGGTGCAAGAGTTGCAATTGCCACCACCTCCCTATGGAAGCGTTGGGGCAAGCTGGCACTCAGGCCAACGAGAATGAAATTGCAGATGGCCGATGGTCACATAGAGAGACCTCTAGGATTGCTAGAAGGAATAACTCTCACCACTTGTGGTGTCGAGTTTGAACATACCTTTGCTATATGTGACTTTAGCAAAAATCATGCCTATGAGATGATTTTGGGACGACCATTCATGCGACAGTTGCAAGTGGTACATGATTGGGGAACTAATTCCTTGTACCTGCAACACTTAGGTGTTACGACCAAAGTCAATCTCAAGGATTACTCTCATAGAGATGTCCCTCCTATCCAATGGAATCCCATCCATAGAGCCAAAGATGACACGGAATCTGTGCATTCCATAGGGTCTGGATCCTCATGGATGCATGAAGACACTCATTTATGGATGTGCAAGGTTGCAGTAGAAGAGAAGAGAGAGAAAGCCAGAGAGGTAGGTGCAAAAGAAACACATAGATCAATTCAAGACCCAGCCTATGCACATGTAGTGTTTCCTGATGAGGAATTTGAACCCCATGGCTGGGCAGAAATCCTAGCAACAATGGACGTAGCCATCAATGAAGAACAATGGACACCTCACTGTGATGAGGATGGCTATGATATTTCAGTCTTTTCCATAGAGCCAATCATGGGAGAGGCAGTTCTAGAAGAATGCGAACCTAGCCCTGATGCCTTTGAAGATGCAAGTGACTCCGATCTAGAGTCAATCATTATGGACCCACCATTTGCATTAGATGAAGAATACTTCCATGAAGTAGAATTTCAACCCCAGAGGCATGGAGAGCTTACAAATGATGTAAGATTAGCAACACATGTGACCCCGAAGGAAGAAGGAAAGAAACGAAAGAAGAGAGAAGTCTCACCAGAAGAGGAAGAATCTTTGTTTGAGGTCCCAGAAAACTTTAAGAAGTATGAGATAGACGACAGGAGAGTCATGATAAGAATGCCTAAACAAGAGGCACAAGTAGGAGAGGCCTATGATAACAAAGAAACCACCAAGAAAATAGTAGTGGCCCTAGAAGAAGGAGAGGAGAGATGCACTTACATAGGACATGACCTGACGGAAGAAGAAGAGCAAGAATTGATAGCCTTGCTAAGAGAATACAGAGACGTGTTCGCTTGGAGTTATAAGGATTTGAAAGGTGTTGACCCTGACATATGCTCACACACCATCCCTATGACTTCAGATGCTAAACCTTCTAAGCAAAAGCCCTATACATATAACGATAATTATGCTGCCAAGATTAAAGAGGAGATAGATAGACTGGTTGAAGCTGGATTTATCTATGAAATTGAGCACACCGAGTGGGTATCCCCCATCGTAGTGGTGCCCAAGAAGAATGGCAAGCTTCGTGTGTGCATTAACTTGAAAAAGGTTAATGCAGCCACGATTCGAGATAACTATCCGCTTCCCATCACAGAACATCTCTTAGAAAGAGTGGCAGGCAAGGAAGTGTACAGCTTCCTTGATGGATTTTCGGGTTACAATCAAGTAGTCATAGCTCCAGAGGATCAGCATAAGACAGCCTTTGCCACAGAATGGGGCATTTTCGCCTTCAGAGTAATGCCATTTGGGCTTACCAATGCACTAGCTACCTTCCAAAGGCTGATGTGCCATGTATTTAAGGAGTTCCTGAGGAAGAACTTAGAAGTCTACGTTGATGATCTTTGTGCTCATTCGAACATTAGGCAAACCCATATCCCTGAACTTAGGCAAATCTTTGACAAATGTCGAGAATATCAAGTCTGCCTGAACCCAGAAAAGTGCATTTTCATGGTCAGGCAAGGCAAAATTCTAGGACACATAGTGTCAAGGAACGGCATATCTACTGAGGAAGAGAAAGTGAGAGCTATAGCAGAGCTACCTAGGCCAAAAAATGTTAAGGAAGTACAAGCTTTCATGGGGCATTGTGGTTATTACCGACGATTTATACACATGTATGCTATCATTGCAAAGCCCATGTACGGACTTCTGACTAACTTTGAGTGGACGGATGAATGTGAGAATTCCTTCCAGGAGCTTAAACGACGATTATGTTCAGCACCAATCTTGACCACACCAGATTGGAATAAGCCATTCCATGTTCATGTGGATGCATCCAATTATGCCATTGGATGTGTGCTTGCACAACCTACTGGTGAAGGTAATATGGATCTTCCAATTGCCTATGTCAGTAGACAGTTGAATGCAGCTGAACGAAATTACACCACTACGGAGAGAGAAGGCTTAGGCATGGTATATGCAGTTAAGAAATTTAGACACTATTTGCTTGCAAACAAGTTTAAATTTTTTACTGACCATCAAGCATTGTTATATCTCGTAAACAAGCCATGCAATACAGGAATATTAGTAAGATGGTTTCTCTTGCTCATGGAATATGACTTTGAGGTTGTGGTAAGGAAAGGTAGGACTCATTTAAGAGCAGATCATCTCTCTAGGCTCACGTCGGGAGAAGGCCCACAAGGAGTAGCAGATGATCTTCTCGATGCTTACTTGTTTAACTTGGAAGTCGTACCGCAGTGGGCTAAGTCATTGGTACCAGTATTGACGTACGGGCCTAATCATCCAGTGGTGAACACACGGAATAGGGAGGTTGTGAGAGCCCAAAAGTACCACATCATGGCAGGAAGCATGTACAAGCACACAGATCAAGGGATCTTGGCTTGTTGCGTAGAAGAGGATGAGTATGCTAAATGGTTGCAATTAGCACATGTAGGTGCGTTAGAGCAACACTACTCAAAGCAAGGAACCCTACAGACCCTAAAGAGACTAGGAGTGCATTGGCCAACCATGGAAGCTGATGTCCAAAAGTTGTGCAAGGAATGCCCAATCTGTTGCACTAAACCACCTGTGGAACACGCTACTCTTTATCAAGTATCCATTGTGCTAGATTGGAGCGAACCTCTAGTATCCTTCCTGAGGACAAACAAATTCCCTCCAGACATGACTCTGGCTAGGAAGAGGAGTTTAGAACAAGAAGCCCTGGATTACTCACTCATTGGTGATAATCTATACAAACGCGGTAAAGATGGTTACCTGAGACTGTGTGTCCATGAGAGTGAATATCTTAAGATCTTGGAAACTGCTCACCAAGGTGTAGTAGGAGGACACTTTGGACCAGATCAGGTGATCAAGGCAGTATTATTTGCGGGCTTCTGGTGGCCTACCCTTCACATGGATGCACATACCTATGTGAAACGGTGTGATGTCTGTCAGAGAACTCAGTATCCTATACGAAAAGATGAAATGCCATTGAAACCTATGATGGGCGGACGTGCATTCTCTAAGTGGGGAATAGACTTCGTGGGTCCTATTAATCCCCCAGCTAAGGGTTCCCATGCAGAATATATCATTGTTGCAACAGACTATCTAACTAAGTGGGTGGAGGTAAAAGCCACAACGAAGAACGATGCTCAAACAACTGCTAAGTTTTTATTTGAGAATGTGTTCATTAGATACGGGCTACCCATAGAGCTAGTTAGTGATAGAGGCACTCATTTCTTGAATGAAATGATTGAAAATCTGCTCCAAGAATTCTTGGTAATACATAAGAAGTCTGCCCCGTATCACCCTCAAGTGAATGGCCAGGCTGAGAGCACCAACAAGATCTTATGCAATGTACTGACGAAATTAGTGAACAATAAACGCTCTGATTGGGACAAACAGCTACACCATGCTGTTTGGGCATACCGAGTTGCCTACAAAACGATACTCCAAGCCACCCCCTTTCAGATGGTATTCGGCCAAAACGCTGTGCTACCTTTGGACTTCTTAATACCTACGTTGAAAATAGCACAAGAGCACGAATGGACAGGTCATGAGCTCTCCTCTAGGATCTTTGACCTTGAACGATTAGGAGAAACAAGACTGAGAGCAGCTGCAGGAATCTATGCAGCTAAGAAGAGGCAGAAGGCATACTTTGATGCCCATGTGAAGGATAAAGGCTTGAAAGCAGGGGATCTAGTTTTAGTCTACACACTGAAACAACACGCAAGGAAACTAGAAACGAGAGGTTACGAACCTATGATCATCAATAAGATCTCCACAAGTGGAGCAGTACAACTAGCCACTTTAGAGGGTAATGTTCTCCCAAGCTATATTAGCGGATGCAGAGTCAAGTTGTATCAGGAACCCCTCACGGAGGAAATGCTAAGTCGACTCAATACTGCTAAGCAACGTAAAGAAGAGGAAAAATGAATTCGAGAAGAAGCTCAAGCAGAAGCCCTAGAACGCATACGAAGAATGAAATTAAGAAGACAAGGTAGAGAGCACCCTAGGCAAGATGCATATGCAGATCAAGGATATGATGTAGCTATGTGTGAAGTTTCAGGTGTTAACTCACATAGGATAATTGATCGACGTCCTTTCATAACCATAGATATAGGACAAGGGAAGAGTGCAAGGACTGTAAGAGCCTTGATTGACTCAGGCGCAGCCACTAGTGCTGTTAAATTGTCTTACTGTCAAGAGTTGCAGTTAACTATCAATCCTGTGGAAGCATATCTCATAGGATTGGGAGGCGTGGAAACCCCTTGCATGGGCGAGGTGGAACTTCCCCTCTACATTCATGATGAGGCAATGACAGTTAAGGTACTAGTGTGTCAAGATGAGGACCTCACCGAACCTCTTGTCTTGGGTAAAGACTGGATCTATGACCAAGCAGTCAACCTAAACCTAAGAAGTGGACTTCTTCAGGTAGGGGTCAATCATAGTCGAATTACAGTAGAGTTAGATAATGGAGCACTCAAGGAACCAGGAAAGGCACACACTCCTGGTCCTTCCAAGAGTACACATGACGATGATCATGCTGTTCTTGTCCAAAACTATGTGTTGCAGAGGAATGATGGTTGCAAAACAAGAGTCAGGGATGCAACGGAACTCCCTTCTTTTCCAAAGGCCAGAAGGAGGCAGCAACCAAAGGTGGATCAAAGGCAGATGAAGCAGAGTACTACCTACGTCGGAGATCAAAAGTACCTGCACAGCAAAATGTCTCAGCTAACGAAACAAGTGTGGGGTCAGAAAGGCGAACACCCGGTTGCACTCAAGCCAACCACACGGACAAAGCCTCTTATTAGTAACCAACAACACGACACTAATAAGAAGTCTTTCAAAAGTTCCTCCGTTAACATGAAGTCTATTTGGGTGCCCAAGAAGTCGATGAAGGCCAGCCCACAATCAAGACAAATTTGGGTGCCTAAGGCTTGTTTGCGGGCTCAACTAACTACACCAAGAACACACCCTACACAGCATGATCCATTCACTCGCACAGCCGGTCTCCATTCGTTTTCAACACTCAGGAACACACCAAGGCCAATACGCACGACCAGAATCACTGGTAAATGGGTCCCTAAAAGGCCTCACTTTCAAGCCGACACACCTATAAAGTTCTCGAGAGTCTCTACGAAACCAAGAGCAAAACCCATCCACGGCATTTGGCAGCCTAAAAATTGTAACAAACCCCGGGACCCCAATTGTAAATCCATGACCACCTACTAACCACTTCACTCTCACATCATATCATTCTGCTTAGCTTGTAGGTCTATCCAATTCCTAACTACACTCACCAGCACCGAGCACTTATTAACCAACTAACCTCTTCCGAACCTCATGTTAATGTTGTAACGGGGACACGGTGTCGGGAAGATTTACATCTTCCACTTGATGATCTGAAAAATTAAAATATTTATTGGTGAATTCTAAACCTCTTTTAGATCACTGTTGATTAGTTGTGCTAATTGGATTAACTATTTTGAAAATGTTATTAGGTATGAAGGATGAAGTAGGACATATGTTCATGTTAGGGTTTACCCTAATTACTTATTTAATGAGAATTTCCTATTTTGCATTCAAGAATTATGGGTATTCAGCCTAGGGTTTCTTGAATTCATGTGTTGTTTATAAGAGTTGGTTACTGTTAAGGGTTTAGATGAGTTATAATGGGTTAAAGCTAGGGTTCAGAAGGATTTTAATGATCTAACCCAGGGGGTTTATGGGTTTCCAATAGGGTTTCTAGGATTTAATATATTTAAAGGGTTAACATAGATGTTACTCAAAAACATTAATATCTAAATTACATATTTATGTATTAAACATTAAATTATGTCATTAATAATTACTTTAATTATTTGTGTGCATTTAAAAAACTAAGGTTTGAATATATTAAATGCTTAACCTAAGTCTAATTTAAATGCATTATTAAATTAAGAAAATTAAGATAATTCAATTAAAATGAAAATGTAATGGATAATTAATGAGTGATTTATATGAAAAGTGTGTAAAGCGTGGTGTGAGTGAAATGTGTAATTAAAGTAGTTAAAGTGAATAGTTTCAAAGTGTGGTAGTTGTGAGTGCAAGTTAAAAGAGTGATAGAAAACAAATATGCATTTAAAGTGTAAAAAAAGGAGTGCACAAAGAGTGGTGAGTGTGAGGGTAATTAAAAGAGAGGTTGTGTGAGAAAAGCTAATTAAAAGTGTGGTTGAAATGAGTGGGAAAAAGAGTGGCTTAGAAATGACTTGTGTAAGTATTTATATGTGTGTTAAGCTCTGTTATTATCTAATGTTTTTTTTCAGGTACTTCCTCTTTCTTCTTCTCACCTTGCCGTGTATGTGTAGGAAAGAATTTGGATTGTTTTTCTCTGCATTAAATCATCTAGAGAAAGATTGTTATTTTCTTTTTCTCTCTCATCTTGATGATGGCTGCAGCATCTATTGCATCCATGTAAGAGAGAGAGAGAGAGATTGAGCTTTGCGATCAGCGATGGCGGCTTTTACTAACGAAGACTGGACCTTGATCTCCGCATCTGGTTCTGCTTGCTCGACGTGTTCTTCTCCTTCCTCAGATAGTGATAACGAGAATCATCGCACTGCTGAAGAGGACGGTCTTTATTCTATCCTTATGAAGTGCATTGCCGACGATACTTCCTCCAATAAATCGATACCCGATGACGTCCGGCCGTCGGAAGACCGTGACGAACCTATTTGAATAGACGACCTGCATGAAGGCTATTGAATTATGGAATAAAACACTGAATTTGCTCTCTGATCGTAAAATACAAGCTAGGTACACCAGCGTGGTAAAGCAGAAGCGGGCTTTAAAGACAAATCCAGTACCTTTGTTGCTGGACGGCTTCTTCTCTGCTGCTGTTACGGGCCTCCTCTAGCAGGGAGCCTCTGCGGTTGATCATATTCCTCCTGGAATTTTTTGTTAGAATTCGGTTTCGAGAAAGAGCAAAGGGGTTTTGGTCTTGTCGCCTGTCGTTCGTTTTTGCCTCTGTCTTTTGAAAGGAGGAACCAAGAAGGGTTCTGCGCGTGAAAAATGGACTCACGTAGGCAACATAATGGGATGCACACTCCGCTACAGCAGCAGCAGTTTCCTCCCCTTCTTCCACAAGGAGGGGGACATCCCCCACGATTACCACTACCGCTTCCGCACCCAAATATGGGCTTCAATCCAAGGCCTTCTTCTTTTTCAGGCCCTTTAGCAGGACAGAAACACAGACCAACGTTCCTGGAACATAACCTTTCAATCATCCCAGCATGACGCGAAATCCGGGCATGATCTGCAGCAGAAGAATCCTCAGAGAAGCAGCAGCTCAAAGCCCGATAGTATTGCGGTAGACGACCACGACGTTCATGTTGTCCTTTACAACAGACCAAACTATTTCGATGGACTGAATATGGCTAGAGCAGGTTCCGGTAAAACAGGAATTTTGGTTGATCATCTACATGAGCCAAGTGTGCTGTGCACTCTTTTCGGCAGTGCAGATCAGCCAAAAACGCCATGCATGTCTCCATCCGGAGCAGAAGATGCAAAGGCCGGTTCAGTTCTATGGGCACTGCTCAGCTTTCGGGTGGAATGGCCTGTCAGGAGAAAGAGAAAGAGAGAGAGAGAGATAGTTGTGCTCATGTTCACACACAGGGCTAACATGCAGGCAACAATGTTGATAGGAGGGGGACCAGCTCGCAAAAAGGCGCACACACATGCACATTAAGTGTGTGTTTAGATGAAGTAGTGAGAATGTTGACATGTTAAGGTGGCAGCAGCGATTCTGTTTCCATTTGAAGAAGACGGAGTGGCAACGGTGTTAATGCTTGCAGCCTGTTTCAGCTTTAGAGGAAGAAGACGACTAAGTGATGGCAATGATAAAGGGCGACATCACTCAGTCTGTTTAAATCTTGGCCCAAGAACACACAAATCTCACTCGTATACAACTTTGAGCTACGAATAATTTTGATGTCAAATAGATAGATTTTGCACATACACATATAGAAAGATGTCACAGACATATACATTCTAAATACGCGAAAAACCATATTGATGAGAGAGATATTCAAAGCAATAAAGATAATATAGCAGTATTCAAAGTGAACAACAACTATCAAGCACGCCCAACAAAGGGCGGTATTCAAAGTTCATGACAGTTAGGAGAAAAAGAAAGAAAGTTAATGTTATGTTAGTTAATCTAATTAGGTATGTATTAATGTATTGTTTTAATTAGATATAATAAGGTTTAATTATTTATGGTATTGTTTAATTAATTAGAAATTGGAAAGGTATACTTAGTTCATTACTTCTAAGTTGTAATTAGATGTTAATATATGTGAGTACATATTAATATGTGCATATGTGTTAGTGTATATGCATATGCATGCCTGTATATGCATGTAGAATGTTAGTTTACATGAATCAATGCATATGCATGAGCTAATGAATGTGTGCATGTTAATGCATGTTAGTTCATATTAATTAATATTAATACATTTGCATGATTATATGTATTCAAAAAGGAGTGATGTATATGCATGGTCATATGTATTTAGAAATGTGTGTTATGTTAACATGCATGTGAGTTAGTATGTGTATGTATTAGCATATCTTAGCATGATTAAAGCATGCATGTAAAGTGCATTAGTATGCATGAAAAATATGTGCAAATGAATATATTAACATAAGTGTGAATGTATGCATTAGATGGGAATGATTTAATGTATGCATGAGCATATGAATGTGTATATGCATGAGTATAAAAATATTATATGTTTATGTCTTGTAAGTTTATGATTTCTTATAACTTAACTTACATTATCTAATGTTTTTTTTCAGAAACATTGCAGATTGAAAGCAAAAGTATCAAAGAGCATCGTGACAAAGAGAAGATTTCAACAAATCACCCAACAATCGGATATAAATCCTTAGAAATTTTTCTGATTAAACCTTGTATAGGACTCTCATATTATTAGCTATCGTTTAAAGCAATTATATCATCCCGTATTGTCATTAGGATTCAATCGAACTCAAATTTGTATTTGCATTCTTGTTAATTGTAATTTCTCTTGTTTATCTCAGAAAAGATTTGGAATTGATCATTCGTATTAAAAAATCAAATTACCAAGGAAACCTTAGTGTCACCGTATCAAATCGAAGCCATGGAACTATATAGGGCAGCACAGCCTTACGGGGCTTAAAACATTTAAAGTGTTTCCATTATCGACTTTATATTTCCTAGATTTTACGAGTAATGTAGAAATTTTGTTGTCAATCATTTGTTTTTTCGCATCTTTCGCACGTTTAATTCTTAGAATTTCTTTTATCTTAGACTCTCAAACATATATCCCCTTGTACCTACGATTGTCTCATACACCCTGCGTGTGCCGAGGGATTTACTGGCTGCCTGATCCACCAGCCTTATGTCCGCAACTTCCCGACATCTTTGGTGAACCCGACGTGAAGGTTCGGCACGACACCGTAGGTATAAAGGTATATTTACATTTTGTTTTGCATATGCATAAATAGATAATTTGATGATTGAAGGAGGCGTATCGACATCCGTTGTAGCTGCAGCTGATTGATCCTCGTCACGTCACCTTTATCCATCAACTTTCATAAAAATGACGATTGCACATGCATGAAAAGATTTTGCATTAATCACATTCACAACGAACCTCTTCATCAAATTGGCTGATCAGGTATATTTTTTCTTATTCTGTTGCATAATAGTAAGGAAAGTTTGCTTTCTAGTTGCAAAGAAGTAAGAAAATTTTCTTTATTGCACAATAGTAGGAAAGTTTTCTTTATTTTTCTTTTCTAAAGCAGTAGGAAAATGTTTTCTTCATTACATAGTAGGAAACGGTTCTTTATTGCAAAATCATAGGAAAGATTACTTTTTGGTTATAAAGAAGGAAAAGTTTCTTTATTGCAAACGTATAGGAAAGTTTTCTTTTTCAAAGCAGTAGTAAATTTTTCTCTAGTTTTGTTGGCAAAGACATAGGCATATTTTCTGTTTCTTTTATCACGGAGTCGAATCAGGAACAAGATATAGACGGATTATTACGAGAATTATATACGTATATTTCATATTTATCTATAAAGTTAGACTTATCTACTATGGCAGATCACTTTGAAGAACAACGAATTTGGAAGATCATAGATGCCATTAAAACAGATAGGGGGGAATTTACTGGAATAAATATAACAGCTTATCTTAAATATTATGAACAATTAATAGAACAATATGGGTTACCTGAAGACAATAAAAAAGATACCTTTATACGAATTGCTCATGGGTTCACTAGAGAGAGAATCCAATTGCGAGTAGTCCAACCAAACATGACTTGGGTGGATTTCAAGACTCGGCTTCTTACTGAATTTTCGCATGAAGATTACAGTAAGAATAATAGAGCCACATTCATGCGTTGGGTAGGAACAACAAAGTTAGACCAACATATAACTCAGGGATTAGCTGAATTTGATATCAAATTTAACCAAATGCCTCAAGCAGACAGAACAGCTCTTGAACCAGATAAATTAAGAAATTTTTTAAATATGCTAGATCCATCTCTTAGACGAGAGCTAGAACCAATGCTTGAGGATGGAGCGACTGCAAGTGGGCTTACTGGAAATTGGGATAATGTAAGAGCAGCTGTCCATAGGTTAGCCCAAAGACAGGAGCGAAATCAGATACAAACTCCAAGAATATATGAAAGAGATGTGCCAGGAAAAATAGATAATGACCTCACTCCTCATAACTCTAGAAAGGATGACTCTGAACTTACAATGTTAAAAACATCAGTCGAATCACTTGTCAAACATGTGGAGACTTTGGCGACTGAAATAGCTACTATAAAGAGTATGCAAGAACTTAAATTGAGAGATCAGGAGAAACCAAAAGAAGTAGAACAAAATCCTAGGAATCAGATGCCAGCTAGAAGACCATTTAACCAAGCGCGTCGATGTCTCTGGTGTGATGATTTGGAGCATCCACACTGGACATGCAACTTATTCAAAGAGGCCAAGGATAAGAATTGGGTCACAGAAGTAGATCGAAAGATCTGTGACTATGTAACAAAAAGGCCTTTGGCATCAAACTATGGAAAAGGAGGTATGAAAACCTTCTTTGAAGCCTCCACAAGCCAAAATACATATGCTTGTAGGCTGGATAGTGAAGACTCTAATTGTGATTTCTGGGAGCAGGTTTATGATACTGCTAGTAGAGGCAAGTTATCTGTTGAGAACTTATATGCTACGAGCTCGGATATTAGATCAAAAACATGTTGGAATGAGCCAGTAGACATGTTCTCAGTTTATGCCCACGAAATTAATATCGATGAGAAGAGGAAACGGGATGAAGAGGGACAGTCTAAACGAACAACTAGGGCTAGAAAAGAGGGTGAAACGACTGATTCAATTAAAGAACCGCCTATGATGGAGCCTAGTCAGGAACCAAAACAACAGGAACAAGAAAAGAAGTCTCAAAATAAGGGAAAAGGAAAGAAAGTAGGAGAAAATTTAGAAAAGAAAACTACAAGTGAAGATAGAAGTCAAGAGCAACCAAATGAAACACAACCCATACGAGAAGAAGGAAGTAAGGAAGAAAAACCGAAAAAGAAACCTCCGACTTTCCGATTGATCTCTCAAATTGAGAAACAAATAGACATTCGGAAAGTTATGGATGAGAAAATCATGAAGGCAGAAGTAACCATGACATTAGAGGAATGGTTAGCATTTTCAAGAACAGATGTGAAGGAAGATTTCATGAGTATCATTAAAAGGCGAAGAGAACCTATAGAGTATAGAACGGAAGATATTGAAATGGAGGAAAGAAAAGATCAAGATGAACCGAAAGTGAGTGTTGTACAAATAAATGAATCTGAGTATAGAGAAACGTCTGATCGTAGAAATTATTTGGGACCTATTATTGGACATTTGGAAAAAGGAAATGATGACCCAAATAGCCATTACACTCAAAAACATTGGGCTAGGGGTACTACTGAAACTATAGTTAAGATAGGAAATAATAATAAACCGCAAGTAGCATTAATCGATTCAGGATCAGAAATCAATGTAGTCTCAAGGGAGATTTATAATGAGGGAAAATGGCCCATAGATAGGGACCATGGATGGAAAATGAAGGCAGCCAACAATGCTTCTGGCTATCTACTAGGAGCTTGTGCAAATGTTCCTATTACTATTGGAGATGTTAAAGAGGAACATAATTTCTTTGTTCATGATGACTGCTCGTACCCAATTATTTTGGGGCAGCCGTTTATTTGTGAACAAAGAATGGATGGAAGTGCTTTTGCAAGAATTCGTTCTCGTGATGGCCTGAAATCTATTCAATTCATGACGCTTTGTATAAACCATCCTCGTAATCGTAGGTCTTTAAGAAAAACTCCTTTAAGACACTTAGATCAGGATTTCGAGTAAATGCCACTGTTGAGCGAGATGACAGTGGACTTTGGTTCGAAATCTCGCAAAATCTTGTACAGAACTTAGATAAAATGACTGTTTATTTTCCGTCTGCTACTTTAAATATTTTTCATTTTAAACAAATTCCTAGAAAACTTATAAAAAAATACGAAAAACATTTGAAAAATAAAGGAGATTTATTAATGGATGAAAGTATTGAACATATTATTGAAACTACACATTGCTTTTCAACATTAGAAGAATTAGAACTTTGTTATCAAAATAAGTCTAATTCCCATATTCTTATCTCTTCACTTGATATGTATGCATTAATTCAGGAATATGCCTTTAGTATTGATCATGAGTATGATGCCTTAGTGGAGACCAAATACAAAACTGTTAGTAAGAAGGTTAAACCTGTAGCTCAACCACTACCAAAATTCAGTAATGATATTATACAGAATGTAAGTCATGAGCCAATCCTTAGAAATCCAACAAATATTGGCCATGTATTTACTAAAGAATCCTTAAAGCAAATTAAATTAGATGCTAGTGGTTTCCTTCTTCCAGCAGAAAAAGAGTATTTTCTAAAGATTATTGAGCAACATGGAAGAGAATTTTCTCTTGAGCCTTCAGAGATAGGATGTGCAGATCCTAAGATAGTTTCACCAATGATTATTTTTACTATTCCCCATATTCCTTGGAATTTGCGCCCTATTCCTGTACCTAAAGCTCATCTTCCAGAGTTGATTAGATTACTGAAAGAAAAAATTCATATGCATATTTTAGAATCCTCTTCAGCTCCCTATTCAAACCGTTGGTTTACTGTGCCCAAGAAGAGTGGAAAACTTCGGTTTATCCAAGATCTTCAGCCAGTTAATAAAGTGACCATTAGAAATGTGGGTACAGGTCCAATTGTGGATGAATTTGCGGAAGCATTTTCAGGCAATTCTATTTATTCAATGGGTGATCTCTACTCTGGGTATGATCAATTTCAATTGGCATTAGAAAGTAGAGACATTACTACCATGAAAACACCTTTGGGATTAGTTAGGATGTGTACATTACCTCAAGGTGCGACCAATTCAGTAGCACACATGATGAGTGCAATGAATTTGGTTTTGCACGATTTTATTCCTCACATTACTATGCCCTTTATAGATGACATTCCCATTAAGGGTTGCTTGGAAGAAGAGAAAGATAGCACTCTGGATGAAGATGGTTGTCGAAGATTTGTAAAGGCTCATATTCTTGATTGCAAAAAAATCTTTGAGCGATTTATTCAAGTTGGCTTAACGTTATCTATAGAAAAATCTACTTTTGGTGTTAATGAGGTCCTCATTGTAGGTCATCTTTGTGGCCATTATGGACGGAAGCCATACCCTCAGAAAATTGATGCCATTAGTAAGATTTCGGAGATATGTCAAAATGTGAGTGAAGTTCGACGATTCTTAGGAGCTTGTATCTTCTATGTTATATGGATACCACATTTTGCACATATTGCTGATTGTCTTTATGATTTATTAAGAAAGAAAAGAAAATTTTTATGGACTGAAAAACATACTCAAGCAATGCGTAGATTAAAGAAGTTGCTTCAAGAAGCTCCAATCCTTAAACGAGTAGATTATACGAATAATAAGCCCATTATTTTGACTGTTGATACTAGTCCTATTGGAATTGGCTGGGTCATAAGTCAAGATGATGAAGAGGGTAGAAGATATGCTATTAGATTTGGAGCTAAGATTTTACATAATACTCAAAGAAATTATCCTCAAATTAAAAGAGAACTTTGGGGTTTAGTCACAGCTCTAAAGTCCGATAAAGAATATTTCATAGGAGCAAATGTGATTGTGGAGACAGATTGTTTACCGTTAATTGGAATGATCACAAACTGTTCTTCACCAGATATTGCAATGCTTCGTTGGATTTCTTATATCAAATTTATAAATCCAGTTTTAATTCATATTTCAGGAAAATCGAACTCTGTTGCTGATATGCTCTCAAGAGCTAGGTATGATGAGAATGATGAAGCTAAAGTAGATACTAATACGATAAATTATGATTCCCAAGTTTATGTATATGAACAATTTAATTCAGATGAATATGAAGGAGAGTGGCTAGAGATTGGAAAGTATCTTAGTACTTTAGTTAGATCACCTTCATGGTCTTCAAACAGATTTAGAAATATTAGAAAAAGGGCATTTAACTATTTCTTAAAAAATGGATTGCTTTGGAGACATGCAAGGGGGAAGATCAAAATGCCTCAAAGAGTACTAGGTACTAAGAATCTTCAGATGCAAGTTATGAAGAACATGCATGATACTTTATGGGCCGGGCATAAAGGTTTTGTTGCCACTTATGAAAAAATTAGAGAGTGTTACTGGTGGCCAGGACATCCCCCACGATTACCACTACCGCTTCCGCACCCAAATATGGGCTTCAATCCAAGGCCTTCTTCTTTTTCAGGCCCTTTAGCAGGACAGAAACACAGACCAACGTTCCTGGAACATAACCTTTCAATCATCCCAGCATGACGCGAAATCCGGGCATGATCTGCAGCAGAAGAATCCTCAGAGAAGCAGCAGCTCAAAGCCCGATAGTATTGCGGTAGACGACCACGACGTTCATGTTGTCCTTTACAACAGACCAAACTATTTCGATGGACTGAATATGGCTAGAGCAGGTTCCGGTAAAACAGGAATTTTGGTTGATCATCTACATGAGCCAAGTGTGCTGTGCACTCTTTTCGGCAGTGCAGATCAGCCAAAAACGCCATGCATGTCTCCATCCGGAGCAGAAGATGCAAAGGCCGGTTCAGTTCTATGGGCACTGCTCAGCTTTCGGGTGGAATGGCCTGTCAGGAGAAAGAGAAAGAGAGAGAGAGAGATAGTTGTGCTCATGTTCACACACAGGGCTAACATGCAGGCAACAATGTTGATAGGAGGGGGACCAGCTCGCAAAAAGGCGCACACACATGCACATTAAGTGTGTGTTTAGATGAAGTAGTGAGAATGTTGACATGTTAAGGTGGCAGCAGCGATTCTGTTTCCATTTGAAGAAGACGGAGTGGCAACGGTGTTAATGCTTGCAGCCTGTTTCAGCTTTAGAGGAAGAAGACGACTAAGTGATGGCAATGATAAAGGGCGACATCACTCAGTCTGTTTAAATCTTGGCCCAAGAACACACAAATCTCACTCGTATACAACTTTGAGCTACGAATAATTTTGATGTCAAATAGATAGATTTTGCACATACACATATAGAAAGATGTCACAGACATATACATTCTAAATACGCGAAAAACCATATTGATGAGAGAGATATTCAAAGCAATAAAGATAATATAGCAGTATTCAAAGTGAACAACAACTATCAAGCACGCCCAACAAAGGGCGGTATTCAAAGTTCATGACAGTTAGGAGAAAAAGAAAGAAAGTTAATGTTATGTTAGTTAATCTAATTAGGTATGTATTAATGTATTGTTTTAATTAGATATAATAAGGTTTAATTATTTATGGTATTGTTTAATTAATTAGAAATTGGAAAGGTATACTTAGTTCATTACTTCTAAGTTGTAATTAGATGTTAATATATGTGAGTACATATTAATATGTGCATATGTGTTAGTGTATATGCATATGCATGCCTGTATATGCATGTAGAATGTTAGTTTACATGAATCAATGCATATGCATGAGCTAATGAATGTGTGCATGTTAATGCATGTTAGTTCATATTAATTAATATTAATACATTTGCATGATTATATGTATTCAAAAAGGAGTGATGTATATGCATGGTCATATGTATTTAGAAATGTGTGTTATGTTAACATGCATGTGAGTTAGTATGTGTATGTATTAGCATATCTTAGCATGATTAAAGCATGCATGTAAAGTGCATTAGTATGCATGAAAAATATGTGCAAATGAATATATTAACATAAGTGTGAATGTATGCATTAGATGGGAATGATTTAATGTATGCATGAGCATATGAATGTGTATATGCATGAGTATAAAAATATTATATGTTTATGTCTTGTAAGTTTATGATTTCTTATAACTTAACTTACATTATCTAATGTTTTTTTTCAGAAACATTGCAGATTGAAAGCAAAAGTATCAAAGAGCATCGTGACAAAGAGAAGATTTCAACAAATCACCCAACAATCGGATATAAATCCTTAGAAATTTTTCTGATTAAACCTTGTATAGGACTCTCATATTATTAGCTATCGTTTAAAGCAATTATATCATCCCGTATTGTCATTAGGATTCAATCGAACTCAAATTTGTATTTGCATTCTTGTTAATTGTAATTTCTCTTGTTTATCTCAGAAAAGATTTGGAATTGATCATTCGTATTAAAAAATCAAATTACCAAGGAAACCTTAGTGTCACCGTATCAAATCGAAGCCATGGAACTATATAGGGCAGCACAGCCTTACGGGGCTTAAAACATTTAAAGTGTTTCCATTATCGACTTTATATTTCCTAGATTTTACGAGTAATGTAGAAATTTTGTTGTCAATCATTTGTTTTTTCGCATCTTTCGCACGTTTAATTCTTAGAATTTCTTTTATCTTAGACTCTCAAACATATATCCCCTTGTACCTACGATTGTCTCATACACCCTGCGTGTGCCGAGGGATTTACTGGCTGCCTGATCCACCAGCCTTATGTCCGCAACTTCCCGACAACGGTGTCATTTTTGTGTCCATTGCAATGTCAACATTTATTCATGTATTCTCACAGAACCAGCTGCAAAGTTCTCAACATGGCTGAGGCAGCAGGAACTAGCTCTCACACAGAAACAAACCCGCAAGTGGTGGATTTAGACAGTTTACCCGTTTTGCCTGAGACAAATGAAAGACCAGAAGAATTGCAGGCCATCAAAATCATACCTATTGCGGACCCTCCACGTGGCCACACCATGCCCATAGGAAAGACTTCCCACTGGTTTACCGAGGTAGCAGGACCCTTGGGAGAAGGAACGTACCTATGGGAATCAGAGTTGGACTTCAATGGGAAGCAAGGTAGATACCATTTCTTTACAAGAGAATTTGAGAAATTACAAAATGCAGAAGGTCTACGTTCGATATGGGAAAAGGCAGGATTGAGTGCCTATTTCAGTGCACGACTTCCAAAACCTGACTTCATGCGATGCTACTATCTTATCAACACCTTGACTCCAAACCAAAACCCAAAAGGTGCAAGCTCATTTGTGATTCCATCTCTGACAAAGGGGAATGAGCTCAAGAGGTTCAGGCTATCAAACAACTTGGTGAGGGAGGCTCTAGATATGCGCGGAATGCATATTCCTACAGAGAAGGAAACCCTAGTACCGGATTACATGAAGAATCGAAGTCTCACCAAACTTAAGGACATGGTATCCATGACGCCTAATATTGCAATACACCTTCGCATGTGCATGCAACACTTTGCTTTCCCGGCACAAGATAGATTCACCATGCCGCCTAAAAAGATTTGGTTTAGTTTGTATCTGGCAAAGACACAGAGCCTCACCATCAACTTACCCCACTGGATAATTGATCAGATACACCTAGCTCACAAACGATGGCCGCGGAAACAGGTTTTATATGGTTGCTGTGCTCTGACGAGAATCATTTATAGGTGTTTGGCTTATGACATTCCTATTCAACGGGCTCTAATGTGGAATCGGGTAGAGCAATTTAGAGGCAGGACGTCCGCTGGACCCCCTTCGAAGAAAATGAGAGGCACTGTCCAAGTCCCGTGTGCTCAGCCACGTGGAGCCACCCTAACACTAGATGTCACCCCTCCACCTCGAAGAGTCCGACCATTCACACTCCGGCTTCCAAGACGCAGCACCGATGGTTCCACCTTAATATTCCCTCCTATCCCAACCGATCTTGAATTTCCCAGTGGTGCACCGTTGGAAGAACTCACTAATGAAGATTTCGAACAATTATTACAAGATGTAGAGCTGGAGGCAGAAGAGGCACAACAAGCGGAAAATGTGCAAACGCAGGCCACAATCTCTCAAGCACAAGTCACACCAGTTGAAGTGGATGAAGAGGATGATGGAAGTGAAGAACAGGAGGAAGATGAGGAGGATTACGATCAAGAGCATCAAGATGAACAACAAGACGTGCCAGAACTTGTAGGTGCACCAGCATATACAACTCAACTACAAAGGTTATACGACACAATCAAAGCAGTACAAGAAAGGCATAAACTCTCTCTTATATCAGGTCAAGCTTTGATGCAAGAAATGCTATCAGATGAGGGGGTGGACCAACAATTCATTGACACTCTCAAATTAGTGTCAGAATCTTTAGGAGTTCCGGAGGCTGTCCACACTGCCGTCCGCCAATCCATAAGGTATGACAAACGCAGAGTTGACACGTTACCACGAGCAGGTAAGACTATCAGGATACTCGTCACAGAACAAGAAGTACCCATTGAAACAATAGCTACCCCTACAACCACCACTGAACTCTCGGCCGAAACCTTCGTTCAGACATCACCCATCTCACCCCAGCAACCTCCATCACCACCTTCTCCAACCCCACCACCACCTCCCACCATGGAAGAAACGGCAGCCATCACCTCTACCTCCACTTACAACCCATCCTCATTCACATCATTCTCATTTCGAGAACCCACCTCCCAAGAAAACCTCTTCTCATTCGTCACCAATCCCTTGTACTCTTCAGCCCTTCCATACTCCGAACCCATAACTGGCCATCCCATAATCCCAATGGTGATTGGAAACCCAACACCCACTGAAGGCACCCTGTGTTTCCCAGCCTATCCCCCAATGCGGGTAGCTCCATTCCATGACCCTCATTTCCCATCAGGCCCCTACACCTCTTTCAACCGGACCTCACCACTCCAATACCCGTGCTTTGGGGAGCAGTTCATCCGCTCTCCAATGTTCCAGCGGCACATTGCCCCGACGTTCGCAACGACATCAATTTACACGAACACCACACTCACTTCACCTACCATACCCACCTACATGGTAGCCCCAGTACACACCACTTTGTCTGACCCAATGGACATTTCACCCACCACAACACCTCTCCCCACGATTCCACCATCTCCCCCTCCTTTACCCCCCACCTCACCACTCACGTCATTGGCACACACGGCATTCACTACCCCCCTCCCCAATCCCACCTCCACTACATTTCAAACTTTTTCCCTTGCATCTCATAATGTAAATAGCACGTTCAACACATTACTTCAATGTGCACATCAACTACAACAAGAGTACCATCAATTGGAAGAACGCACTACGGCCCTCCAGGCAGAATCTCAACGCCTGCAAGCAAGGGTCACCACTCTGGAAGCTGACTACCAAACCCTCCTAACCGAGCATACCACCTTACAGCAGGCTCACTCAGAATTGGAGTCAAAGACATCAACAGTAGATGACCAAGCAGTCAAGGAACTAGAAACAGTGCTTCAAGCGCAGATGATATCTAATGCTACACTCAGACGCAACATTGGGCTATTACGAAAGCATATGGCAGCAGCACTAGAAGAGAACAAAAGACTTCAACAACAAAACCAAGACAACTTTGAAGCGGCCATGGAAGGAACTGTAGGAGCCACCATGAGCCCTACCAGATATAGAGCAGTCCCATCGGAAGACATTCGCATCTTACTTGAGGAGCATGCAAATTTCTTGGAGTCATATGAAAAGTTAGAGACTGAATGTGCAGATCTAAAGAAACAGATAGCCAGTGTCCCCACAGCTCAACAGGAGCCGGTAATCTTGCAACACTCTACAGAAGAAGTAGAGGAAATAGGTGGCAGAACTCCGAGCACGACTCTTACCATATGAAAGGCCACCCTCGCCCATTGAAGAACCAGAACCCGAAACAGTAGTGGAAATTCCCGTCGATGACAGCTATGAAGAGCCATACGAGCCTATGCCGACACCCGATGGTCGAACTACAGATGAAGGACAAGACACTTTAGAAATTCAAGTTCCAGATTGGGTCAAAAGGGTCGAGAAAGTAGGTAAGACACATGATGATCGTGTGGCCGTGCAAATGCAATCTCTCACAAATCTGGAAGAAATTGTCCTTCGGTCTTCCTACTTTCAAAACTTATCCCATCAACGGTTGATCACAACATCAGAGTCGCAATACATGCCTTATTTTGTCTTACTACATGATTATAATGCAGAAGTCAAAAGACATACAGGGAAGGAGCCCACATTCGCCACTCAATTTGAGATAGGGGATTCATCGACAGATGCACGTGCTGGCTCGATCTTCCAACCTAATTGGCGTGCACATCTATTAACAGATTACCCAGAGATGATGAGCACCTGGGCAACCATGCCACTATATATCAAGTATAATCCATGCTATTGCCCAGTGGTACGTCGCAGATCCTGGCAAGCGTTTGCAATCAAGGTACGCAACAATAAAGAATGCTCGGCTTGGGTTAACTATCCATATTTTGCTCCGCCTCGGGGGACCCCAACCGTAGCTTACATGATATCAACAATTCGGCACTGGTCTACACGTCTAAATAATGTACCTGACATAGCAGCGAAAATGTGTATGAAGATATTCGAGCTCATGACCATTGTCTTCAAAACGTTTCGGAATGTACAAGCTCCATACATCTCTGCCCCTGGATTCTCTCAAGGCAACAAGGATTTAGTCTACGACATGAGCTAGACTCCTTCGGTCACTATAGTCTTTGCCTGGGATGCACGCATAAAGTACTTACCCGCATGCTTCAAGCAGACGTTTGAGGAAATGTTCTCTACGGGATTCTGGGAATATCATTCCGAAATCTTCAGTCCCAGACCCACACATTTGCTACATCTATTCGCAGTAGAACAGGCGATCCATGCAGATCAGTTACGTCTGCCACATCCGGACATTCCAGGACCAATTGATTGGGATCGTATGATGACAGACTTGGCCAGAGGACTACGTCTACAAGAACATCAGCTTGCCACTCAGGTTGTGGAATATTACATCCAACACTCCCAGCCACAAGGGTCTGTCAGGGACGACAGACGCGAGAGAGGGGGGGTGTTGAGAGCAGTATGGGCACCCAAGGAGTGGCTAGACAAGGGAGCCAGCGGAGAGAGTCAGAGCAAGGTGAAGGAGTAAGTAGACAAAGCAGTCGACGCAAATCTGGCAGATAGGCCCTTCAAAATTTTCCAAATCAACATCTTTTTAACAGTGATTCTTATCACTAACAATCATTGTAAATACCATTTCATATTTTTGTAGCTCCATTTTGTGCAAGCCAAGGAGTCCTTGAGCTTGAGGAGCCTTAGAAGTACCTACATATCAAATTTCATAATTTTTAGACTCCGTTTAAGCCCTCAAATTGGCCCTGGAACCTAATTTTTAACTAGGCCGGACACTAGGTCTGGACAGGGCCAAAACCTAGTCAAAAACTATAAAAAGAGCTAGAGGGCTCATTTTTGAGGTTAGATTGTAATTGAAACGAACTTGTAAGAGCTCTTGAAAGTAATCTAAAAACTCCATTGTTCCTCACTCTTTGTCTTGCCGTGTGTGCGCGTGTGTGTGTATGTGTGTGCATGTTGGTGTGCTTCTCACTCACACACTTGTGCTTCCACTTGCTCGAGGTCTTCATACCATCCTCACGTCTTCCCGGATTGACATTAAAGGAGGTGCTACTCATCACTGAGCTACAACAACTTATAACGAAGAGGCAAAGATGGTTACTTAAGACTGTGCGTTCATGAATCAGACTATTTGAAAGTCTTAGAAATTGCGCACAGCGGTGTTGCAGGTGGACACTTCGGCCCTGAGCGAGTAATCAAGACCATTCTATTCTCAGGACTTTGGTGGCCCACTCTTCATATGGATGCTCATACCTATGTGAAGAAATGTGACACATGCCAACGTGCACAATATCCACTTAGAAAAGATGAGATGCCTTTGAGGCCAATGATGGAAGGACGTGCATTCTCGAAATGGGGTATAGACTTTGTAGGCCCTATTAACCCCCCAGCTAGAAACTCCCATGCAGAGTATATTATTGTAGCCACAGATTACCTTACCAAGTGGGTAGAAGTGAAAGCCACAACAAAGATTGATGCTCAGACTACGGCTAAGTTCTTATTCGAGAATGTGTTCACGAGATATGGACTACCAATAGAGTTAGTGAGCGATAGAGGCACACACTTCTTGAATGAAGTCATTGAAAATCTTCTCCAAGAATTCTTGGTGATACACAAGAAGTCTGCCCCCTATCACCCACAAGCTAACGGACAAGCCGAGAGCACCAATAAGATCCTCTGTAACGTATTGACAAGACTGGTAAATAATAAACGCTCTGATTGGGACAAGCAACTTCATCATGCTATTTGGGCTTATCGAGTTGCCTACAAAACGGTACTCAACGCCACCCCATTTCAGATGGTCTTTGGACAGAATGCTGTGCTACCATTGGATTTCCTAATTCCAGCTTTAAAGGTAGCACAAGAGCATGAGTGGAATGGACATGAGTTGTCCTCTAGGGTCTTTGATCTAGAACGCTTAGGTGAGACGAGGCTACAAGCGGCAGCAGGTATCTATGCTGCAAAGAAAAGGCAAAAGGCATACTTTGATGCACACATCAAAGATAAGGGATTGAAAGAGGGAGATCTAGTGTTGGTTTATACACTAAAACAACATGCCCGCAAGTTGGAAAAAAGAGGATATGGACCCACGATCATTAATAGAATTTCCACTAGCGGTGCTGTTCAATTGGCTACTTTAGAAGGTGACATCTTGCCAAACTATATCAGTGGTTGTCGAGTCAAGTTATATCAAGAACCTCTTACAGAGGACATGCTAATGAGACTCAACACTGCTAAGAAACGAAAAGAAGAAGAGATGAGAGTTAGAGAAGAAGCACAAGCAGAGGCTAGAGAGCGCATAAGGCAAAATAAGTTAAGGCGACTAGGCCTAGATGTCAACTCAAACACCCCAAAATATCACATGGATATGTGTCAAAAATCAGGCATAGCGACTTCTCCAGTTATTGACCGACGTCCCTTTGTGACCATAGAGATAGGACAAGGAAAGTGTGCAAGGACTGTGAAAGCATTGATTGACTCAGGTGCAGCAAGTAGTGCAGTGAGACTATCCTACTGCCAAGACTTGTAGTTGAACATCAATCCCATAGAATCTTATTTAATCGGATTAGGAGGTGTGGAAACCCCTTGTTTGGGCAAGGTGGAACTTCCCATCTACCTTCAAGATGTTCGAATGAACGTCAAAGCGCTAGTGTGTGAAGATGAGAACCTTAGAGAACCACTTGTCTTGGGTCAAGATTGGATCTATGACCATGCAGTTAACTTAAACTTAAGAAGTCAAATTCTTCAAGGTTGGGTACATGAACAATGCATTACATTAGAATTAGAGAATTGCATGCTCCCAGATCATGACACCACACACTCTCTTAGCTCTTCTAAGACTAATCATATGGAAGAAGATGTTGTACGTGTCAAAAGCTCTATGATGCAGAAGGAGATAATCGTGGAAGAATAGGTTGGAAGGCGGTTGGATCTTTCTTCTTCTCCAAAGAATCAAGTAGCCACAGTAGTGAGTCCACCACACAGGGAAACACAATTGTTCATGACAATGGCTACATAAAATAGAAAGACACCATTCGACAAGAAAGCAGTTCCGAGCATGAAACAGATCTAGGTAAGCAAAGGAAAGAAACCACCAGCCTTGTCCCCACAAATCCCATCCAGGCAAGCCAACCAGGCCAAAAGATGAAGGAAGCAGCTCGGACAAGCTCAATCACAAGGTATCCAACAAGTTTAGGTTCCTAAGAAATTAGCTGCAGCTCAACACGGGCGATTACAGATGTGGGTACCTAAGAAGCTCTTGCATCCACAACAACCTATGTTCTCCCACATGCGAAAGGTCTCAACAAATAAGCCAAAAATAGAAAAGGGTAAGAACCGCATACAAAGACCGAAAGAAGATCAAATCACCTCTTCAACAGTAGTAGGAAGATGTGCAAAAAGGGTATGGGTTTGGAAGCCAAAAGTACAAGCAGCCTCCACCAAATCAAAGTGCCAACCACATAGGATACCACAGTTCAGGCATTAGGGGAAAAAATGAACCCTGCATGGGCCTTGTAAGGATCCCTAATTTTTAGGGATTAAAGTTAACAAAAGAGGGATTAAGGCCACAAAAAAAAACCACTAGTGGTTTTGCAATAAAATATTTCCTTTAAGAAATGTGATCATTTCAAATACAGTCGTGGGAAATCTTGTCCATTGGATAATCACGCATAAACGGCTACGATCGTCTTCAGTGTGTCTGTCAAAAGAAGACAAAAGCTATCCCAACTCATGAAAATTCGTGGGCATTCTTGTTCATTGGATGAAACTTTCACGGACGGCTTGGATTGAGCGCAGTTGTCTGTCACAAAAAGACAAACTTTGAGGCATTCAATGAAGTGAGAGAGGGTTGGGACTGGCAGAAAACGACAAAGCAAGAGGCGCAGTTCCGTGGCGGGGAGATTTGTACGACGTCCGATGAATGGAAAATCGATGGCTACGAGTTGATCTTGGGATGCTCTCAAGAACAAGAATTCACAACCATTGGATCAAGAAGTGATCCAATGGATACAAATAAAACCAATCCAAAAATCAAGGCGAATGAATCCGGACCACTCCTTTTCAAGTGCATCGAACGATGGAGATACAAACGCGTAAATTTTCAGGACTTTCAATCTACATCATTAGATCTTTGCCACATCTAAGGGTCCAGATTATATGCCGACTTTTTTCTGACACTTAACATGAGCCATTAGATCCTTGAGTTCATCCAATGGCTATGGTTCAAAATCTAGGCCTATCAAACCACTTTTGGAGTATAACTCATGGTTTTTAGTCTTTCATACCACCTTTGACCACAAAGAAACAAGGGAAGCCTATGCCTAGTCTAGGTGATTAAGGGACTAGACTGTGGCCACCACCCTCTTCTCATTGGTCCATCACTAATCATCTCTTAATCTAAAAGGCCCATTCAGGGTTCATTTTTTCCCCTAATGGAAGTATCCAAAGATGAAGACGCCTGAAGTGATCTCTGTAGTGCCAAATGTTGTTCTAAAATGGACCCCAATAAGGAAGATTACATCATTTCGACATCCAATGGATACCTCCACCACAGCCGACATCAACAACTACAAGTAACATCAAAAGCCTCAACGAGCGACAACCATGTGCTTCTTGCACAACCCTGTCTTTTGCACCATTCAGGTCATGCACTTCCAAAGTATGCATTGGTATAGGGCCCTATTACATGGCCGTACATAGACACATTTGAGAATCCCAGGCACAAGAGCACATTGACACATGTCATCTAGTTTTACTGATACTAACGTCTATCTTATTGTTTTGTGACATTGTCCTAAAACAAAAAACAAGAAGAAGAAGAAGAAGAAGAAGAAAAGAGAGAGAGAGCTAGTTCCCAGGTTTGGCTTATGAAACATGAATGAGTCATGCTTCGTTGAAGGTGGAACCATTGATTACTGGGCATTTATCAGTCTTGATAGAAGTGTGTCTCGGCTAGCAGGTGTGAAGAACTTGAAGGTCCGCAACCTGAGTGATGCTTAACTATTGTATGTACTATAATCTACAGGAAGATATCTGCAAGAGGTAGTTTGGTATCCTGAGAATTCTTGTCCGTATACCAGGTGAGAAGAATTCTACATATGGTGAGCTAAAGAGAATATGTGAAACTAAGCTTGGTGTAGTTACCCAATGATATTTGCCAAGGAATATAAAAAAATTCAATTCTCAGTATTTGGCAAATGTTGCTTTGAAAAGAGGAGAGGGGATCAACCACTCAAAAGATCTCATCAGTGGACCATTAACATGGACATTCATCAACAATGTGCCATCCCAAAGGCCGAGGGTACAACATGAAGAGATGAACATCGATCGACCTTCTCCATGGTAAGAATCTTTACTTTGGAAACATCATAACCATGATAGCTTAGGAAACCTCTTCGTCGGCATACCCTTGAGCAAGTAGCTCAAGACCCCTAATTTTTGCACCATACTTCTTCCAATGCATTTCCCAAGTAAGCATTCATAGGGCTACATTACAAAGCCGTGCACAAGGCACATATTTTCCTCAACCCATGCACGAACACAACCCATCACTCAATATGGTTTATGAGTACTTGGCATGACTACTATGAACATCAACTGTGGAAGATCTAGAAAACATCAACGGAGACTCACAATGACACAGTCATGCTGGAAGAGACTACAACTTGCAAAGGCTTGCAGTGATAGATGGAGAACGAGAAACATCTAGAAGTCAGACGACTTTTGTTCATACAAAAGGGACACTCCCTCTCAAGGCACTACTTGGAACAACCACTAGAACAAGATTCTGTCAGGGATGATAGACTCGAGAGCGGGGGGAGTGTTGAAGCTCAAAGTCAAGGACAAAGCATGGAAGCACATCAAAAGGTGGACACACAAGGAAAGGGAGCAAGTAGGGAGCTTCAAGAAGTGTATGTCAAATTTTCAAAAGAATCCCCTACAACAATAGTGATTTTCATCACTAAAAACCATTGTAAATACCATTTTCTATTTTTAATAACTCCATTTTGTTCAAGCCAAGGAGTCCTTGAGCTTGAGGAGTATTCGAAGTATCATCCTACTAATTTTCATAATTTTTAGACTTCGTTTGAGCCCTCAAATAAGCCTTGGAACCTAATTTTTAACTAGGCTGGACACTAGGTCTAGACAGGACCAAAACTAGTCAAAAAACTATAAAAAGAGCTAGAAAGCTCATTTTTAGGGGTTAGCTGGTGAGAGAATAGAGCTTTTGTAAGAGAACTCTTTTGCAATCAAAGCTTTCCATTGTTCCTCTCTTTGATCTTACTTTGTGCGCGTGTGTGTGTATGTGTGTGCATGTTTGTGTGCTTTCACTCACGCACTTGTGTCTTCACTTGCTCGTGGTCTTCATACCGGTCCTCACGTCTCCACGGATTGACAAGTAAAGGAGGTGGTGCTTATGCTTGAGCTACAATAGGCCCTTCTTAGGACCAAATGGTTCATTAGCACACTCCACAAAAAATTGAATTTCTCTCTCGAACTAAGGATTGAACCTATGAATTTAAGAAAGTGAAAATAGACTCTCTAACTTTCAAAAAATCCATATATCACTCAATTTGGATAATGTGAAATATGTCAACCTCCTTGCACAGGACATATCAAAATCTACCTAACTAAATAGCTTATACATATGTATACCTCTTCACACACATGTTGGGGAATAGGTAGAGATAGATTAGAAAGATTTTAAGATCAATACACAAGAATATAGAACAATCAAGACTAAGACTAAAAATAGAATAAATCTTACAAGAAGAGCTTCAAGACAAGCTCCCTTGTGCATGAAAAGACAACCACACAATGAGACATAGATGATCAAAAATCTCAACCTACATCAACACTTTTACTAGCAAGGGCTAGCTTAGACCTAGAGTATACAGTCCTAATGAGAGCTTAAAACTTTGGAAACGAATGAAGATGATGACCCTCACTTTCTTTCAAGCTATTGCTTATATAATGCTGCAAATGTTTGTGCATAATTTAAATTCAAATCATGCCTCCAAGATCCCCCACTTTTTTCAATCAAGGTAGATGGAACCTTGAGCTCAAAAACTCGTGGAAAAGTGGTTGTAAACTTTAGTGATGTGTCACTTGAGTTAAGCTTTGACTCACACACACTTGATATTTTACATTTCTAACACTTCCCCTCAAGCTTAAGCGTTACTGTGCATTGATCTCCTTCATGTTTAGGGTGGTCTTGAACTTCTCCAACTTGCTTCCATCCATGAATTTGGTCATGATATCTGTTAGTTGCTCCTTTTTGTTCATGTACTTGATGTCTACTTCCTTTGCTAGTACCTTATCTCTAATGAAGTGATAATGTATCCCTATGTGATTACTTCTTCCATGGAATATAGGGTTGTTTGCTAGATTAATGCTTTATATATTATCTCTAAATAGAGTAAAATCTTTGACCTCCACATCCAAGACTTTGAAAATCTTCTTGAGCTACATGATCTCACATGTAGCAAGAATTAAGTCTCTATACTCACCCTCTTTACATGATAATGCAACTATAGGTTGCTTCTTGGACATCCATAAGATAGGTCTTTGACCTAGTATCAAGACAATGCTAGATATGCTCCTATTCTCCTTTGAACCAACCTAATTAGCACCGCCAAAGCCTTGAGTTTTAATCCATCTCCATAAGGGTAGTATAACCCTCAGTTGATAGTGTGCTTGATGCATGTAATCACTCTCTTGGCTGCATTCATATGAACATTAGTTGATGATTTCAAAAACTCTAACATAACAAAAGTTCGGTCTTGTGATGGTAGCATAATGAAGGCTTCTAGTGATGCTTGTATATGCTCAAATACCTTTGAGAGGCTGCCCTTCATGTGCATATAAATTAGTGTTTGGATCCAAAGGTTGTGTGAGTGGCTTACATCCATTCATATCATACTTATAAAGTACATCTATCAAGTATTTCATTTGAGCTAGGTAAAGACCATTTTCTACATAAATAAATTCAACTCCAATAAAATATTTGAGCACTCTGAGATATGAAATCTTGAATTCATTCCCAATTTTTGGCCTTGTCCATTTGATGTCTAGATTATCACTTCCTATTATAATCAAGTCATCCACATATATCCATACGTAGACAACTAGTCCTCCTTCTTTCTTGAGGTATAGGGAGGGATCTATATCACTTTCCTTGTATCCACACCTACAAAAGTACTCCACAAGCCTTTGATCCATGCCCTAGGAGATTTCTTTTAACCATAAAATGCTTTTGTAAGTGTACAAACAAAATCTGAATATTTAGGGTTTTTCAAACCCCTAATGCTTGAGTCATGTAGATTGAGTGCTTTCGTAATGGTGATTTTTACTCAAGCATTAGAGTTTGAAAAACCCTAAATAATCAGATTTTGTTTGTACACTTACAAAAGCATTCTTTACATCCAATTGATATATTTTCCACCTCTTAGATGTGACAACCCCAATGGTTGCCCTAATTGTTTTCATCTTTGCAACTGAGCTGAATGTTTCTTCATAGTCAATCCCATAGGATCAAGAAAATCCCTTTGCCCAAGCCTTGTGTTGCAGAGCAAAGAGGCACAAAAGAGGAGCCCCAAAATTTTCAAATTAATGAGCGTATTTTTCTTCTTCAAAATCCTAGAAACTTCCCTCAAATCTATGTAAATGCACTAGAGGAGTCCTCTAGGTGCATAAACCCAACTCTTTGTAACATTTGGGAGAACCATTCGAATTTGTATTTGCTATTGTAAGTAGTATCGCGGCACACACTTTAAGAGACTAAGTGAGTTGGAGAGGTATTTTGGTCTTTTCTCATACATTTTAGCTGAACCACTTCATTGCCCATCATGTTTGCACATGTCCTCATACACTTGGTTAGGTCAGTTCTTTGGATTGATAATTAAGCATGTGTCAATCCACCACTATAGGCACTTGCATGGCAAATGAGATTTAGTCTCTTTGACACAAGTCCCTAAGACTTTGTGACTTAGGTACATATGTTTTTGGTGCCGTTTCCGGGGAAAATGCTCGACCAAGGTGCAGTCGTGATGGTTATAGCTCTGGAGTGAAGAAATTGTACTTGTAGAAGTGAATTCGTTCAGTGGCAAGTAGTCAGACACTTCAGGGCTTGTTACTTCACATCTTGGAGGTGTGTATAATGAGTTTTTAGGTTTAGGGTTAGGAGAGAGAGAGAGAGAGAAGAAAGAATTAGGGTTAGCTCAAGAAGCAAAATGGAGTAGAACCAAGTTGAAAATTACCAAGAAAAATCCCAAACATTTCCAAGTTAGTGTAGGATAGGCTTCAGTCATCAGAAACTATAAGAACCAAAAATTGTAGTTCATTTGATAACTGCTCAGAAGTTGGTATCACCTCCAGATAGCGACTGATATCGCTTGAGTGCTATCATGCAATACAAGCCCTCAAAGCATCCTAGTGAGCTCTAGACCTAAACAACATATCTCCAAGGTAAGTTACATCAAGGCTTTAATATCAAAAACACTGTAACAATGCATTTACACATGATTAAAGACGCATTTGGTATCACGGGGTGGGACAAAGAGATTTAAAAGATTTCTTGAGTGAGACAAGTGGTGAGGAGTGAAAAGAATAATAGAGAAACCAAGGGGTGCAAAAATGTTTTTACTTGGAGCTATTTTGGTTGTAGTATCGTGATCCATTGAGTTTTGGTATCTCGATACCAAAATTCCCTAGTTTCGCGATACTCGTCAGAGAATCGTATCGTCGCATACCACTTGAGGTATCGCGATACCATTTTTGGTATCGTATCATCAATTTGGTATCACGATCATGATTTGCCAATGGTATTGTATCACGATCCACTTGGTATCGTATCGTCTGGATCAAGGTATCATATCGTCGATCGAGCGGTATCATATCACGTGCAAATCCAATATCGTATCATTGACTCCCTTGGTATCGTATCATAACTGAACTTTAGTATCATATCGTGTGGAAGGAGAGTATAGTATTGTGTGAAAATAAAGTATCATATCGTGCATTGTTGCGGTATCATATCGCGATCGTGCGTCGGTATTGTATCGTGAGGATACCTAGTATCGCATCATGTCTAATCTCAGTATCGTATCGTTGAAATTCTAATATGGTATCGTGCACTGCAGCACTATCGTATCATGTGTTCAGGTGGTATCATATCATGTGAAAAGCACTATCGTATCGCTCGATTCTCTAGTATCGTATCGTCACTTGTAGTGGTATTGTATTGTCAACAAATTGGTATCGGTACATTATTGCTAGAGTGGTATTGTCAGAACACTCTGAGCAATTTCAAGGGAAAAATTGAGCTGTTTGAAGAGCCAATTAGGGAGAGAATTAGAGCCCAAGATAGCCCAAGGAGGGTGGATGAACTTGAGGTCAGGAAGGGTGCTAAGTAGCCGGAGAAGTGTTATATCATCGGTAGGAAGTACCACTCAGGCCATTCACTGCTCTATGTATTCCGACACCTCTAGTGATTCGGAGGAGGAGATACCCATGGCTACAGAAGACATGCAAGGTCTTGTTCCCGGGAGAAACTTCATGTCTACTATAGATGGGGAATACCGCACCTCTCTACAATATGTGTCCACTAATTCCCAGTAGATTCCCATCTACTTGGATGGTTTAAATAGATCAGTGGCGAGGATGGTAACCTCCACCAATTCCACAATTGTGCCTAGACCAGTTGACAACTATGAAGGAGGAGCTTACATGGATAAGTTGGATCACATCTACATAGTGATAGAACACCCAGATTTGATCAATGAGAGAGGAGAGTTGAGAGGACAAGAAAATTTAGGAGACGGAACCCTGAGGAGTTAGTAACTACTCCCAGAGGCAAGTTAGTAGTGACACGAGTCTTGAGAGGGGATTTGATACCTCAAGATGACTACTTACTAGAGGTCTACTTGATCCATGGATGAGAATTACTTCTACAAACTGACTCACCTACATGCGGACAAGAGGAAAGTCCCATTACCTTTTATGAGTTGAAAGATCTCGAACACGAGTCTAGAGTAACATACCTAAACGAGAACCAAAGAAGGTATTGGTTTGTCAATGCCATAGATATGGCTCGACTGAAGTATATGGGCTTGCCTGTATTCCCTCAGTGAGAGCAGGAAACTACCTCTCAGAACCCTTTCGCGACACAACAAGAGTCGAAACATACAATGTCGGGACAAATAAGCCATCGGAGTGTTCCAAACCGAAACCATGTACAATTTACAATGCTCGGAATGCAAGCACAAAATCAAACACACCTTGGAATAGGCAACCAATATGGACCACCAATAAGACCAAGACCACCACTAGGAGTGCAACTTGGAATACCCCCAATTCGACCACCAATCCCTATAATGCCTAGACAACCAGAGCCCATGAGTAGATTAAGACCGATTCATGTGGCCAAAGGTATGATTTCTTTGTGTAGTATGAGTCCTTTGGACTCACCCTCACGGGAACGGCTCTGACCTAGTTCCAACCACTAGACCCCAACCAATTTGGAGATATTCAACAATTCTTTCAAGATTTCATAGGGGAATTCATGAAGAGAGGGATTAAACACAACTCTTCATCTTTAATCCATAGCATTAAACAAAACCCAAATGAAACTATGAAAACAAGAGCCTGAAGATTCAATCAATATGTTGATAGATGCCCAGTAGCAAAAAGACCTACACAACAAAAAATGATATCATTATTTTTGGACGAACTAAGGAACGGAACTTCTCAAGATTACAACCAATCCTACTAAATCAGAAGACACTCAAAGCACAGTAACATCCAACTCTAGCAACATAGAAGGATTAGCAGAATTGGTAGCAAAGAAGTTAGGAGTTCACGGACACAGGAACTACCATCATCCATCACTAACAATCCCCATGTTACGAAGATGTAGCCTATGTGGAGGTGATCACCCCACTCACATGTGTGTAGGAGGAGGAACAGGTGTGCCTCAGGCTTATCCTTATAATAGGTAGCGACATCAAGGAACCACTTTGTATTGCCACATAGAACAGATATACACCAATCACACCAGTGAGAATTGCCCATTCAACATGCAGACATGACCTACATAACAACCTCAGTATCGGCCATATGGATACCCACCAAGAGAGCCAAATAGGGAGATCCCTAGGTATAATCCCTATCCAAGTCCACCAAGAGTACCTAGGCGATACGAGCAAGGACAATATACACAACCCCAACGAATGTTCGGACCACAACCACCACTTCCTCAACACGTAGTACCTGTCAAATATGCTCAACCATAGGAAAACTTTGAAAGAGCCATAGTGCCAACATCGCCAATAACCTGTGTGGAATCAATGAGCCTAGGATATGAGCAAACTCAAGGAGATTATTATCCCTACGACACCAGCCTGATGGAGTATGAGCAAGTGTATGACCCGCAATACTAGGGATGTGAAGGGTATGACAATGTCTATTTACCCAAGGTGGCAACACTAATGTACACTGTGCCTAAAACACCAGCACCCATAAGACCGCCGATCAGACCACCAGTTCCAAGAGGACCATGTTATAGATGTGGAGGATATCACTTTATCAGAGAATGCACTCGGCCATACAACCCACCACCTCCAAGGACACGGGAAGGGTATTGTAGTGATTGTGGAAAGGAACATCTCTTTAGGGATTGCCCAAAATATCCCAATAAGGCTCAAGACACTGCACGAATCAACATAATAGAAGTAATAGAAGCTTCCAAAAGTGTCAAAGAATACACAGTGCCATTGAAGGCCAGTACACAAGCACAAACAAAAGGACAAGAGAAGAAACAAGTTGACCACAAGCAAGAAAAGACTAAAACCATAGAAGCTAGAATACAAATAGTGGTAGATTCAGATGACCCACATGAGAGTACCCAAACAAAAAAAAGCCAAAAATGGAGGGAGAGGAGAGAAAAACACGAGATTCAAAAAAGCTAGGATCAATTCTAGCCCACCCAAAACCAGACGATTTAAACATTGTGTTGAAAGCTTACCAAGCTAGAATAAAAAATGGACCGAACATGGAGAAGCATGAAAAGCTTTATCCACAAGGTGAGTTAGAAAGGGAGAGGCTAGTGATATGTAGAAAGATTACAGAGGTAGCTCAGGCCACCCTAGAGAAGACTATTTGAGCTCTTCTTGAGACAAGAATATCTGAGGATCAATACAATTATTGTATCAAAGATCATCAAGCCTTATTGTACTTAGTCAATAAGCCTTGCAACACGGGAAGACTTGTGAGATGGTTTTGGTTATTGATGGAGTTCGATTTTGAAGTAATTGTAAAGAAGGGTAACAACCATATGAGGGCAGATCATCTCTCTAGATTAACACATGGAGAACCAACAAGCAGAGTACCCGATGATTTGCCAAACACTTATCTATTTAACTTGGAAGTGTGCCCCAAGTGGGCAAAAAAATTGATTCTAATACTTGCTCATGGGCCACACCATTCAATTAATAAAGAAAGTAAAAAGGAAATTCTGCAATCATGCAACTTACACATTATTGCAGAAAGTGTGTATTATAAGGAACCCAATGGCGTACTATTAAGATGTGTAGAGGAGGACGAACAAAAGAAGTTGATTGAACAAGCCCATGTAAACAAATGAAGAATGCACAAAGGAACTCATGGAGCTCTAAGAGAGTTGAAACGGCTAGGAGTATACTGGCATGATATGCCTAAAGATCTCCATAAATACATCAATAATTGTGTGGAGTGTTACGAAACCATACTAGATGATCACACATCTTTACCTTTCTTTACAATAGCACCCAACTGGAGTGAGACATTAGTGAAGTTCCTAAAGACACGAGAGCACGAGGAAGGAATCAGTGTAGCAAGGAAACCGTCCCTAGAGGAAATGAGTAAGAACTATGTAATCATGGGAAGACAATTATTCAAGAGAGGGAAAGATAATCAATTACAGCTATGTGTGCATGTAGGAGAGTACCCACCCAAATTAGAAATGGCACACTCAAGTGCCGCAAGAGGACATTTCTCAGGTGAAAATGTGAAGAGATGGATTTGTAGTTGATGATGATGAAGTGGCGTTGCAAAAACTTTGCACTACACCATCCAAATGAAGTCCAAAGATGTGTTGTGGGCCCTTTTAGCTTGCCAAGGGATGTATTAGACACCCTATGTACCTTGGAATATCACTCTAAAAAAGTTGAATCAAAACAGATAAGTTGGAGTAGAATCAAGAGCCAAAAATTTGCTATTTATGTTCATACACCTGTCCAAAGTTTTGAACAATTCTCTAGCCACGGTAGCAACTAACTTAATTCCTTTTGGGGAAATCTTAAAAACTTAGTGATATAACAATCATGAGTGATTTGATAAAAAAAAATGAACTAGAAAAAGTGCAACAAGCTTAGCAAGTCAAAGGATGACCCCGATTTTCTCGAGCTGCAATAGTACACAGACCCATGATTAGTAAAATGCACATATCTCAGGATTTAGGAATCAAATGACTATGAAATTGTGTGGCAATATACTAGATAGTAAGTTGAATCTAACAAGCTTTAAATCAAAGACAATAGTGAAGTACACATTGAGAAACAGCTCTGACAAGATCACAATTTTGAGAGAGTGCTACTAGAGAAGAAGAAGATGGGGTGACACAGTTGACATGAAATGATCATAACTGCAAATTGCAACATTTAAATACAATGAAAATTGGTGAGCATATAGTAGCCTTATAGAGATAACTTAAAAAAGTTAAATCATTAAAAATTATGCCCCAAGGTCAGAGAAATCATCTCTGTAATCTGACTAAGAAAACAGAGTGATATGGCAGTGCATAGTACACTTCACAAGAACATGAAGATATGAACTCAAACGATCATGAAAATGAAAGTATATTGATTGTACAATACAATAGACTTACTAATACATATGTGTGCCTTGGAATCACACCTTGATATGGCATAAAGCTCAGCTCTTGGAGGTCTTGACATAACCATGACTAAGACTACCATGTAGATCTTGGGAGCCTAACTCCCCACAATCACTCTTCAATGAATTAGTGTTTGATTTGGTTCTCCAACTACCATAAATCACGAATTCGTGGCTTCTCTTTCCTATTTTGATCAAGTGGACTCAATCACTTAAGATTCTTTCACTTTTACATTAAGTAAGACTTCTAAAAGTTACAAGAGGTAGTTCACAAGTGAACTTTACATAGTCTGCATTTTAAAGCTTCTTCTATGACTTTGTGGGACTCAAGCCAATATGTAGGCTTTTCATAGATGTGCTCCATCAGCTCCCCCTCAAGCCAAGTATGCTTGAGGTCTTCAATCTTCCAAGATTACCTGCAAACCAATCATGGCTTGCAAAGCTTTCTACCATCCAATGCTTTGGTTAGAATATTTGCACATTGTTGATGAGTGGATACATATGATATTTGAATCTCCATTGCTCACAATCTGCTCTCTTACATAGTGATAATGAACTTAAATATGTTTAGTCCTTGCATCAAAAATTGGACTAGCACCTAAGTGAGTGGAACTCATATTGTCACAAAAAATAGTTGGAGTTCCAAACTCCAATCCAAGATCTTTGAATAATTTCTTCATTCACATAGCTTATTGTGTAGCTATGACAAGACTTCTGTATTCAACTTTAGTAGAAGAGAGAGCAACTCTGGGTTGCTTCTTGGATGACCACGAAATAATCTTTAAACCTGCAAAGGTAAGATAAACTGAAGTGCTCCTTCTATCTTCCTCGGAGCCAGCCCAATCTGCATCAAAAAATAGCTTCAACCCTAAATTAGATACATAAGGATAATAAAGTCCTTCATTTATGGTTCCTTTGAGATATTTGAGTATCCTCTTAGCAGCATCCAGGCGTGGTTTCCTTGGTGTGTGCATGAATTGACTTAGGACACTCACACTATAGAATATATCTACCCTTGTCAATGTGGCATAATTGAGACTACCCACAAGGCTTTGATATGATGTGATGTCCTCTATGCGTTCACCTTCATGTGAGCTCAATTTATGGTTGACCTCCGTTGGAGTACCTGCAACTTTACAATCCTCCATCTTGAATTTTGCTAACATATCCTTGATATACTTCCTTTGTAGACAACTTCCAAACCTGAGAAATAAATCATGATCTTTGTAGACAACTTCCAAACCTAGGAAGTAGGTAAGTGATCCTAAATCACTTATCTTGAATTCTTCTCTCATCTAATCTTTGATCTTCTTCATGGCAATTGCATCATTCCCTGTGAATATAATATCATGTACATATACACATAAGTAGATTGTTGGAGCAAGTCTATGACAAGTCCAAGTATTGGCTTGAGTCCCACAAAGTCATAGAAAAAGCCTTAAAATGAAGACAATGTAAAGTTCACTTGTGAACTACCTCTTGTAACTTTTGAAGACTTTATTTAATGTAAAAGTGAAAGAATCTTAAGTGGTTGATTCCACTTGATCAAGAAGGGAAAGAGGCCAAGAATTCGTGATTTGTGGTAGATAGAGAATCAAATCAATCAATAATTGATTGGAAAGTGATTGAGGGAAGTTAGCCTCCCAAGATCAACTATAAATTCATGGTAGTCTTAGTTGTGGTTATGTGAAGACCTCCAAGAGCTGAGCTTTATGCCATATCAAGGTGTGATTACAAGGTACACATATGTATCAGTACGTCCATTGTATTTTACAATGAATATACTTTTATTTTCATGATCATTTGAGTTCATATTTTCAAAATCCCTTGATGGGATGACTCCATATGAGGCTTGGAATGGAAGAAGGTCAAGCTTAGATCATTCTAAAATTTTTGGATGTATTGCTTTTGCTCATGTTCCTTCATAGGTTAGAGGCAAGATGGATCCAAAGGCAGAAAGGTGTGTATTTATTGGATATGAAAACAATCAAAAGGGTTACAGGTTATACAACCCTACCAATAAAGGATTCTTGGTAGGCAGAGATGTAGTTTTTGATGAAAACAATTCATGGCATGAAGATTCATGCAGGAAGGTCAATTTACCATATGATCTTGAAGAAGATTTTCCAAAGCTTGGTAGAGAACAACCAAAGATTTAAGAAAAGAAACCTTAGAGGATGATGAAGAATCTCATATGGAAAAGATCAAAGCATGGAGGTCTAAAGGTAAAGCCAAATTGCAGGAACTTGGACATGAGGCAGAATCACCACATCATGGCCTAAGAAGATCTATGAGGGAAAAAAAAAAACCAGAAAGGTATGGGTTTGACACCTCATTAGTAACTAAACATTCTATCTACATAGCACACGACATAGACCAAGAGGAGCCATCATCCTCTGAAGAGTCCAAAGCAAAAAATCAGAATGGAAGCATGCAATGAAGGAAGAGATTGAAGCACTTGAGGAAAACAACACTTGGAATTTGGTGCCAAGACTTCATCCATGAAGGTAATAGGCTCAAGATGGGTCTATAAACTCAAGAAGAATTCTGATGGTTCCATTATCAAGTATAAGGCAAGGCTTGTAGCAAAAGGCTTTGCACAAACTCAGGGAATTGATTATGAGGAGACCTTCTCTCCTGTGGCAAAGATGCCTACTATTAGGGATTTTCTTAGTATTGCCTCTTCCAAGAATTGGAAGATACTTCAACTAGATGTAAAGAATGCATTCTTGAATGGTTGGATAACAGAAGAGGTATATATGGCACAACCACCTGGTTTTGAGAATCAAGTTTATCCTGATTATGTGTGTAAACTTAACAAAGCATTGTATGGTCTCAAGCAAGCCCCAAGAGCTTGGAATTTCAGGCTTGTTTCATTCTTGCAAGATAAAGGCTTTCAACCAAGCAAGGCAGATCCTTGACTCTTTATTAAAAAGAGTAATTTTGAGGTCATCTACTAATGTGTATATGTATATGATATTATATTCATAGGGAATGATGCATATGGTATGAAGAAGATCAAAGATCAGATGAGAGAAGAGTTCAAGATAAGTGATTTGGGTTCACTTACCTACTTCCTAGGCTTGGAAGTTGTCTACAAAGATCATGGTTTGTTTCTCACTCATAGAAAGTACATTAAGGACATGTTGGCAAAATTCAAGATGCAAGATTGTAAGATTGGAGGTACTCCAATGGAGGTCAATCAAAAATTGAGCTCACATGAAGGTGAACTCATAGAGGACATCACATCGTATCAAAGTCTAGTGGGTAGTCTCAACTATGCCACATTTACAAGAGTAGATATATGTTATAGTGTGAGTGTGCTAAGTCAATTTATGCACACACAAAGGAAACCACATATGGATGCTGCCAAAAGGATTCTCAAGTATCTCAAAAGAACCATAAATGAAGGACTTTATTATCCTTATGTATCTGATTTAGGTTTGGAGCTATTTTTTGATGCAGATTAGGCTTGCTCCAAGGAAGATAGAAGTAGCACTTCAGGTTATCTTACCTTTGCAGGTTCAAAGTTTATTTCATGGTCATCCAAGAAGAAACCTACAATTGCTCTTTATTCCACAGAGGCTGAGTATATAGGTCTTGCCATAGCTACTCAAGAAGCTATGTGATGCAGAGATTATTCAAAGATCTTGGATTGGAGTTTGGAACTCCAACTATTTTTGGTCACAATATGAGTTCTATTCATTTAGCTGCTAATCCTATTTTTCATGCAAGGACTAAACATATGGAAGTTCATTATTACTATAAACAAGAGAAGGTTCTAAGCAAAGAGATTCAAATATCATATATTTCCACTCATCCACAATGTGCGGATATTCTAACCAAAGCATTGGATGGTACAAAGCTCTGCAAGTTCAAAGCCATGATTGGTTTGCAGGTAATCTTGGAAGATTGAAGCCCTCAAGCATACTTGGCTTGAGGAGGAGCTATTGGAGCAAGTCTATGACAAGCCTAAGTATTGGCTTGAGTCCCACAAAGTCATAGAAGAAGCCTTATAATGAAGACAATGTAAAGTTCACTTGTCAACTACCTCTTGTAACTTTTGAAGACTTTACTTAATGTAAAAGTGAAAGAATCTTAAGCGGTTGAGTCCACTTGATCAAAAAGGGAAAGAGGAGCCACAAATTCGTGATTTATGGTAGATAGAGAATCAAATCAATACTAATTGATTGGAGAGTGACTGAGGGAAGTTAGCCTCCCAAGATCAACTATAAATACATAATAGTCTTAGTCGTGGTTATGTGAAGACCTCCAAGAGCTGAGATTTATGCCATATTAAGGTGTGATTACAAGGCACACATATGTATCAGTAAGTCCATTGTATTTTACAATCAATATACTTTCATTTTCATGATCATTTGAGTTCATATTTCCATGTTCTTGTGAAGTGTACTCCTCATTGCCATATCTCTCAATTATCTCAGTCAGATTGCAAAGATGGTTTCTCTAAGCTTGTTGCATCATCTTCAGTGATTTAACTTGGCAATGCTAGCTATATAATTCTATTATATTCTCACGAAGATTCATTTCATTTGGGTGTTTCAATCTTCAGTTATGTTCCATTGAAGTCAACCCTGTCTGTTCATTATCACTTCTCTGTCAGGTACCCGACATTTGTACTCATCTTGTCAGAGTTGTTTCGTAGTGTGTACTTACCCAAATTCAATGCTTTAGGGCTTTTTGGATTCATCATAGTGTCGAGTATAAGCATACAAATTTTCATAATCCTTGGATTCTTAAATCTAGCATTATGTTTATTTTTCTGATTGTTGGTCTCATTATTGTAGCAGCCTATGAAAATCATGATGGTCATCAGTTGTTAAACATGATTCTCAGTGTGTGGTTCATTATTTTTTATGAGATTACTCTTAAAAGTTAACACTTTAAGTTAACTAGACTTACCCAAGAGTAATTTAGCTAATTGCTACTATACTCAGAGAATTATGCAAAACACTGGACAAGTGTATGAATCAAAATAGCAAGTTCTTCACCTATGAGCTAACTCCAACTTATCTGTTTTGATCTGCCTTTTTGAGAGTGATCTTCCAAGGTATGTAGGGTGTCTATATACATTCATTGGAAAGATAAAAGAGCCTGCCATATACTGCTGGAGTTCATTTGGCTAGTGTAGATCAAGGATTAGGCAACACCTCTTCTTCTTCAAGCACATACCTATCCATCTCTTCACATAGATGACCTCAGAATTACTCTTTTTGATAAAGAGTGAAGGATCTTCCTTGCTCGGTTGAAAGCCTTCATCCTGCAAGAATGAAACAAGGATGAAATACCAAGCTCTTGGAGCTTGCTTGAGACCATATAATGCTTTGTTAAGTTTACACACATAATCAGGATAAACTTGATTCTCAAAAGTCAAAGGATGCCCTCAATTTTTCTGGGCTGCAATAGTAAACAGACCCGTGATTAGTAAAATGCACATATCTCAGGATTTAGGAATCAAATGATTATGAACTTTTATAGGCATATACTAGACAGTAAGTTGAATCTAATAAGCTTTAAATCAAAGAAAGTGATGGAGTACATACTGAGAAACAACTCTAACAAAAGCACTATTCTGAGAGAGTGTTGCGAGAGAAGAAGAAGATGAGGTGACACAGTTGAATTCAAATGATCATAACTGAAGATTGCAAAATTCAAATACAATGAACATTGGTGAGCATATAGTAGAAGTAGAGAGATAACTTTACGAAGTTAAATCACTAAAAGGGATGCACCAAGCTCAGAGAAATCATCTCTACAATCTGAGTGAGAAAACTGAGTGACGTGGTAGTGAACAGTACACTTCACAAGAACATGAAGATATGAACTCAAATCATCATGAAAATTAAAGTATATGGATTGTACAATACAATGGACTTACTGATACATATGTGTTCCTTGGAATCACACCTTGATATGGCATAAAACTCAGCTCTTGGAGGTCTTCACATAACCACCACTAAGAGTACCATGTATTTATAGTTGATCTTGGGAGCCTAACTTCCCATAATCACTCTTCAATCAATTAGAGATTGATTTGATTATCCAACTACCATAAATCACAAATTCGTGGCTTCTCTTTGCTATTTTCATCACGTGGACTCAACCATTTAAGATTTTTTCACTTTTATATCAAGTAAGACTTCGAAAAGATACAAGAGGTAATTCACAAGTGAACTTTACATAGTCTTCATTTCAAAGCTTCTTCTATGACTTTGTGGGACTCAAGCCAATACTTCGGCTTGTCATAGACTTGCTCCAATAGAAAGAACTATAAACATGATCCTCTTTGTAGGCTTATGGTGGCCACCACTACATATGGATGCACACACTTATGTGCAAAGTTGCGAAACTTTCCAAAGAGCCAAATATCTGATTCGACGGGATGATATGCCATTGAGACCCATGGTGTGCACAAGAGCTTTTTCCAAATGGGATATTGATTTCATAGGACCCATTAACCCACCATCCGAAGGGTCACATGCTGAATACATAATAGTAGCTATGGATTATTTGACTAAATGGGTAAAGGCAAAGGCTACTAGGAAAAACGATGCTTAGACCACAACTAAATTTCTCTTTGAGCTCATCTTCACTCGATTTGGACTACCGATCGAGATTGTAAGTGACCGAAGAACGCATTTCATTAATGAAGTAATAGACTCCTTAATGAATGAATTCTTAGTGATCCATAAAAAATCAGCCCCATATCATCCTCAAGCTAGTGGCCAAGCTAAAAGTTCCAATAAGGTGTTATGAATAGTATTGACAAAGATAGTCAATAGTGGAAGGTCACATTGGGACAAACAATTGCATCATGCAATTTTGGCCTTTCATGTCGCTTTCAAGATTTCCATTGGAACTACCCCATTCAATCTAGTGTCTAGATAGAACGCAATCCTGCCAATAGATTTTTTAGTACCCACCTTAAGAGTAGCCCAACAGTATGAATGGATAGGGCATGGATTATGCAAGCAACTAGATCAAATCGAGAAGCTACACGAGACAAGAATACAAGCCGTTGTAGGAATTTATGCGGCCAAGAGAAGACAAAAGGCATATTATGATGCGCACATCAAAGACAAAGGACTAAAAGAAGGAGATTTAGTCTTGTTCTACACCTTGAAACAACATGCCAAGAAGTTACAAAAATGTGCATATGGGCCACTAATAATCAATAGGATTTCCAGTAGTGGAGCAGTTAATCTAGCTACTCTAGATGCAGATGTTCTTCCAAATTACATAAGTGGATGTCGAGTAAAACATTATATGGATCCATTGATCGATCAAATGTTAGCACAAATCGTAGGTGCACAAAATAGTAAAAGAGAGGAAGAGAGGATTAGAGAGGAGGTGAGGCAAGAGGCCCTCGAACATATCAAGAAACGACAGGAGTGGATAAGACAATAGGATTAAGGATATCGATGAGGGGAAGAGCCTATTCCCATGGCCAACTATCAAGTTCACCAGGCCAACCTTAACCATGTTAGCAATTCCTAGCCATACTTAAAGCTAGGGATTGGAATAACATAGTACTAGCTAATAGATGCCTTGTTAGACTCGGTAGCAGCACTGAGTTGCATACAAAGTACAATCATCAAGAAGCTTCAAACGAACATATCACCTACTAGAGCACAAATGATAGGTGTCAGAGGTCCAAGTTATAGAATGCATTAGAGAAGCTACAATATCCCTCCACCTAGGAAATTGAACTATGGAACAAGGAGTTATGGTGTGTAAAGACGAGGATCTAATAGAAAACTTGATCCTATGACAATATTGGATCATTGAGAATGAGGTCAGCATTCACCTAGCTCAAGTGTACATCTCAGCCAACATAGGGCACAGCAAAATCTTTAGTCAATTAGAAGAGAAACCCACTCATAGACTGGATGTCATCAAGAGTGCAAAACCAATCGTAGGACATAGTAAATGGTTCCATCACAAACCAGCCAGAAGAAGGTCCGAGGGGAAAAAAGATTTCAAATCCCAATGCATCAAAGGAGAAAGTAGATTCATCCTACTTGAATGGTGAACAAAAGGGAACCAACGAGGACAATGCAAAAAGGAGATCATCAGCATAGAGACCCGCTATCATCTTCTCGCAATCAGGAAATGCTAACCTAAAGTGGGTTCGCAAGGATCGAGTGAAGGAATTAGAGAAGGCAATGCCAGTACACGTCATTCATCATAGGAAGACAAGGGCGGACAAGGGTTCTTCTTCACCAAAATCAAAACCAAAGCAACTTCTGAAAGTATGGCTTCCAAAGTCATTAGTAGAAGCCCACAGAACTCGGAAACAAATATGGATTCTGAAGAAGGTCAAACAAGTGGCCACTCAAGAGATAGACAAGCAAGAAGAAACATCATATCGACACAACAGAACTACAATTTCGAGCGAGACTCATCACAGATTCTGGAGATGAAGGACCCCAACAACTTGGACAACAAAAAAGAAAGAGGAAACACATGCAGCACGACGAAACAAAGAAAAGACAAGGATTAAAACCTCCACTACGAAATGGATATGGAAAGCAAAGCAAGGACAAGGGTTGGAACAACAGAACCAAGAGAATTTCGTTTTCACACATGAAGCAACAAATGCACCTAAAGTATGCATGATAGGGCCACATTACGAGGCCATGCATTCGGCACATGATCTACATAACAGAATTAGTGGTGCACAGTCCCCACTTGGGAATAGGGCATAGAATCTACTTCCATAGGAATGAACCTACTATGTAAATAAATAAGCTTCGGCTATCCTAATTCTTGTTTTCTTTCAGGAATGAAAATGAAAAAATATATGGTAAAAGACTTTACTAAAGGAAGCAGGGGGAACGGAGTGATGCAGTGAACGAAATGTCACTACACAACACATCACTAAAGACATGTCTACTATAAGAAGCTAATGCTCTTTTCATTACAAGTGCAGATGGCTTCTGAAGATTCTGAAGCTACAATTCAAGAGGAGGTGATGGAATTCCCTCTACAAAGTGTGACTAAAGCAAAAGGTCATAGGTTTAGAGAAGATCAACCAACAGAGCATTACTTGTTCCTAGTGACCATCAAAATTATGGATATAGATCATCAGTTTCCTGTGATGTCCCAAGACTTTAAAGTGGTGCATGAACTGCCATCGGCAATAGATATTATGAAGAAAGTGGGCATTCATAAATATTTTGAATTGCCGATATACAAACTTGATTTTCAATGAGATTTTGATTGGGTTGCTACACAAGTTATCTTTTGATCATCAAAGCTTTTGGCCACAAGCATTGATCAGTGCAATTTGGGCTTTCATAACTACAAGAAGGGGAACCACTAGCGAGAGTCCATTTCGCTTAGTATATGGAAAAGGGGCATTGGCACCATTCAAATTTATTATCAGGAGAGAAATTGGAGCCAAAACCATTGGATTTGAACTCACATTAGGAGACTGGTGGCATTAGAAGAATAAAGAGAAGGAGCTATGCAAAAACTTTAGGAAACACAAGAAGAGCGCAAAAGATTGCATGACAAGTATCTTAGGTCTAATGAAGTACAGTAAGGATCCTTCATTCTAGTGCATCAAATCCCAGTAGTCTCAACCAAATTGGTACCCAAATGGATGGGACCATACAAGCTCATAAAGGTATTATCACAAGGAGTAGTGCATCTAGAGGATTTGCAAGGTGAGAGGATACCCCTGTTCAATATCTCAAGGGTGAAGAATTACCTGAATTAAGTCAAGATGGAAGAAACTCATTCATTGTACATATCGTATTCCATTCAATTCATCACCGGTGCTTGCCATTTATTTAGGTTTGATTTAATAAAAAAGAAGTTGCACAGGGATGGTGCAAAGACTTGATGTGGGGTCTCTAGTGCGGAGAACAATGATCTCCATATTGATCCTCCACCCTCCACCATCACCCGCCAACCCCCTCCAGCCTCCTCCACACTCCATCCCCCTCCACCCCCCACTATCACCCTCCAACCCTCTCCACCCTCCTCCACCCTCCATCTCCCTCCATCTCCTTCCACCTCCCTCGATTACCCTCCGACCCCCTCTACCCTCTTACACCCTACTCCACCCTCCTCTTCCTCCACGTTCCTCCACCCCACATTCTCTCTCTCTCTCTCTCTCTCTCTCTCTCTCTCTCTCTCTCTCTCTCTCTCTCTCTCTCTCTCTCTCTCTCTCTCTCTCTCTCTCTCTCTCTCTCTCTCTCCCCCCACAGTCCCCCGCAGTCCCTGCCCCCCACTCCCTCTCTTCCCCACCCGTAGCCCCCTAGCCATCCCCCTATGCACCCCTTGCCTCTCTCTCTCTCTCTCTCTCTCTCTCTCTCTCTCTCTCTCTCTCTCTCTCTCTCTCTCTCTCTCTCTCTCTCTCTCTCTCTCTCTCTCCCCTGGTGTCCCCTACAGCCAACCACCCCTACCACTCCCTCACTTCCCCACTTGCAGCCCCCATCGGCCCCCTCACCACTCCCTCTCTTCCCCGCCCGCAACCCTGTAGCCACCCCCACGCCATCCCACCACCCCCACACCCATCACCTCCCACCACCCCCCATCCTCCCATCGCCCTTGACACCCACCTCTTCCCACCACCTCCCACGCCCTCCCACCTCCCTCCATGCCCTCCCACCACCCCCCTACACCCACTTCCTCCCACCACCCTGCGTGCCCTCCCAACGTCCCCCCACAGCCACCTCTTCCCACCACCCCCATGCCCTCCCACCACCCCCATGCCCTCCCACCACCCCCTACACCCATCGCCTCCCACCACCCCCCACATCCTCCCACCACCCCCCACACCCACCTCTCCTCACCCACCCCCGTGCCCTCCCACTGCCCCCCCACACCGAGCTCTTCCCACCACCACCCACGCCCTTTCACCACCCCCTTTGCCCTCCCACCACCTCCCTACACCCACGTCCTCCCACCACCACCACCCCACGTCCTCCCACCACCACCCCACGTCCTCCCACCACCCCCCACACCCACCTCTTCCCACCACCCCCCATGCCCTGCCACCACCCCCCCACACCCGCCTCTTCTCACCACCCCCCACGCCCCCCCACCACCCCCCACGCCCTCCCACCACCCCCCACGCCCTCCCACCATGCCCCTACACCCACCACCTCCCACCACCCCCCTTGCCCTCCCACCACCACCCCCACCTCTTCCCATGACCCCCCCTACACCCACTGCCTCCCACCACCCCCACGTCCTCCCACCACCCCCACACCCACCTCTTCCCACCACCCCCCACGCCCTCCCACTGCCCCCCACACCCACCTCTTCCCACCACCCCCACCCCCCATATCCTCCCACCACCCCCACACCCACGTCTTCCCACCACCGGCCACGCCCTCCCACAGCTCCTCACACCCACCTCTTCCCACCACCCCCCATGCCGTCCCACCACCCTCCACACCCTCGCAGCACACAGCCCCGCTACTCGCGCGATTGTCAGATTGAGAAATAGCAGGTGCTAGAGTAGAAAACAGATTTGGTAGAACAAAGAAGAAGCATAATAGTTCTAGAATTTATGAGGAATTTAATACAAAATTGGATTTTGGAAAAGCTACAAAATTGATTCAGATTCAAGAAGTGAAGAAGAGGAAATTCCTATACGAAGGCATCATAGATCTAAATGGAGATAGGATAAGGAGGAAGCTCCGATTAGTCATTTAAAGAAGCATGGATATTCAATAATTGCACCTAAGGAGAAAAGGTATTGCAAAATATGTGAGAAAGAAGGTTGTACTACAAGTCAATGCTGGTATAACCCAAAGCATAGAGGTCCACATTCAAGGTAGGATAATATAGGCAATAATGATGTTTTGGCAAATCAGGCCACTCCAATTCACGGACGTGGTGGTTTTTAGAGGCAGCAACAAACGAGACCTCCATGGAGAGATCAAGGAAATCAACAAGGGAATCAACAAGATCATCGACAGGGAAATCATCAAGGACGACCAACTAGAATGATGCCATGTGGGTATTGCTCTACTCCAAATCATTGGATTGGTCCCAATTGTGGAGAATGATCTCTCTATGCTCAACGAAAATGTGTAGTGAACCCTTGTATGTCCAATACTTGGACAAATAGATGTACCTTAGATATCTTGTTGCTCTCAATACAAAACTGAAATGGACTTGTGCCTTTATTCAATCAAAGTAGACAAAGAGAGCTTTCTAAGAAGCTATAAATAACTTAATTTGGACAAGTTTTGATTAGGAAGTGCAACTGACAAAGATGAACTGACAATTTGGATATGTTTTGATCAGGAAATGTATTCGACCAAAATAGACTACCTATCTACATAGGCATGCTGAGAAACTAGACTTCACTCTTTGATTGATATCTCACAGAAGACATAAGCTTTGAAGAAGATATTTGAGATTGTGTTTTAAACGTGGTTCTTATCATGAAGGGTAAAACCTAGGTCACAATACCAATGAAAGGAAGAAGGAATATGTCCATAAGAGAAAAATCTCTGATGGCTCAGACCATTAGTCTAGCGGAGGAGATAGAAGATGATGAAGAGGAAGCAGATCCAATTGTGTTTCTAGTATTGGAAGTAGATGTGGAAGGAGTGTTATCAAAAGAGTAGGAATTGTTGGAAAGTAGTAGTAAACTAGCGATAGGTGGTAAGATGGAAGGAACAAAACTGACATAGTTATTTGAGTAGAATCTGGAAATTTAGACTTGGCAAAAATTGGATCACAAAGAAAAGTAGGTGATAAAGTTTGCTGAAAAAATATATGAACAAAGTATGTAGGGTCCAAAAGGGTGAAGGAAGATGAACTTCAGGAAAGTAATCTAGGGATTGATGCTGAACCAAAAATGGTGAGAGTAAGTAAAGAAGTGAAAGGCTAGTTCTTGGAAGATCTAATTTCTTTGTTAAAGGAGTAGCTTGAGGTATCTTCTTGGGACTATTTACAGGTGAAAGACATAGACCCAGATTTACATCAACATAGGATTAATTTAAAAATAGATGCAATTCTAGTTATGCAGCAAAGGTATCGAATGAATCCCAATTTTGCAAAATAGGTCAAGGAGGAAATTGACAAGTTATTGGTAGTTGTATTCATTAAATTGGTTCATCAAGTAACATGATTATCTCTTATTATTGATGTTCCAAAAAAGAATGGGAAGTTGAGGATTTGTGTGGATTATAGAAAATTAAATGCAGTTACAATTACAGATCCTTTCCCAATGCCATTTTGTGATGCAATGCCATGAACGCAGTAGTTGGACATGAAATGTATAGCTTTCTAGATGGAGTTTTGGCCATAATCAGATTCATGTTGCTGAAGAGGATCAACACAAAACAACATTTATTATAGAATTTGGGCCATATATGTTTATAGTTATGCGTTTTAGACTAAAAAATGGACCTCCTTCATTTAATTATGTGGCACATAAAGTTTTTGAGCCTTATTTGCAAGATTTTATGCAAGTATTTATGGATCATTTTTTAGTATTTGGAAACAAGAAACAACACCTGCTACATCTCAAGTCTTTCTTGGACAGATGCAAAAAATTAAAATTACGATAGAAAATGATAGTGAGGTTGATCTTATTAATAAGTGAAAGAAGGTTTTCTCATTGTTAGAGCAATTTTTACATTTGATGGGTTTGGTTTCCATTAATGCTTCACAACAAGAATTATTCCAAGTGACTTTGAAGGAGTTTACAGAGTCATTCATCTTGTCTTGGGGAGAAAGCAACATTACACATTACATAACAAGTTTTTCTTACATTTTTTTATTCGTTCTTACATAGCATGTGTATATCTTATTGACCAGATCATATCATATTCTTTTTTCACATGGAGCATATTTTATGAATCGATATGGATCACTGGACATTTTTAGTACACAATGAATGGAGAAGTCACATTATAGGGTTAGAGGTGTTTACTTTAAAAGCACTTGTCATGGGGGTGGTCTACTCCAATCAAACTACTTAGAAGAAATGTTCAACTAGTTTTTTCGTGCGACATTCACTAGAAAATATGTAATGGAACGAGCATGTGAATCATGGATAGCAAAGATTACACAAAAGCTACAACATGATATTGCAAGAGAGAAGTGGATGTCATCATCTCGACCCCAACATCATGCCCAATGGCGTGCACAAAGAGTCCATGAGGGTTCCGCTTGGAAATAGTTAATGCATTATTTATTTCAAGGTTTTTATAACTCCTTTCACTTCAAAAAAACTTTCAATGTTTTTGTGAATATACTTTTAATGTTTTAAAACTAGTTTTTATCCATTTAAATGTGTGTAGGACAATTCTTAAGTGAAAGGCTATAAATAAAGGTGTCCTTCCTCATTTTACCACTTTAGGGCCTAAGAGAATGGCATGCATAAAGTAGACTACTAGAAAGGATCATGTCGTCTACCCTAGCCATGTGCAACATACTTAGCACCCAACATGGATGACACCATACAAGAAGTGTCAAACCACAAGCCACTCTTTCTGGACAAAACTTGGGTGCGGGGACACACTTTGGTAGCATTCCATCACAGGGTGAGGAAGCTTCACAAGAGAGAGAGAGAGAGATGTAACACAAGAAATGCACTATTCCCCTTCCATATTTGATGATGAGCCCCCACAGAGGACACCACTCAAGGCAAGGCTCAAGCAACGAAGACAGATACAAGTTATATTGGAGACAACATCAAATTTAGAGAGTTCCTTGGATGAAGAAAGTGTTAACAAGCCACCATGGATCCATGATCATATCCCTATGAACCATCAAGTAACACGAGGCAAGACACTCCCCATACGATAAGGAGATAGATGAACCGATGAAGAAAGAGAGCAAAGTCGGGCAGAGCAAATAAATGATGAGGGAGCATCATCTAGGCATGCTCCAAGAAGAAAGAAGAACTATCAACCGCATTGTAGTCCACAACGACTAGAACCCAACATCCCCCCAAATGCAAGAGCACTACAAAGACGTAGAAAGCAAACCAGAGACTATGCAAAGATTCGACACTATCAAAAGTATGTGGAGCTTCTTATTCCACGAAGGTTATTTGCAAGAGTTATGAAGGAAGAGATCCAAAGCTATTGCGTTGGACTTTGTATCCAAGGGATAGCCATTGAAGCCCTCCAAGAAGCTATAGAGGTGTATGTTATCTCAATGTTGGAGGACTCTAATCTGTATGCCATCTATGCAAAGAGAGTGACAATACAATCTGAAGATATGTAGCTAGCTATACGAATTAGGGGGAATAACCCTTAACATTTGTACTCCCTTGTTTGGAATAGTTTTTGTATATCCCAAATGATGAATATAATTTTTTCATATTATATTTTCTCTCCCAAGTCTTTGTCTCTTAGCGTACATGTTTTCAAGTCTATTTCTCCTATCTATCTAAAAGTGTCTTTTTCCAATACTTCTTTAAAATGTTTTGCATAGTTTAATTAATCTTTTTGTTGTATTTCTTGTAAGTGGTGTTGCTTAAAAATGCATGCAATGGCCTAGGAATGCAAAAAAAAAGGCTTGCCACAAAAATGCAGGGATGGGCCCTGCAAAAGTTTTGCAGGGCCCATCCCCGCGTTTCTATGGCAGGCCTTTTTTTTCATTTCTAAGCCATGAAACCACATGCCATGCACATTGGAGCATATGACTGGCCTTAGATAGGGTGCAATTCATGCAAACCCTCTAACCAACAGATCAACAATGTTGATGAACATTCAAATGTACTTATAAATTGTTGCATGTGTATATGCACCCAGAGTAGTCTCAATGTTCTCTAATCATTGCACATAAGAAGAGTCTTCCACACTTCCCCATGTTTAGGTTGTAATTGAGGGACATAGACTTCCAATATAGGGCAATTCGTGCATGGAATGGCCTAGGAATGCACAAAAAGGTATGCCACAAAATGCAGGGATGGGCCCTACAAAATGTTTGCAAGGCCTATCCTTGCATTTCTATGCATGGCCTTTTTTTTTCATTCCTAGGCCATTGCATGCATTTTGGGCAAGAAAACGTAGAAGAAATAATGGAAAAAGACTGATTAAATTGTGGAAAAGTTATGAGATTATCAAAAACATAAAGACACAATAGATTGTATGCACATGGAAATTGAGAAAACAATAATTGGTATTATATTATTTTTACAATTGGCTCTTGGCCTTGAGCCTCTCCACTACATTCTTTCTTCTCTGAAAAGACAGTGGCAATTGGTAAGTCAAAACTGATTGGGATATTAACTGAGGGTCTATCAATCCAAGACCTAAAGCTATTCCTATTTGACCTAATATTCTTCCTCTAAAGCTAACTCCTAGGGTAGTAAGGGCAAAGGGATTCCTAGCCAGAAATATACAATTGGTCCCTTGCATTATTGTAGATAGGCACAAAATGTTGCTCAAGGCCTTCAGACACCAAGTCATGAAGTGTCCTTGAGGGGGAAAGTCCTTGTGGATTATGACAAAATATTCCTTTGGAAATTTCCCAATGTAATGTGCCAAGGAGGAGCCACTGCCACGGCAACACGATCATCATCACTCCTATGTGTGTATGTATATGTCACATGTGTGTATGTCTGTATGCATCTCTCTCTCTCTCTCTCTCTCTCTCTCTCTCTCTCTCTATATATATATATATATATATATATATATATATATATATATATATATATATATATATATATATATATATATATATATATATATATATATATGTGTGTGTGTGTGTGTATGTATGTATGTATGTATGTACGTACGTATGTATGTATGTATGTATGTGTGTATGTGTGTATGCATGTGTATATATATGTGTATGTGTATATGTATTGTGTGTTTATATGTGTATATGTGTGTATGCATGTGTGTGTGTATATGTAGTATGTGTGTGTATCTCTCTCTCTCTCTCTCTCTCTATATATATATATATATATATATATATATATGTGTGTGTGTGTGTGTGTGTATGTATGTATGTATTATGTGTTTATATGTGTATATGTGTGTATGCATGTGTGTATATATTTAAAAGCCAAAAACCCTAATCCTTAAACCCTAACCCTAAAACATGCATATGTGTGTATGCATATGTTGAAAGAACTTGGAGAAGCTTGTCGAAGGTAGAAAGGTGCGTTTCGAAGCGATGAAGTTTGGTCAAGCCAACCGGCACAAGACCAGCCCTTGAGCTTTTGGAGACTCAAATAGACCTTATAGGCATGCTATAAGTGCAAAGAAACACACTATGTACCTTGGAGCATCAAGGAGAATGAGTCGATACAAGACAGATAGGTTCGCAGGTCGACTAGCTCAAAAAAACTTACTATCTATGGAAGAGACAATGAACTTCAAATGCCCATAGCGACCAGTGTGATTACAATTAGAAAAAATCCTTTTATGGGAGTGATACACATAGGGTTGAGTGTATGGAATGCACAAAAGTATAAGGAATAAGAAAAATATGCTATAGGAATGAATGCGACATTCACCGGTGGTACTTCCTATTTTTCAGGAATACGTAGAGATTGACCCGGAGGCAAGAGAACCTGAGATTTCTCCAACTCTGCTGACCCAAATGCTTTGAAAATTTACACGCAAACATTAGACACTAATACCTTTCCAATGGGTCCTCTTGCACTGAATTTGGAGCTCTGAGCAGAGAGCAGCAGCCTCTGCAAGATTACTGTTGGCGAAGAAGATGATGCAGAAAATTGAAGGAGCAAGACAATGATGGTCACAAGTGTATGTATATTGCTTCCATGTATTTTACAAGTGATTTCAACTCCTTATATAGACTCTAGGAGTGTTCCACGACTTTTACAACTTGAATTTGAATTCAAATGAATGTGGGAATGGTTGTTGGAGGGAATCAATTCACTTCCCTACAATCTAGGAAAAGTGAAGATCTTGATTGATCTAGTTTTAGGTGATTGATTGCTTGATTGAATGTAACTTCAACCACCAAAATTTCGTGGGATTTTGGCCCTATATTTGTACCTTTACATGTGTACAACTCAAGGCTTTTACAACGGTAAATGAGCCATCAAAATATTCTCAAAAAATACAATTAATGAGCATATGAAAAGAACTCTCCAACGGATATTCTTTCGACGCGATAGCCTTTGATGTAGATCAAATCCACCTCAAGCATAGTGTAAGCTTGATGTTCCAACATATGTCACATGTGTGTATGTGTGTATGCATGCATGTATGCATGTGTGTGTTTATGCATATGTGTGTATGTATATATTATGTGTGTGTATGTGTATGTGTATGTATGTATGCATGTGTATATGTGTGCATGTGCGTATGTGTTATGTGCATATATGTGTAAAAGTCAAAAACCCTAATCTTAAAACCCTAACCCTAAAACATGTCTCTCTCTCTATCTCTCTCTCTCTCTCTTTCTCTCTCTCTATCTCTCTCTCTATCTCTCTCTCTCTCTATATTTATAATAAAGACAAAACAATCACTTGCCTTGATGTAATTCTTTTGATCGCTCTCGTCAAAGCCCAATCGACATCGTCTCTTGCCAAATGCCAAAGGATTAGCCAAAAAGCTCCTGCAAAACAAAAGAAAAGAGAAATTAAAAAAGAGAATACATAGAGAAAGAGGGTGAGAATTCCTATGTCCTTCCAACTAGGATGGCCAACTAAGGTTAGGTCTTCTGTGTTTCTGAAGATCAATTTAGCCCAGGAGGGCTCCCTATTGCTCCAAGCCTCTATAAGCCACTTTGCCGCTAGCTTGTCACCCAACCCAACGATATCCAAAATTCCCAAGCCCCCTGAGTCTTTAGGGCTAATGCAAGTTTTCCATTTGATTTTGGGAATCCCCCTCCTATTGCGGTCCCTAGTCGAAAGGAAGTTTCTACAGATTCTTTCCACTTAGGCCAAGTCTTTCTCCTTAGGTCTTCAACATGAGATAAAGTAATTAATTGTAGACAACATAAATGTGTTAACAACCATAGCACGCCCAGCCTAGTTGACTTGCATACCTTTCCAATGATTCAGCTTGCTATCCAGCGTGGATAGCACCCAGTTCCAGCGTAGGTCCATTGAGATGTCAAAACACATCAGAACGCCAAGGAGACAGAAGAGTTGATCTCTAGGGATAACTTGAAACCCTTGATCCACGAAGAGTTGGGGAGTAGGTCCGCTGACTGCTCTAAAAGTAGTTTTAGCATGGTTGATTTTTGAACCTGACACCACACAAAAGGTGTCAAGGCACCACCAAAACACCTCAATGCTATTTGCATCGTTATGCACAAAGGAGTTCATGTCATCAGCAAAAAGTCTCGCAATCATTTGGCCGTGATTTTGAGGTAGGGAAAAGACCCTTCAGATTGCCAGCATCCATGCGATGCTTTAATAGGTGACTCACTCCATTCAAGGCGATAGTGAAAACTAAAGGATCCAAAGGGCAGCCTTGCCTAATTGATCTTTTTAAACGAATGGGCTGAGAGAGCTTATCATTGATATTTATTCTAGTTGAAGCATTTCCAAGAAGAGTGGAAACAATCTTCGTGAACTTTTGGCTACATCCAAGGTCTTTCAATGATTGAAGTATAAAGTCCCATTCCAATCTGTCATATGCTTTGTCGAAGTCGATCTTAATGAATACCAGAACTTGAGCAGACTCCTCAGCAAAAGCAAGGCCTTCCCAAATATTGACAATTGCTTCAAGTATAGATCTACCTTTGATAAAACCTTTCTGATCTTCACACAACCATGACTTTAGATGACAAGAGATTCTATTGGCGATAACTTTTGCAATTATTTTGTGCAATTATGTGTCAATATATTTCGTTTGACACAAAGCCATTCCACCATCAACTTGCATAAACTGAATGCCCAAATAGTGATGCAAATGCCCCAAATCAGACATCTCAAATGAGGCATGCAAATCAGCCTTGAAATCAGCAATATGCTTCTCAATAGGACCAGTGAGCAGCATGTCATCAACATAGACAACAATGATCAGAAGTACATCATTAGCATGCTTAACATATAAGGTGCTTTCAGTTGGACTGTTCTCAAAACCATGTGCAATCGGATAGGCATGTATCTTCTCATACCAAGCACGTGGTGCTTGCTTTAAACCATATAATGCCTTCTTTAACCTGCACACCTGGTTTTCATGCCCTTTCTACACAAAGCCACGGGGTTGAAAAACATACACTTCTTCATGCAACTCACCATTCAGAAATGTTGTTTTAATGTCCAACTGATGTACATTCCAACCATGATGGGCTGCAAGTGCACAAATGCTCCGAACAGTAGTCATACAGCATGTAGGTGCAAAGGTCTCATCAAAATCAATGCCTCTTTCTTGCGCATAACCCTTTGCAACAAGCCTAGCCTTATACCTATCAACTGTACCATCAAGTTTACACTTTAGCTTGTATACCCACTTAGTGCCAATGGCCTTCTTGCCAGGAGGCAAGCCGCATAAAAACCACATACCATTCTTCATTATAGCATCATATTCAGATTGCATAGCAGCCATCCAATTTTCTCAATTCTGTGCTTCATCAAAAGAAACATGCTCATTCTCATCACAGAGACTAGACATAGCCATAGCATAGAAATCTGATGCAAAGGAGGCACTACGAGAGCTTGAACGAGTACGATATGACAAAGGCGCATCTAATTTGCTATCATGGAAAGTCTGCACCATCCATTTTGGCATAGTTTTTGCCTGCTCAATATCAGCTCTCTCTCATCAACAAGTGCATCATGTAAATTTGCACCAGAAATGGAATGATTTGCATCATCACATGAAACCTGCAAAGGTTGAGAAGTTGCCTCATTAGGACCAGTAGTAGACTATCCACCTATAAAAAAGAGACATCAAAGTATCATACATGTCTTTGGACCTAACATATATTTCCTTAGTACATGAAAGCAATGGCTGAATAGAATCTTCCACAAAGAGAACATCACAGCTAACCAGAATGTGTTTAGTTTGTGGATGATACAGACGATAGCCTTTACTTTCAGAACTGTACCCAACAAAATAACATTTTACTACCTTATCATCCAAATTCCTATGATGTTGTTCAAGCACTAATGCATATGCCAAACAACCAAAAACATGCAGATGAGCAACAAATGGCTTACAGTCATGCCAAGCCTCATATGGAGTGATAGACTACAATGCTTTAGTGGGACACCTATTCAGTACATATGCTGCACACATGACAGCCTCAAGCGAGAAACTATGTGGTAAAGCCTGACTCTTGACCATGCACCTCGCCATCTCCATGAGTGACCTGTTCTTTCATTCAGCAACTCCATTCTATTGAGGTGTATACGGCACTGTACGCTGGTGTTTTATCCCACGTTCAACCAGAAATGCATTAAAATCTGAAGACATATATTCCCCCCCTCGATCATAACGGAGGGTGCCCATTTTACATGCTGATAGATTTTCAGCCAAAACCAAAAACTGTTTGAAGCACATGAACACTTCAAACTTTGCTTTGAGTGGATATACCCATGCATGCCTGGAAAAATCATCAATGAAAGTCATGAAGTAAAGGTAATTTCCAAAAGAAGGTGTCTGCATAGGACCACAGACATCACTATGTACAAGTTGCAATTTCTGAGTAGCCCGAATTGAACCATCTTTTGGAAAGGATGAACGCTGCATTTTGCCCAAAATACAGCCTTCACAAACATGTTTTCTAGGTGCTTCAAGTTCGCGCAAAGAGGACACCATTTCAATTTCTGCAGGTGTAGCAAACTAGCAAAATTTAGATGACCAAAGCATGCATGCCAAAGCTTTACATCTGACATAGCGTGAGAAACACTTACTGCACATGCCAAATCACTTACAGATCTTTCATAGTCTATGAGCTTATACAACCCATGACATAAAATGCCAGAAGCAATAATCACATCGCCATTTGAGAGATCATGAACTATACACCTGTCATCAACAAATTTCACAACAAAGCCAATCTTGGCTAATGCAGAAACTGATAAGAGGTTCTTTTTTATCCCTGGCACAAATAAAGCATCTCACAAAGTGAAAGAACTACCATTAGCAGTAGTCAAAATGATCTTACCAACTCCCATAACAGAATAAGAGGAGTTGTTGGCACATGTAACAGTATTCCTTGTAGGGGCAGGCTCGAGTGAAGAGAAGAAACTGTGCTGCAAGGTAATATGTTTGGTCGCCCCACTATCAAAATACCAAACATCTAAGTCTATTGCAGACATGCAGTGATTCTGAGAAGTTGGGTCAAGACTACAAACAGTAGTAAATGCCCATTCCTCTTCTTGCACAAGATTTGCAGACTCTGTTTTTGGTGTAGAGGCCTCTGCAACAACCATTCCAGCCTCTTTCTTCTTTGCCTCTTTAGCAACCAATTTTGGACAATTCTTTATGATATGATCATTGCCTTTACAGTACTTACAAAACAATTTCTGCTTTTCTGATTTTTTCTCATCTTTGTCTTAGTTCTTTGAATATGCAGCATTTGCAGATTTCTGCTTACTAGTAGAAGAGCTCCATTTTCCTTTGCCCTTCTGACTAGCCAGGAAAGCTTGATCTGTAACTCGTATAATGGACCTATTCTGCCTAGACTAATCTTCCTACAACAAAAAAAATACTAACTCCTCAAATGATAAGGCATTCAGATTGCCTTTCATCATCAACTGAAGAGTAGAAGCAAAACTCTAATATGAGTCAGGAAGACCATTTAGAACGGTCTGCACAAGTGAGCTATCTAGTATAACCTCATCAACAAAAATCAATTGTTCCTTCAGATCTTTGATCTTTGTTAGGAAGTTGTCCATAGAATCACCTTCATTCATGTGCTCACTCTCCAACTATTTTCGGAGGTAAGCAACACGAGACTCATTCCTAGCTTGGTACAATGTGGTAAGTGTATCCCAAGCATCCTACAGATAGATATGATCGTAAGTCAATGGATACAGATAGAGCATGACAACAAATATCAGATGAAGGTAATTCAAACAGAAACAGATATTGAGTATACATACAAAGAGAGGCGGATGTAACACAGTAATCATAAAACTGGTGAAAAATTTCATAACCCAATGATCAAATCTCATAACCTGTAACGCAATATAATTAAGGTGAAAACCCAAAAAATGTGCTGCGACAACTCTTCAAGAAGAAGCGTATTGTTCTTTCCAGTTCTGATAGCACCCTCTATCTGGGATGGAGCCCTCTTGCCGGATCTAAGAAGGATTGACCTCCTCCAATCTTATTAGCGAGCGATTACAACAGCATGTTGTTGTTATTGAAGGCGTGCCATAGAATTATCCACAGAATACCATCGCTGCATAGCACAAAGTACTAGATGATGTGTCAAAAACATCGCTAGGAGCGAACATTAGCAGATAAGTCGTAATCATATCCATTCACAGAGCACAAATTGTAGTGTTAATTACTGTTGCAGGTTTACTCAGATGTTCCACCCCCTCGCTCCTCTGATTGCTCCTCCCGTTCATCTACTAAAAAAAACCATCTGTAACTTGCCAGCATTCGTTTCTCTTATTGCTCCTTCCGTTCATCTCTGATCGTTGTTGTCAAGAGTTGTATGGACTGCAGAAAAAGGCATTAGCCCCCCCAAAAATTACTTTTAAAACTCATATTTATAAGGACTTGAAACTTTTACGCTGTCGCGGAGTTCACAGAAAGGAGGAAGGAAGCATAGAAATTTCCTTACAATAGGTTAACATTGCTCATTTCTTTTCCCCATTTATCACACTTTAGGAGTCTTAGTTGTCTAATAAGAAGAGTCTTAATTTAGGCTAAGCGTTAATATTTGAATACATTATTTTTCAGTATTAATTGGAACTAATACCGTAGAAAAGGATTTGGTTCAGAACTATTTGTATTGAGAGGATAGATCTGCATGAACGTTACTATGTTGAAATCAAACCTATTAATATTTATGGCGTAATCTAAGTCCTACACTAAACATTGGATTTAGCGCAGTTTGGCAATACAAAAGCATATTCTATTTGATCAGTCTCCCTTTCAACATTAGATTAAAGACATCATATTTTTGTATTACCTGCCGTTCTTTTGTGTGAATATCAAGTGGCGATGAACTTTCATAGCTTTACAACCAACAACCTCTGTCAGCGTGCAAGTGCAAAACAAGAACTCTTATCCTAACAAAGATAGAAGTCAACATATTATAAGTTTCATCTTTTCTGGACTTTTAATGATGCCGACATGGCATTACTTTTAGACATGATCACGGTAGTCAAATCATCAGAAATAGGAAGTCAGATTGTCCGAAAATTAAGATATGTATGTCGACACGCACATAATAGTGAGGTATTTTATGTAATGACCAGATTGATCTGCGTCAGATCACATCAGAAGTTAAGCTACAGAATATTCAAGCACAGCATAACTAAAGTGTTTGACGGTGTTCGATGATGAAAAATAGCCATGCGCAATCTGAGTTCATTACTATCAGAGTTAAAGTAAATCGATCGTTGATGGATGAACATCAAAGTAGCACATCAGATAGATCCGAGATGAAGTCATTAGAGTATGATAGAACAACAAAAGCAAGAACTTAACAGAACAATAGAATCGAAAAGTCAATTGTTAGCGCTATCTTCTCTATTTTGATAAGTTTTTGTATTCCAACTCCCATTAAAACTTGAAGCACAGGTCGTCGCTTCTCTATGCCACCATGATCCTCACTACGAAAGAGAGTATCCTAATCCACAGATTCACAGCTCTAGTTATGGAAAGGCTGCCTTCAGCTGCTTCCGAGACAGATTCTGTCCTATAATTGAAAACCATAGGTCAACCACCATATCTACACCACATTTAAGGATCCTGCCTTTTCATGCTTGAATAAACCGACTCAGCCATGCTGAAGAAGACAAGTGCAGCACCTAAATTTCTCATCATACAAACGCAAAGAAAAACAACTATATATAAACATTATAACCATTAACTTCAACTTCCTCGTTATATCAGTCGTCTTCAGAACATAATTCCACTTAGAATTCGTAGAAAAAAAAAAAAAAAAAATCAAATTTATGAGTGCTTCAATCAACATATCAATCGTTGACGCTTACAAATTAGCAAACCTGCCTTCACAAGATGTTTCAATGATCGATTAGAAAAAAATGGCTAACTGTGCGCAATTAAATCCGTCATCAGAAATCAAATACAGCAGAGATTATGAAGCGTCTGCTTAAATGATTGCTCATAATTGTCAGAGATGATCACTAGCACCATATTAGAAAAGCACAGATAGAACCTTATAAGTGCCCTCTCTTGTTGCATCTGTCTTCACTTCTCTCGATTAGCGTCTGAATCCAATTGAAGGAATCAAGAGCAGTGCACCTCTTGTTCTCCACTTCTCCTCGACTTCGGGCTTCTCCAGAACTACAGCATCCTCCGAAGGTGTCTCCCTCCCCGCCAGCCGCAGGTCATCGTCACCAGTTAACTGCCTCGATCACTCAAGTAAATAACGAAAGGTTTCTAGTTGCATGTGATGTCAATCGTTTTAGCGGAAGGCTTCTGCATCTTCGGAACAGTCACCGTTAGGACTCCATTCCCCATTCCTGCCTTCACCTCCTCCACTTTGACATTTTCGGCAAGACGGAATCTGCGTAGAAACAACCCATGAACTCGCTCGACGCGATGCCACTTTTCTCCTTGCGTCCCCTGCCACATGCCACCTTCCTTTTCCTGTTGTGCCGCCGCCAAGCTACATTTACGGGTGGAGATATTCGTCACTGAACTTATGCATAATCAAGGAGACATTGCACTCAAGATCGAATTGCCGTATCTCACTAATTCACTTTTTAATCCTTCATCCTTCTGTCAGCTTCACTCCAATCCTCGACAATCTTTTCTGATGGTGATCTTCACGAACTGTTTCGCTCAATCTCTTTCGACTTCCAACAGCAGCCAAGTTTTTGAGTTGAAAGTTACGTTCCAAATCTTCAAGCTTGTTGTCGTATCACGACCACATCCACCCCCTCTGAACCTGTGCATCCTCCGGATGCACCACCAACCTGCATACACAACATTAAATACAAGCGAGGATCAAGTGGTCATGGCAAATAAACATTACTTAAAGGAATTTCAACTGAATGCATGAAATCTGAATATGTATTAAACTTGGCATAAATCAAGAAAGAAGGTAGACAAAAACACCTCGTACAACATATCAGATTACACTAATGTACTTAGACTAGAAATCATACGAGTAAATCGAAAACTTCTTAGCTCTCTCGTTAACTTGACCCGGTCAGATCTAGTAGCCTATCCAAAGCATTTGCATATACCAGTCTTCACTAACTCGATTTATGAAAATCGCTTCTGGCTCCCCTCTTGATCTTCTACCACCTGAAACCCCTTCAGACCCTTTTCTTATTTTTCTCATATTTTTATTCTGTTTTTCTTTATTTTAATTCTTTATCCCAGCTCAACCTTTATATCTTTGCTTTTATTTATTTATTTATTTATTTTTCCACACTTTTCGGCCTATGTCGAAATCGGATGCGACTCGTGGACCTGACCACCCGGCCAGGTTTAGCCCACCCATCTACCGACCCGACATAGCGCACGATTCACAATGTCAGCCTCATACGAAATCAACGTCAGCTCGTGGCTCTGACCACCCGGACAGAGTGACTCCACCCGCCTATCAACCCGTATGAGCGCGTAACAACATATAGGTCAGGCCATACGACACAACTAGCATCAGCTCGTGGCCCTGATCACCCGACCAGGGTAGTTCCACCCGCCTACTAGCTCATCGCAGCACCCAACAACACATACACATACATATAAAAAGCTGGCTGGTATAAGAATTCTTTTCTCAAGATATAATCTGCCTGAAGATCAGGTTAGATGAGAGATCAAGAGTAGAAGTCGAAGTGTCTCACTCATCAAGTGCTCGTAAACACTACTATATACAGATACTTAGTCTAGGTCTTCCCTTCACCTTCCTAGGTCTTGCTCTCGAAAGTTCTAGTCCATCTTCTAATCTTACTCATATAATCCTGGTCCTTATACATCATATGTAATCTTATTAGTGGCACAAGATTTTTGTTCTACTTAATTTTCCTTAATTATGCATTTATTTACATATATGTTCAACCCATGTAGTCTTTTCATACGGATATATATATACATACATACATATATATACATGTGAGGAAAAGAAACTGAAACAATAACATCTCACCAGTACAAAATCAGAAACCGCTCGAGCTTGTTGCCTTTAATCATTCTTTCTTTAAGAAAAACTTGAACTTGGTCATCCTGCAAAAATCAGAGGCTTATTTCACACGAATTTATATAAAAAACAATTATTCAAAAGAAGGAAAGTATTACCTGGCTTTATTTATAAACATTGGTATTTATTTTCCTTGCCGATCTCCGAGGATCTTCCCTGACTTTATTCTTCATAAAAAAAAGCCTAACTTGATTCAAAATAGACATTATTTACACATATCTTTAATACAACATTTTAATCTATCTTTAGGACGTCTCACCCCCTTCACGTTCCCTACGGAACAAGGCAAGCTGTTGTAAGAGTTCTGCATACTCTGCTAAGTCACGGCTATATACAAGAAGTGCTGTTGGGTCCACTTCCATATATGACTCACGGTTATCCGAAGTATCATCTTCTCCATATGTTCGTGCCCTTCGATACCTGAGTATACTTCTTTCATTTGATGATGGAATCAAGGTCTCCCTAGTGATACGATCTTTAATAAACTCTTCTATAGGAATTCTTTCTTCATTTTCAGGTGTAGGGAGCAAGTAAGTTGATATAAAGGAACTATCTAAGGTTCTCCTTTCAGGCACACTCCCTGACGTCTCTCTAAATCTTTCAGGAATGCTACCCTCAGGAATGGATGTATCATTGGAATCATCACTGTCCATTCCAGATCCTAAGATAGTCAAACAGTCCAATCAAACCTAAAAAAAAACTTCCTATTAATGGTCTGATCACAAATCTCCGTCAGTACCCTGAAAGAAACAAAAATTAGTATTAATAGAAGTTTATGACTAAGTAAAGCACATACATTTAATTTAATTGTTGCTTTACTTATTTATTACATATAGACGGATTCATATCTTGTTAATTGTCTATATAGTTTTATTATATACATACATATATATATATATATGTTTTTATATGTATATATACATCATCTTACGATGTATTTTATTTTAATCATTTTCCTTATTGATATCCTCATCTTTATCATCTTCACTTCCTTCCTCTTCACTTTCCTCTTCTTCGTCTTCACTTATTACCGTCTCATAATTCTCATTCTCTCTTCTTTTAAAGAGCTTAACTCTCTTTCCAGCAATTAAATCCTTTAACTTGGTCCCATCTAATTCTCTAAGTGAGTATGTTCCATTATCAAAAACTTTACATACCACATAAGGACCAAACCATCTCTTAACCAGTTTTCTTCGAGCCTCATATTGAGTATTCAATGAGCTATCATAAACAAGTACCCAGTCTCCTTCCTTCAACCTTTTTGGCCTTAATCTATGGGACTTGTCAAATGCAATTTTATTTTTCTCTCTAGAAGCTCTAAGCTTAAATGCAGCTTCTTCTACCAGATTTTTCCCTCTTTCTAGTTGAAGAATCCGTACTGCTAGAAGATCTTCTCTTGACACCTCATCTTCCCAAGGCAAGGAAGTCCACGCTAAAGCATGTGACTCCGTCGGCAAAATAGGTTTCTGACAATACATCAATTCCGCTGGCATATATCCGGTAGTTCTAGTATATGTCATCCTATCTGCCCAAAGGGCAAATGGAAGGTAATTTGGCCAATTCTTTATTTTCCCCTCACAAGCCTTAGCCAAAGCTTTAATAATTGGTGGATGACCACGTTCAATTTTTCCATTAGCTTCAGGATTGTAAGCGGTGGTGAGTGATAATCGAATTCCATATTTTTTAAAGAAGTCTTCAGCTTCCTGAGCATCAAGCTCACCTCTATCGGCTACTATTTTCTCCACATAACCAAATCTACTAAACACGTCTTCTAGTAGAAACTTGCATACATTGCTTGTAGTTTTCGTCCTTAGAGCTCTTCCTTCAACATGATTTGTTAGGTCTTCCCTTGCTAATACAATATACCTCATCTGATGCACTCCTAGTGGCATTGTAACTAAATCAACAACCCACTTATAGTGAATATTAAGAGGATATGTTGGATGTAATTCATCTCTGTGTCTAACATTGGAGTACATCTGGCAAGGTTTACAAGTGGCTACGTAGTTTTGGGTATCCACATACATCCCGGGCCACCAGTATCTTTCCCTTATCTTTTCATAAGTTCCTTGAAAGCCTTTATGACCGGCCCATAGTGAGCTGTGCATTTCACGCATAATCCTTCCTCTTGATTCTTCACAACCTACAACTCGCTGGGGCATTTTTCCCATTCCAATCCTTCGCTTCCAGAGTAATCCATCTTTCAGGAAATAATTGCTTGACTTTCTTCGAATGGTACGAAATTTTTCTTTACTCCAACTAAAATCAGGACACTTCATACTTAAATATCTCCCGATTTCCTTCCACTCATTTTCATATTCGTCTTCATTGAATCTCTCTGTTATTCCTATTTGAATCTTGTAAGGTTCTTCTTCTACCCATCTGTTATCTTTCCCTCTTTCTAGGCTATTTTGAACTTCCTTTAAAGACTTAGTACAAATTCCAAGCCTTTCATTTTGACTCTTTGGCTCTTTTCTATTTAGTCCAGTAGATGCTTCATTTAGGCTTAGATTATGTACATGTGAAGCATAGAAGTCCAGACCTATCTCTTCATCATTAGAAGTCATCAAATCTTCATTTTCATATATAGCTCGTGATAGCATGTCAGCCACCACATTATTCCTTCCAGCTATATGAACAAACTCAGGATTTAGCGACTTAATATATGCTATCCATCTTAACATGGCAATATCTGCAGTGGAACAATTCACGATCATTCCCAACAATGGTAAACAATCTGTTTCTACTACCACATTTGCCCCAATCAGATATTCTTTATCATTTTTAAGTGCAGTTACTATCCCCCAAAGCTCTCGCTTAATTTGAGGGTAACCTCTCTGGCGAACATTTAAAACTTTAGCTCCGAAACGAATTGCATATCTTTTTCCTTCATCATCCTCTTGGCCAATCGCCCAACCTATACCTGTCGGACTTGTATCTATGGTGATATAAATTTCTTTATTATCAGTATAATCAGCCTTTCTGAGCAATGGAGCTTCTGCAAGTGCTTTCTTTAATTTTCTTACTGCTTGAGTATGGATATCTTTCCATTGAAATCTTTGCCCTTTTCTAAGTAATTGATAAAGTGGATCAGCAATATGGGCAAAATGGGGAATCCATACAACATAGAAAACACATGCCCCAAGAAATCTCCTCACTTCAGTGATCGAGGAGCAGACCTCTTTCATGTGTTGGATAGCATCTACTTTCTTTGGACATGGCTTCCTTCCTTTAGGTCCACATAAACTTCCTACAATTAAAACCTCTTGCACTCCAAATACTGATTTTCCAGCAGACAATGTCAAATGAACCTCTTCCAGCCGACTAAGAATGGATTCACAATCAGTTATGTGCTTTTTAACAAAATTCCTACATCCATCCTCATCAAGAGTCTCGTCTCTATCTCTTTCTTCACAGCCTTTAATAGGAACATCATCAATGAATGGCATAGTCAGATGTGGAATAAAATCCCTAAGAACTTTATGCATACCATTCATCATGTGTGCCACTGAGTTCGTGGCACCTTGTGGCAAAGTGCACATGCGCACAAGCCCAAGTGGCGTCCTCATAGTTGTCAAATCACGGCTTTCGAGAGCTAGCTGGAATTGATCATATCCAGAGTGTAAATCTCCCATTGAATAAATAGATCTTCCTGCAAAAGCTTCTGCATATTCATCTACAATAGGCCCAGTTCCCATATTTCTAATTGTCACTTTATTCACTGGCTGTAGATCTTGGATAAATCTTAATGATCCATTCTTTTTTGGTACAGTAAACCAACGGTTAGAATAAGGAGCACTTGATGGCTCAAGAATCCCCATTTTAATTTTGTCATTCAACAGATCAATTAACTTTGAAATATGAGCTTTTGGTACTGGAATCGGTCTGAGATTCCAAGGTACATGTGGAATTGTGAAAATTATCATAGGTGTCACCACAGATGGATCTACACATCCAATTTCTTGGTCATTGAAAGAAAAAGCTCTTCCATGCTTAAATAACATCCGAGAGAATACATCCTTCTCTTTTTCGCTGAGGAAACCATCTTTCCCTAATTGAATTTGCTCGAGAGTTTCTTTAGTGAATTCATGGCCTATTTTTCTCTTATCTCTGAGAGGTGGCTGATTTTTTACATCATCCATAAGTTTATTACTATCTTCAGGAAGTGGAACTGCGACTGGTTTTATCTTTTTATCAATTGTTTTGTATTTTGTTTCAACGAAGACTTCTTTACCTATTTCATCTTGCTCAAACTTTGCTATTTCCTTATACATGGAAATAGAGTGTGTTTGAATCACATAATCACTCCTTTTTCCTTGAATTAACTCTTGCAGATCAAACAATGTGTCTGCAAAGGATATCTCATCAAAGACTCCAGAGATTTCCTCGTCAAAGTTAAGCACTCTACATCCATGAAAGTTTCTTTGAAGATCCGCTATGTATTGTTTTTCCCACTTTTTTAACTCAGAAAAAACACGAAACTGAAATGAATTTGTCGAAGAAAGTGCTATAAAACTTGATATAAACATATTTACATTCGGGATCTTTTCACTTTTCAAGCTTTCATAGTCCCGACTTATGAAAGCTTCCTTTAAAAACTTTGATCCTCGAATTCTTCAGGAATAGGTCTTGTCCGAAGAGAAGTTCTATTCCTGATATGATCTACACATACCGTCATGAATTGAACTGCCTTTTTTCCATCCTTACTACGGATTCGCGCATAAGCCGATCCATCTTCTAAGACTCTTGTTTCCATTCTTAAGGCAGTAATATATGGCTGCCCTAGAATCAATGAGTAACTAGAATGATCTTGTACGAAAAAATTTTGATAATCACTGACATCTCCAATTGTAACTAGAACCTGCGGGCATGCACCAAACAACTCACCTGGCATTGAGTTCGCAGCCTTAATTCTCCAACCAGGCTGCATGTCTATTGGCCATTTCCCCTTCATATAGAGATCTTTAGACATCAAGTTAACTTCAGACCCATGATCAATAAGAGCGACAACTGGAGTGCTAATTTTTTCTAATCTTACCAACGTCTCAGTTGTGGCTCGGGCCCAATGATCTTTAGTGTAATAACTCGAAGGGGTTATGTCGGAAGAATTCTTTTCCAAGGATATTTCCTCATGCATGCACGGTTGAACATTAGTCTCAATTGGTTCAAGTATATTTTTTAGCTCTTGAACTTGCGCTTGCACAGTATGATCGGGAGTCTCTTCATCCATTCTTTCAATTTCTTGCATGTCAGCTATTGGTTGTCGTTTCCTTCTTAAGAGGTCAATTATTACTTCTAGAAATTCTCTTTTTGCTATTCCCAGTAACTCACCGAGTGTAAATTCGATTACACTATCGAGCACTCTTTTCTCGAGAACTTGTTTAAGATTTGTGGCTTGCTCTATGTGCGATTTTAGCATATATGAGGGATTTCTCACTCTTCCTTGTCCTTTTTTCACAGGTTGCATCTCTTGATCTTGAGGAGGAATATTATCGTGGGTAGGGGCTGGCATCTCAGCAGAAGTAGGAATTTGGACTTGAGTCGGAATTTTATTTGGTTGGATTATTGTTGGTTGTGATGGTGGATCTATTTGGTTTGTTTTTGTTGGATGGCTTTGGTTTGGTATTTGAGATTGTTCATGCGAGGCTTCTACTTGACGCCTAGTCCTCCTTTTCTCCTCTTCACCCTCATTGGTTCTTCTTCGTTTCTCCTCCACTACTGCTTCATGCTCTACTGATGAGCATAGGTATGTGACAACCGAAAGAGTGTCTACTGGATCATCCCATCCACTTACCCCTCGGATTTCATTACTAGCTGTCTTTAAAATTTCATGATGCATCTTCCCGCGGTCTAAGGACTTTATTACTTTAGACCACGGTTCTAAGTCATTATTTTCGTCAACTACCTGACATGCATACGTATGCGATGTTGAAGCAACGTTTTCACAAGTGCCAGGGAAGAATATTCTCATTCCTCCCCGACCAAAATTAATGTTTACCTTTTCTCCAGTCTTAGAATCATATATCATCTTTTCCTTAACGAATACCAAGTTCTTTGCTAATGCTTCTTTGAAGCTCTCACATGAGTATCTGTTATGCTCCAAAGAGTCACACCAAATACATCTTTTAATTTCTGGAGCTTTTGGATTTTTAGGTGCCGGTGCTTGTAAAGATTGAGATTCAATCATCTGCTTCATACTTTGAATCGTAAGGTCACTAAACTTTTTGAACATATCTTCCATTGTATTAGTGGGCACAACATCCTTTGGTATTGGTAGGTTTACCTGAGGATTCTGTACAGGTTGCTGAACAGCCTGAGCTTGTTCTTCTTGCAAATCATCATGCCAGCTTTGCATGAACTTAGACAAAGTTCTTTGCTTTTCTACATATCCCCTAACAGCTTCATCTACATTATCCCAGTCTTCGGTAAGACCAGACTCAGTTCCTATCTGTTGTAATTGTGGGAAAATTTCTTCTCGGGCTTTCGAATCTATAGCCCGGAGAAACAAGGATACCTTTTCTTGATCCATAGCCCTCTTATCATAATCAGATAAATCTGCAAATTGCTGATCAAACTCTCTTTTTATATCTAGAACAGATTGATCTTTTGGTTTATGTATCCACTTTAGAAATGTGGATCTAGTCACTTTTTCTTCATCATCCAGTGCAAACATCCTTATGAGTATCATCTTGTATTGTGACCATCTTATTTGTCCTTCTATAACTAGTCGAGGTGCATCCACAACTAGTCGGTCACGCAAATGTAATTCTGAAACGTAAACAAAATTGTCAATTAATTCTTGATCACTTAATGGTGTTAGACCCGTACCAAGGTATCGTGCCTCCAATTCATATTCCTTGCAAAAACGAGTAACATTTTTACCATTGAAATATCCACTTCTTCTAACTACTCGCTCATGAAATGCCTGAATGGCACTTCGTCTTTTCTCATCCTGCTGAAAGCGCAGAAGTTGGGTTATAACATCCATCGTTGCGTCGCCCATAAATGGTCAAGCACAATGAGCTCACTCAACTGCACCACCCTTTAAACTAGGATCAGAATCTCTACACTCTCCTCCTTTCACGTCGGGTTCACCAGGTATGTCGCGGAGTTCACAGAAAGGAGGAAGGAAGCATAGAAATTTCCTTACAATAGGTTAACATTGCTCATTTCTTTTCCCCATTTATCACACTTTAGGAGTCTTAGTTGTCTAATAAGAAGAGTCTTAATTTAGGCTAAGCGTTAATATTTGAATACATTATTTTTCAGTATTAATTGGAACTAATACCGTAGAAAAGGATTTGGTTCAGAACTATTTGTATTGAGAGGATAGATCTGCATGAACGTTACTATGTTGAAATCAAACCTATTAATATTTATGGCGTAATCTAATTCCTACACTAAACATTGGATTTAGCGCAGTTTGGCAATACAAAAGCATATTCTATTTGATCAGTCTCCCTTTCAACATTAGATTAAAGACATCATATTTTTGTATTACCTGCCGTTCTTTTGTGTGAATATCAAGTGGCGATGAACTTTCATAGCTTTACAACCAACAACCTCTGTCAGCGTGCAAGTGCAAAACAAGAACTCTTATCCTAACAAAGATAGAAGTCAACATATTATAAGTTTCATCTTTTCTGGACTTTTAATGATGCCGACATGGCATTACTTTTAGACATGATCACGGTAGTCAAATCATCAGAAATAGGAAGTCAGATTGTCCGAAAATTAAGATATGTATGTCGACACGCACATAATAGTGAGGTATTTTATGTAATGACCAGATTGATCTGCGTCAGATCACATCAGAAGTTAAGCTACAGAATATTCAAGCACAGCATAACTAAAGTGTTTGACGGTGTTCGATGATGAAAAATAGCCATGCGCAATCTGAGTTCATTACTATCAGAGTTAAAGTAAATCGATCGTTGATGGATGAACATCAAAGTAGCACATCAGATAGATCCGAGATGAAGTCATTAGAGTATGATAGAACAACAAAAGCAAGAACTTAACAGAACAATAGAATCGAAAAGTCAATTGTTAGCGCTATCTTCTCTATTTTGATAAGTTTTTGTATTCCAACTCCCATTAAAACTTGAAGCACAGGTCGTCGCTTCTCTATGCCACCATGATCCTCACTACGAAAGAGAGTATCCTAATCCACAGATTCACAGCTCTAGTTATGGAAAGGCTGCCTTCAGCTGCTTCCGAGACAGATTCTGTCCTATAATTGAAAACCATAGGTCAACCACCATATCTACACCACATTTAAGGATCCTGCCTTTTCATGCTTGAATAAACCGACTCAGCCATGCTGAAGAAGACAAGTGCAGCACCTAAATTTCTCATCATACAAACGCAAAGAAAAACAACTATATATAAACATTATAACCATTAACTTCAACTTCCTCGTTATATCAGTCGTCTTCAGAACATAATTCCACTTAGAATTCGTAGAAAAAAAAAAAAAAAAAAATCAAATTTATGAGTGCTTCAATCAACATATCAATCGTTGACGCTTACAAATTAGCAAACCTGCCTTCACAAGATGTTTCAATGATCGATTAGAAAAAAATGGCTAACTGTGCGCAATTAAATCCGTCATCAGAAATCAAATACAGCAGAGATTATGAAGCGTCTGCTTAAATGATTGCTCATAATTGTCAGAGATGATCACTAGCACCATATTAGAAAAGCACAGATAGAACCTTATAAGTGCCCTCTCTTGTTGCATCTGTCTTCACTTCTCTCGATTAGCGTCTGAATCCAATTGAAGGAATCAAGAGCAGTGCACCTCTTGTTCTCCACTTCTCCTCGACTTCGGGCTTCTCCAGAACTACAGCATCCTCCGAAGGTGTCTCCCTCCCCGCCAGCCGCAGGTCATCGTCACCAGTTAACTGCCTCGATCACTCAAGTAAATAACGAAAGGTTTCTAGTTGCATGTGATGTCAATCGTTTTAGCGGAAGGCTTCTGCATCTTCGGAACAGTCACCGTTAGGACTCCATTCCCCATTCCTGCCTTCACCTCCTCCACTTTGACATTTTCGGCAAGACGGAATCTGCGTAGAAACAACCCATGAACTCGCTCGACGCGATGCCACTTTTCTCCTTGCGTCCCCTGCCACATGCCACCTTCCTTTTCCTGTTGTGCCGCCGCCAAGCTACATTTACGGGTGGAGATATTCGTCACTGAACTTATGCATAATCAAGGAGACATTGCACTCAAGATCGAATTGCCGTATCTCACTAATTCACTTTTTAATCCTTCATCCTTCTGTCAGCTTCACTCCAATCCTCGACAATCTTTTCTGATGGTGATCTTCACGAACTGTTTCGCTCAATCTCTTTCGACTTCCAACAGCAGCCAAGTTTTTGAGTTGAAAGTTACGTTCCAAATCTTCAAGCTTGTTGTCGTATCACGACCACAACGCGAGCATGCATCAATAATAAGTTAACTAGAACTCACTTTAGTTAACTTAGTTATTTAACATGCATACTAACAAATGACTAACACATCCTTTTTAAATGTAAAAGTTAACTAGAGTTAACCTATATTAATATTTACGTATATAATTTTATTTGTTATTTAATAGATAATGTAAATTAAGCAATTAATCATATAAATATATATAATATATTAAATACTTTGAATATTTAAATAATTTATCTCAAACTAATATATATTAATATAACATGACATATTAATTAAATCATATTTCCTATAATTTAATAATTCATTAATAACTTAAAGATAAAGTCTATCCTTATTTGTTTATTTATAGAATTAAAACAAAAAAATATATATCATAAAGCCTTAAGGACTCATACTCTTACACGAAAAGATCATATAATTAAATTGAAAGCGAATACTTAGAGTAAAGCTTATTAATTAACACATTAGGATTGACGATTTAGGAAGATAGAGAAAAGGAGGAAGAGTGGGAGCCGATAAACAATGGACAACTGCGGAAGGACAGACTATTGAAGGAGAGCTAACATTATCCTGTGCATAGTTTTTCTTCTTCTTCTATTACAGAAGGGAATGGGCTCGAACAATGAAGGCAGTCGCCTATCCCCAATCACAATCTTTCGATAACTCAAAAATAACAGAGGGGAGAAGAACGCGGAGATTGCACAAGGTAAGAGAAAATCTAATGCGGAAGAGTAGAAACAAATATGATGCAGAGAAGGAAGAATTCTGATATTATAGATGTGAATCAATGGTTACAATAGATTTTTACAATAGCTTCTTGATGGAGCCTCTACCTCCTGACCACCCTCAAGCTATCACAATCGCATTCACACTCGCACTCTCAATCACACTCTCGCTCTCACTCTCCCTCTCAATAACAAGGTAATTCTCTGATTTTTGTGCATCTCTTGTGTTGATGTGCAGGTCTCCCTATATTAGAGTTTGATCGTTGCCCTCCCAAAGAAGTGTGCAATCCACCAAATTTAGAAAAATGTCGACTTTCTGCAAAACTTTTGCAAAAAGCCATGCGATCATAGTGTGCTTTCTTTCCTTAGCATACCTATCAAAAATAGAAGAAAAGCACCAAAAAGAAATATCCAAAAATATCCATAATTAGACAAGCTAACATGTGAGCATCAGAATCGTGGATTCGAATAGAAATAGATAAGCCCTCATTTTTTTAGTGTTAGAAAACGGCATTTTTCAAAGCCCTATAACTAAAAAATGATGAGGGATTAGTTTAAGCTTGTGAGAGACACTTTTATTAAATTTTGTGATCTGCACAATAGTGTTAGAGATGTCTAACTTCCATATCCACCTCCAAATGCCACTTTTGAGCCCTAAAAATTTCAAAATTCTAGAGAGAGTAAAATCAAGGCATTTTGTTACAATGAATTAAATGTAGGACCCTGAACGAGGTCCTTGAAACATGATTCACAAAAATTTTACATAGGCACTTTTATTCTCTTATACTTGCTCTACCTTTCTCTCATAAAGAGTTTTCCTTAATTCTTTCATCCTCACCTTCAAAATTGCATTAGAAAACATGATGCGAATAAGCTCTAGAGAGAGAATATGAAACCTGTCCACCCAAAAATTTTCCTACATGCATCAAATGACCTAATTATTCATTATAAGCATTATCCCCACAATGAAATTCATAAAGTTCAAAATGAATTATTTCACTAGAAAAGAGGCCTATTACATTAAGTCATCCATGACTTAAAAAGGAAATTCATGGCTCTACATACCTAAAACCATGAATCCATTAGTTAAGAGAATATCTCTTAATTCTTAGCATCAATTTTACCTTAAGTTGTTTGAATTCGAATTCGCAACTACCTCCAAAAGTAGATATAAAAAGAGCAAGAAGGAAGTTGCCAAAAGAGAGCTTGATTCGTGCCCACTTAATGTTCATTTGTAGACGTTGAAGAGCTTATGTCATAGCTCTATCATTCTACTCCCATGCTACGAATATTCATTTCCAATTGTATATGAGAAATCTGTGTTTTTCTGCTCGCTCGTCGAATCTCTATAAAGCCCCAAAAATAGAGAGAGTGTTCGAGAGTTTTCTATATCTTTTTCTTAGTGCTCAGTTGTTCAAGTGAAGTGTCTTAATTTGGATTAGCAAGACATTAAAGTACATTTTCTATGTCCAAAAGGAATGTTTCTAATTCCTACTAGGTTGAGAGCACTATAATTTTTTTGTAGGAGACGTATGTACAAAAATATCAAGTTTTGGGAGCTAGTCATTTTGCAACTAGTCTCTCTTGACTCAGATTCCTAAGATATTGTTCCCAAATACTTGGTTGATTCCTTTGTGGATTTAGGAGGCTCAAAGCATCTATTAACCAACTTTGAAGTCTCAATTGGCTAGCGTGAAGTTGGTTGTAGCATCACCAATTCATCTTCCGATTTCATTCACCATCTCTCTTCACAGTACACATAAAACTGATTTCAACAAGTCCTCTTATAAAACTTATGATACCTACAAAAGCTACTTAATGCACTTTAAATCCTTTGAATTGGATATGTATGCAAAGAGTTACAAATTTTACAACTAGACTATGTTTATACCTACAAGATACTAGAGGGGGTGTGGATTGGATAGCTCCTCCTTACTCCTTCTCTATGCATATAATGACCTCCTTTGCATTTTCCTAGCTTGAATAGTTGTGCTTTAGGTCCTCAAGCCTTGGATGATTCTCTTCTTGAGTCTCTCTGGGTACATGTCTCTTGGTCATCAATGATCTACAAGACTTCTATCACTTCCATGGAGAGGGAATCATTCTTATAAGGTCCTCCAAGACAAAGTTGGCCTACCCATGTTCTATGGTCATGGAATCTTGATCCATTCCCAAAATAATCTCGACCATTGATCTATGGGGTAAATCCAATGATAGAAAGGTAGGATCAACAACCATTTGTTTGTAGCCCATGATCTTGCTTCATCCACACTTAGGATCAAGTCTAGATCCAATGGCCCACATCAAATATACCCTTCCCCAATTTAAGAAAGCTAATTTTGTTTCAATCCCTTGATTTAGGCCGAGCGTCACATAGAATCAATCCCAAATCCAGTGGCTTAGAAGTAACCTTCCTAACTATCCATCTACGGTCTACTGTAGACCTCATATCACCTCAAGGTGAGGAACCTACCAATGTCCAACAATCTCACATGGCTCCTCCTCATAATGCGGGCCTTACAAAATAGTGTTATGGAACAACAGTTGTGTTACATAAGGGTGAGGCATTGAGCATATCTAAAACCCCCTCCCAATTTCTACCTAGATCTTGCATATCTCACACTTTCAACACTCCCCCTCAAGCTTAAGGTTGTATTTTCAATATCATGTAAGCTCATAGCTTTTGAAAACTTTGTTAACTTGTTCATATCCAAGTTCTTGGTAAAGATATCTGAAGCTTGTGCTTCATACATGAATCTAAGATTTTGAAATCTCTTCCAAGCTTCTTTTTGATGGTCCTTATCCGTGCATCATCATCAGCTATCACAAGAAGATCATTTACATATATTCATATCAAACATATCTTGTCATTTGTCTTCTTCATACACAAGGGTGGATTGCATCACTTGGAGACAAACCAAATCTCATTAAGAAGTCCACTAGTCTTTGATTCCAAGCCCTTGGGGCTTGTTTTAGGACATAAAAGGCTTTTCTTGTGGATCTACATACCCTTGAGATTGTTCCATGAACACGTCTTCTTGTAACTTACCATTCAAGAAAGCATTCTTTTTGTCCCTTTGGTAGATAGGCCACCTCCTTGCTACACATAGGGCTATGGGAGCTTAGTATTGAAGTTCTAAGGTGATAATCAAATGTCAATGAGATAAATTCTAAACGTATGCTGACTTAAGTATTATTTCTTTGATATTAGCCATGATAGGAATTTCAATAGCTATGTTGTCTTCTTTAGTCCTACCAACGTCTTTGAGTTGTTCAATCCATGGTGGTCGTGGAGCCTCCAATGTCTCTTGTCCTTCTTCTATAATTTTGCCACCAATAATATCTTGAGGCTCATATTTATCTAATTTTGATCGATTGGAATGGGAACTATTTCCTCTTCTATAGTTGCCTTTGGTGGGGATGGAGGTCTTTAATAATAAAAGAGTTTCATTTGTAATTCCATGACCTTCTACTGAAAGGACACCAAGTCAGTTTATTTGAATTCGATGGATGTTGTGATGAGACTAGGGTGGGTGCTGCTAAGGGTTCTTGCTCTTGATGTTGCTCTAGTTGTGCCACTTTTTAGGAGAATTCATCATGTTCCTCAAGTAGATTTGCATAATCTTCTAAAATGACCTGAATATTTTTAGGATCTACTACTAGAAATTTAGAAGGGTTAATTGGTGCTCTTGCCATGTTACATTGAAGTTCAAAATTGTGTTCCATTTGAATGCGAAGATGGCCTTTGACTACTTGGATAGGTTCCTTGTCTAACTCCTAGAGTTTGGAGACAAGTTCATTATGAGACTCTTATAAACCATGGTATTGTTTTTGGAGAACCTCATTGTCCTCTTCGAGTGCAGCAATGCATGCCTACAATTATACAGATTAATCTTGAAGTATATTGTTACACTCATCTAGCCTTTCATACTAAATTTTTAATTTAATAGCACATTGAATAATTGATTTTAGTGCATGGAGGACCATAATGGATGCAAGACGTATCTATGGTATTGCAAGGGATTGGGATGAGAGTGGTGGATGCGGTGCTCAATGTTGTGAATGTAGGCTATGTGGGTGGGTGGGGGAGGGGATTGGATGTGGTGAAAAACATGGGGATGGGGGAGGTGTTATGGATAGTGATATGTCCATGTGATCTGACATGGAGGTGCATGAGGTGTCTATTATAAAAATGGGTATGTTAGGCTATATGTTTTTTGTGGTGGTGAAAGTATGTGATATGAATGTGCTTTGTGGAGTCAAAGAAGGTGGTTGGGTTCATGGTGGAAAGATGTCAACAAAATGAGAGGTTAATGACTGGAGGATATGTGGGAAAGTAGTTGAGAGTGGGAAGGAAGTGACAATGGGTTGTGATCACATTGTGTGGTTTGTAATGGGTGTTTTCAAGATAGGGTGTCCGATCATTACTTGACTTTGAGAAGGTTTTCCTACAATATGTTTGGGAATTAGGCTTGTGTAGGTAGGAGTGGTAAACAATCAATTTTTGAAGGAGGAGATAGGTGGCAGAGTTTTTTGATCTTTTTGGTGACTCTTGTCATGGGTTCTTTTAAGTCTAAGTGGATATGATGGGGTAGATAAAACTATGGTGTCTTCGGTGAGAGAAATGGTTTCTACACAAATGTTCATGTAAATGTTCATAGGGGTGGATGTTGTGGCTCTCGTGGAAGTGAAGGGACTTTCAATAGTTTAACCTAATTTGGATCATGTTAGTATTCATCTTTCATCATAATGAGTAGGAGTCTTCTATAACATTGAATGGACATGGGTCGACACATTTCTCTCCCAATATCTGATTACCTATAATTTTGCTCATATGGAATGAGATTCTACCTCTCCCTTGTACCTTGTTATCATATCAGAGAACCTTTGGAGTTAAGCATTATAGTCAAGCACTTCAATTTTTGCTTCCTCAGATTCATGATCTTGTTCTTCTAGGTCTTCTTCTGCCTACTATTCCTATTTTTGTGTCCTTTGATTGTGTGCATCCCAATGTACTTGATATCATCCTCTCATTTGGCGAGGGACCATTTGTGTAGAGGTGTGGCTTGCTCCACAATAATGCATTTTGTAACTGCCACATATTTTGGAACATCATTCCCAAGTGTTGGCATCAAAACACATAACTTGTATGTGCAAAGAATGTGAGTAAACCTTCTATTTTGGGAATAGAAGTGTTCTAAATTTTCCTCAGATCTTGCAACCTAGTATAAGTTGAATAGAGAGATTTTGCAAAAATCTAATGGGAAGTTGACTTGTATAGGTAAGTAAACCAAGTTGTAGCATCAATTGAGCTATACCATACACTCAGAAATGAATCTAATAGGTTAGGGGGGTCTTCCCGACTTTTTAGGATCTAGAAGGTATACATACATAGTCACATTCCTAGCTTCATATCTCAAGATGTACTAAACAAAATTTGATGAACATTGACATGCAAGTAGCATATACTTTAAGCTAAATATTCCAAGTTAAATCATAGCAACTGAGTGAGTGCATGTAGAGAACTAAATTTGACAAGATCATTGTAATGATGAAGATGTAGCAGAGAACAGTAGACAGAGATGTACTTGAATAAATGTATCAAAATGTATATGTTTATGGAATATGATACAAGAAAAGTGTATTGAGCTACTCATAGATAAGGGGATCTCAGTGTATGCTCACTCATGTAGCTCAAATTCTCTAAGAATGATTCATCTATTGCACGACAGCACGTATGTGTATTTATACACAATTGAAAAGTTTGAATTTGAATTTTCCCTCACCCAAACGTGATCCTAGACTTAGGGATGATTTGATTTTTATTTTTCATACCACATGAATCGTGTTTTAGCTCCCTCTCTTTACGAGATTCCTTCTCCTTTTGTTCCTTTAATTGTATCCAAGGTGAATAAAATGAGTTTGACTAGCATAGGTTGGCATGTGTGACTTTAAGTGAAACGAGAAGAAGTATGTGTAGTTCTTAGGATTTAGCAATGCACTTAGGCTTGCTAATCACATTAATAATGCCCTTCAAGTTTAAGATGGTTGAGTCTTCAGTCCTTCATGATTTCTTGTAATCATCCAATAATTGATTTTAACCTATTCAAGTTGCTTCCATCCAATGCTTTTGTCATTATATCTAGACATTCTTGATGAGTAGATACATATGAAAGTTGTATCTCCTTACTCATGATCTTTTCCTTGACATGATGGTAGTGAAATTATATTTTTAGTCTTATCATGATATATAGGGTTAGGAGCAAGATGTAATGAAATAATGTTGTCTCCAAACATATGTGGCATTGAAGTATTGAACCCCAAATCTGAGTATAACATTCTAATCCACATAGCTTCTTGTGTAGCATTTGCAGCTCCTCTTTATTCAGCCTTTGTTGATGAAAGAGCAACTGTAGGTTGTTTCTTTGAGGACAATGAAATCAACTTTGTGCCTCCTAACTTGCTATGCCTCTCCTATCATCTTTACAGCTTGCCCAATTTTCATGAGAAGACATGTTAACATCTATATTCGATGTATAAGGGTAATATAACCCTTCATTGATTGTGCCCTTCAAGTACTTCAAATTTCTCTTGGTTGCTTCCATGTGAGACTTCCTTGGAGTGTGCATGAAGTGACATAACACACTAACTCCCTAGTAGATATCTACTCTAGTTAGAGTAGCATAATTCAGGCTTCCAAGAAGGGTTTGTAACTAGTCACATCTTCAATTAGATCACCTTCATGAGCACTTAACTTTAGTTTTACCTTCATATTTCAACCTGGAATTTAGAGAGAATGTCTCCAATGTATTCTCTCTAAGTGAGGAACATACCTTTCTCTATATATACCAATTGTTGGAGAAAGTCTATGGCCAGCCTAAGTATTGGCTTGAGTCCCACAAAGTCATAGAAAAAGCCTTAAAATGAAGACTATGTAAAGTTCACTTGTGAACTACCTCTTGTAACTTTTGAAGAGTTTACTTAATGTAAAAGTGAAAGAATCTTAAGTGGTTGAGTCCACTTGATCAAGAATGGAAAGAGGAGCCACGAATTCATGATTTGTGGTAGGTAGAGAATCAAATCAATCATTGATTGATTGGAGAGTGATTGAGGGAAGTTAGCTTCCCAAACTCAACTATAAATAGATGGCAGTTTTAGTCGTGGTTAGAGAGACCTACGTGAAGACCTCCAAGAGCTGAGCTTTATGCCATATCAAGGTGTGATTACAAGGCACACAAATGTATTAGTAAGTCATTGTATTGTACAAGCAATATACTTTCATTTTCATGATTATTTGAGTTCATCTTTCGTGTTCTTGTGAAGTGTACTACTCACTGCCATTACTCTCAGTTTTCTCAGTCAACTTGCAGAGATGTTTTCTCTAAGCTTGGTGCATCGTTTTCAGTGATTTAACTTGATAAAGTTAGCTCTATAAGTCTATAATATGCTCAGAAATTTTCATGTCATTTGGATGTTACAATCTTCAGTTATGTTCATTTGAATTCAACAGGGTCTGTTCATCTTCACTTCCCTGTCAGGTACCCGACTTTTTCACTCATCTTTTTAGAGCTATATCTCAGTGGTTACTTATCCAAATTCCGTGATTTAATACTTGTTGGATTCCGCTTTCTGTCTAGTAGAACCATACAAATTTTCGTAATCATTGGATTCCTACATTTTGAGTTATATTGATGTTTCTGCTCACTGGTCTCAAACTGTAGCAGCCCGTGAAAATCCAGATGATGTCATCACTTGTTAAAACTCATTCTCAGTGTGTGATTTATTATTTTTTATGAGATTACTCTTGAAAGTTAGCTCTTTAAGCTATCTAAACTTCCCCAAGAGGAATTAAGCTAATTTTTGCTGTGCTCAGAGAATTATGTAAAACACTCGACAGGTGTATGAACCAAGAATAGCAAGTGTTCACCTCTGAGCTAACTCCGACTTATCTGTTTTGATCTATCTTTTTGAGAGTGATCTTCCAAGGTACATAGGGTGTCTAATACATCCATTGGCAAGCTAAAAGGGTCCACCATATACTTCTGGAGTTCATTTGGCTGGTGTAGATCAAGGATTTTGCAACACCTCTTCATCTTCAGGCACATACCTATCCATCTCTTCACAGTGGTATCAGAGCAAGGTTGGACAACATGGCAGATGGATTTCCTTCATCAATTGACAAATTGGATAGAGCTAACTACTCAGCTTGGTCATTAAGCATGGAAGCTTATCTCCAAGGTAGAAGTTCATATGGTTATGTGGCTGGAGATGAAGTTATGCCAAGTTTCAGGAACAAAAGTCAACCAACACAAGAAGAGCAAGAAAGATTGAGCACATGGTGCTCCAAGGATGCACTTGCAAGGTCTTATCTCCTCAACTCTATCTCAGATTTTTTTGTTGCCTCACATTAGAAGTTGTAAGACATCTCAGGAAGTGTGGGATGCACTTGAAGCTTTCTTTACTTCAAGTACTAAAGCTAGGAAGCATCAACTATGGCTGGATTTCACAACTCTCAAGAAGGCTCCCAAACAAAATGTGACTGATTTTGTCACAAAGCTAAAGGACATAGCGGATCAGTTGGGAAGCATTGGAGAGGTAATAGATGAAGAGCAAATTGTAAGGCATGTCATCAATGGCTTGAAGGCAAATGACAAGTGGGAAGCATTCACCACAGCTATGGATTTGTACATGGACATGCATGTACCTGATTTCAACACACTCATTGGACAACTACTTACTCAAGAGGCAAAGCTTATAAAAAATGGAGAAAGCTCTAAAGGTAATCAATCTTAAACTTTATACACGGATAAAAGAAAGTCTAAAGATAACAAAGGAAAGGGAAAGAAAGTGGATGATGAAGCTGTTGCGAACATTTGTTTTATGTAGGGTACAAGTTTCAAATTATGTAAATACCTTTGGGAAGTCTTCAAATACTTCAAGAAGGCTCATATTATTCATAAAATGTAGCAAAAATACCACGTGAGTTCTAGAACATGGTGAGTCAAATTAGTGAGTCACAAGGGAGCTTCAGTGGTGTCCTAGTGGAAGGTCGATGTGGCTAGTTCTCAAAGTCCATCAATACTTTGCTTATTTGAGCACTTGAGTCATGTAATACCTCCATCCAAGTGTCTACCACGAATTAAGATGTATTAGGAAGGTTTTATATTAGTTTCCCATGCTATAAAAAGAGGAGAAAAGTCGTGATCTTGTGGGATGTCCAAGAGAGTCATATGTGTATCTCTACACTATTGTAGTTTTGTATGCAGAGATTGCAGAGCTTGTATCTCCCTCATTATATATTCAAATTACATGTTTGATAGCTCATTGGAAATCTCTTACTATCTATGTTCTTTCTCTAAATTTTCATAATAATTGGATTTGTGAGCTGAGCGCAATACTCTCTGCAAGTAGTATGTGTTCTCTGTTTTTTATCCCTGCTGAAGGTCTCCATTAAACCTCAAACTTGCAGAGGTCATATCTCCTTGTGTATGTATCCAAATCATGTGTTCTTTGGCTTGTTAGAACGCTCTTTAAGTCTAATTGTATTGTGGAAAGTTTCAAAGTCATTGGAGTTGTGACTTAAGAGCAATAGTCTCTGCAAGTGATGTGTTTCCTCAGGTTCATCTCTGTTTCAAGGTCTCCATTAAAGCTGTATATTGCAGAGGTCATAGCTCATTGTGTATTTATCCATTTGAGGTGTTCTATATCTTGTTGGAAAGCTCTTAGAGTCTAGGTTATGTGTGTGAAACAGTTTTGGAAAATTCCAAGTGAGTAAAGAGAAATTTGCTCTGCAAGAAAATTGGTCTGTGCATACAAGTTTGTGAAAAAGTCAACTAGGTCCTGTTGGGTTTCACCTACTTCTAGCTGTACTTTGGAGATCAATAAACTCCAACATTGGTATCAGAGCAAGTAATTGGAGGCTTGGAGAAGGTTATCATACCTTGACGAAGAATTTGAAGCTATCAAAGAAGCAGTTCATCATCAACACTACACAAAGGTAGAAGAAGATTGCAAGCAGGCATCTGAAGCAACATCCAAGCAAATAAAGGTGCACATACCTCATTTACAAGGTAAATATTATATTTCTTCTCATCACACACATTGGAAAGGAGGCTTAAAGGAGGAAGCTTAGCATTTGTATTATGGGAGACTAACACGCACAAATAGAGAAGCTTGATAAGACCAATTATCAAGCATGGAAGTTTAGAATCACAGCATACTTGCAAGGTAGAGGCTTGTATGGTTTGATTGACGGCACAGATATCAAACCCGCATTACCAGAGGACCCAAATCAGCAACAATTGAGGGAGTTTAGACTTTGGAATGAGAGAGACAAAAGGGTTATATTCATTTTATCACAAAATATTCAAGATTCAATGGTAGGACACATACAAGATCTAGACACAAGTAGAGATGTTTGGCTTGCATTGGAAAGGTTGTATGCTACAGGTACAAGAGCAAGGAAGATTCAACTCAAAAATGAGTTGAATAACATAAAGAAAGATACAAGGACATCGGTCAATGATTACATATTGAAAGTTAAAGAGATTGCAGATCAACTAGGATCAATTCAAGCTCATGTGGAGGATGACGACTTGGTTGCACATACTCTCAACAGACTCAAAGATGATGAGAGATGGAAACCCTTCATTACTTCAGTTTATGTCAGAGGAGAATTACCAGATTTTGATCAACTTATTGCCCTCATGGTCACAGAGGAGATGAATCTAAATGGTTCTACTTCAAATAAAAAAGGATCTCAAGGACAAGCTCTTTATGTAGGATCATCAAGAGGTGGAAACAGAGGTGGAAGAGGTTCAAATAGAGGTCGAGGAAGAAGGAGCGATGATCAAAGGACTTCAAGTAGCTTCTTCAACACAAGAGGAAGAGGAAGATCAAGCGCTAGAGGTACGAGAGGCTACTACAATTACAACCAAAGACAAAGGAGTGAAGATAATAAGAACAATTGCTATATATGTGGAAGGTATGGACACTATGCCAAAGATTGTTATCAAAATGAAAATAATCAAGGTGGTAATCAAAGAGGAGGCTATTCAAGAAGAGGTAAACAACAAGGAAATTATGCAGTTGAAGGTAAAAGTGATGATTATGATTCTCTTCTTATGATGAATGTAGAAACTAAGATGAATTGCAATAACGATGTATGGTATGTAGATAGTGGTTGTTCTAATCACATGTCTCATGATGCTTCATGGTTTTCTAATATGCATAATCCGTCATGTAAAGGTCATGTTGAAACAGGAGATGATACAACACATAAGATTATGCAGGTTGGAGATGTTGTTATGCAGGATAAGAGCAAGACAAATTGCTTGAAGGATGTACTTTATGTGCCAACGATCACTAAGAATTTGATGTCAGTTGGTCAAATGGTAGAAAAAGGTCTACAAGTAAGATTTAATCATGCAGGTTGCTTCATTGAGGATCCAAAGCAAAGGAGGTTAATTGCTAGAGGTAAAAAACAAGGTAGATTATTTACATTCAAGGTAAACCCAAATCATACAAACTATTTCTCTTATGGTATGCATCGAATAGCAGAGCTTGATCTATGGCACAAAAGGATTGGACACATGAATGTACACAGGTTAAAGGAGCTATCAAAGAAGAGGATTGTTGAAGGATTACCTGATCTTACTAAGCAACATATGGTGCATCTTTGTGAAGCATGTCAAATGGGTAAGCAGAGTAGACAACCTTTCAATCATTCAAGCTATGTAAGTGATGGTTTGCTAGATCTCATACACACAGATGTGTGGGGACCTACTAAAGAGGCATCCTTGGTTGGTAATAAGTACTATGTATCATTCATTGACGATCATAGTAGAATGACATTTGTGTATTTTATTAAACATAAGAGTGAGGTCTTTGATTGTTTCAAGAATTTCAAATCATATGTCGAAAAGCAAACAGGAAGGTATATTAAGAAGCTAAGATCCGATGGAGGGGGAGAGTATTTCTCTCAAACTTTTAGTGATTTTTTGCATGATGAAGGTATCAAAAGAGAAGTTACATGCAGGTATACTCCACAACAAAATGATTTCGCAGAAAGAAGAAACAGAATCATAGCAGAAGCATCTAGAAGCATGCTTAATGATATGTGTTTGCCTAATTATTTTTGGGCTGAAGCTGTTAGCACAAGTGTTTACATTATGAATAGAGTTCCGACTGCTGGAGTTCATCATTTGACACCATATGAGGTATGGCATGGAAGGAAACCAAGTGTAAGTCATTTGAAAGTATTTGGCTGTGTATGTTATGTACATGTACCTAGTGAGGTGAGATCTAAACTTGATGCGAAATCAGAAAAATGTATATTTATTGGTTATGCAGATACTCAAAGAGGATATAGATGCTATAATCCTCATACCAATAAGGTTGTTGTGTCAAGAGATGTAAACTTTGATGAATCACTTTCATGGTATGCAGATAAGAATTGTTTGCAGGTCATGGATGAAAATGAAGAAGGTGTGGTTGAAGGAGATGAATGCATAGTTCATCCATCAGGAAGTTTAAATGATGAAAGGAGTGGTTTAGATGAAGAAAGAGGATCACCTTTCAATGGAAGATTAAGGCAAGATTCACCTCCAAGTGTTAAAAGTAAAGGTAAACTCAAACTTGTTGAAGTTAATGATGAAGGAGAGGAAATTAGTGATGTATGTGAGTATGGAGAATCATCAAAGGTTCCTAATAAGAAAGGAAGAGCATCTACATTGGAGGTAAGAAGAACTTCAAGAGTAAGTAAGCAACCTCAAAGGTATACTTATGAATCTTTCATGAATACTCATTATGCTTTTATGACAAAAGTTGAGCAGGAAAATGAACCCACATGTTATGATGAGGCCAAAGGAGATGAAAAGTGGGAGAAAGCAATGAGAGAAGAAATGGAAGCACTACAACATAACAAGACTTGGAATTTAGTTCCAAGTACACCAAAGCAAAAGGTAATTGGTTGCAAGTGGGTTTTTAAGATTAAAAGAAATAGTGATGGTAGTGTGTCTAGATATAAGGCTAGACTTGTAGCAAAAGGATATAATCAAACTCAAGGTGTGGACTATGAGGAAACATTTAGTCCAGTAGCAAATATGGCAACGGTGAGAACTTTGTTGGCTTTAGCTGCAAGTAAAAGGTGGAATATATATCAACTCGATATAAAGAATGCCTTTCTTAATGGTGAGTTAAATGAAGAAGTGTATATGTCACAACCAGATGGTTATGTGGATGCAAAATGTCCTAATCATGTATGCAGGTTAAAGAAGGCATTGTATGGTCTTAAGCAGGCACCAAGGGCATGGAATGCAAGGTTGGTAAAGTATCTTATGCTACAAGGATACACAGCGAGTCATGCTGATCCTTCACTTTATGTAAAACATGTAGATGGCATGTGTGTCTATGTATGCATTTATGTGGATGACTTGTTGATTACAGGGAATGATGCAAAAGCAATTGATGAGATAAAAGGTCATTTGGGAAAGGAATTTAAAATTTCAGATCTTGGTTTGCTCAGATACTTTCTTGGGATTGAAATTGTGTATAGCGATGAAGGTATGTGGTTGATACAAAGAAAGTATATATGTGATATGCTGAAAAGGTTTGGTATGCAGGAATGTAAATTTGTTTCTACTCCAATGGAATGTAATGTAAAGCTAAGTGCAAAGGAAGGTGATGAGTTGCATGATATGAATTTATATAGATCCATGGTAGGATCTTTGATTTCTGCAACAAAAACTAGACCTGATATATGTTATGCAGTGGGAGTATTGTCACAGTTTATGCATAAACCTAGAGTACCTCATATGCATGCAGCGAAAAGAGTGCTTAGGTATTTGAAAGGTACCATGAATGAAGGATTATTTTATAGTCATGATGCTGATCTAACTCTTAAAGTCTTTAGTGATGCAGATTGGGCTGGAAGCAAAGATGACAGAAGATCCACAAGTGGATATGTGGTAATAGCAGGAAACAAGACATTAACATGGAGTTCAAAGAAACAGCCTACAGTTGCTTTATCTTCTACAGAGGCTGAGTATAGAGGTTTAGCATTGGCTACTACTGAGGTTATGTGGTTTAAAAAGTTGTTTCATGACTTGAATGTGCAGGTTGATGTACCACTGATATATGGGGATAACTTGAGCAACATTCATATGACCTCAAATCCTATTTTTCATGCTAGAACAAAGCATATAGAGGTTCACTATCATTATGTTCGAGAGAAGGCCATGAACAATGAAGTGCAGGTTTCTTTTGTTGGAACAAAGGATCAAGTTGCAGATATCTTCACCAAATCCTTGGATGGACCAAAGCTTCAAAGATTCAACTATATTCTTGGCATGAAGGAAATACCCTTTGAAACTTGAGGGGGAGAATGTTGCGAACATTTGTTTTATGTAGGGTACAAGTTTCAAATTATGTAAATACCTTTGGGAAGTCTTCAAATACTTCAAGAAGGCTCATATTATTCATAAAATGTAGCAAAAATACCACGTGAGTTCTAGAACATGGTGAGTCAAATTAGTGAGTCACAAGGGAGCTTCAGTGGTGTCCTAGTGGAAGGTCGATGTCGCTAGTTCTCAAAGTCCATCAATACTTTGCTTATTTGAGCACTTGAGTCATGTAATACCTCCATCCAAGTGTCTACCACAAATTAAGATGTATTAAGAAGGTTTTAGATTAGTTTCCCATGCTATAAAAAGAGGAGAAAAGTCGTGATCTTGTGGGATGTCCAAGAGAGTCATATGTGTATCTCTACACTGCTGTAGTTTTGTATGCAGAGATTGCAGAGCTTGTATCTCCCTCATTATATATTCAAATTACATGTTTAATAGCTCATTGGAAAGCTCGTACTCGCTACTTTCGTCCTGTAAATTTCCATAATCATTGGAGTTGTGAGCTGAGAGCAATACTCTCTGCAAGTAGTGTGTGTTCTCTGTTTTTTATCCCTGCTAAAGGTCTCCATTAAACCTCAAACTTGCAGAGGTCATATCTCCTTGTGTATGTATCCAAATCATGTGTTCTTTGGCTTCCTATAAATCTCTTTAAGTCTAATTGTATTCTGGAAACTTTCAAAGTCATTGGAGTTGTGACTTAAGAGCAGTAGTCTCTGCAAGTGATGTGTGTACTCAGGTTCATCTCTGTTTCAAGGTCTCCATTAAAGCATTATATTGTAGAGGTCATAGCTCATTGTGTATTTATCCATTTGAGGTGTTCTATATCTTGTTGGAAATCTCTTAGAGTCTAGTTTATGTGTGTGAAAGAGTTTTGGAAAATTCCAAGTGAGTAAAGAGCAATTGGCTCTGCAAGAAAATTGGTCTGTGCATACAAGTTTGTGAAAAAGAGCCACAAATTTGTGATTTGTGGTAGGTAGAGAATCAAATCAATCATTGATTGATTGGAGAGTGATTGAGGGAAGTTAGCCTCCCAAACTCAACTATAAATAGATGGCAGTTTTAGTCGTGGTTAGAGAGACCTATGTGAAGACCTCCAAGAGCTAAGCTTTATGCCATATCAAGGTGTGATTACAAGGCACACATATGTATCATTAAGTCATTGTATTGTACAAGCAATATACTTTCATTTTCATGATTATTTGAGTTTATCTTTCCATGTTCTTGTGAAGTGTACTACTCACTGCCATTACTCTTAGTTTTCTCAGTCAGCTTGGAGAGATGTTTTCTCTGAGCTTGGTGCATCATTTTCAGTGATTCAGCTTGATAAAGTTAGCTCTATAAGTCTACTATATGCTCACAAATTTTCATGTCATTTGGATGTTGCAATCTTCAGTTATGTTCATTTGAAGTCAACAGGGTCTGTTCATCTTCACTTCTCTGTCAGGTACCCGACTTTTTCACTCATCATGTCAGAGCTGTTTCTCAGTGCTTACTTATCCACATTCAGTGATTTAAAGCTTGTTGGATTTCACTTACTGTCTAATATGACCATACAAATTTTCATAATCATTGGATGTCCAAATTGTGAGTTATGTTGATTTTTCGGCTCACTGGTCTCAAACTATAGCAGCCCGTGAAAATCGGGATGATGTCATCACTTTTTAAAACTCATTCTCAGTGTGTGATTTATTATTTTTTATGAAATTACTCTTGAAAGTTAGCTCTTTAATCTATCTAAACTTCCCCAAGAGGAATTAAGCTAATTGCTGCTGTGCTTAGAGAATTATGTAAAACACTAGACAGGTGTATGAACGAAGAATAGCAAGTTTTCACCTCTGATCTAACTCCAACTTATCTGTTTTGATCTATCTTTTTTAGAGTGATCTTCCAAGGTACATAGGGTGTCTAATACATCCATTGGCAAGCTAAAAGGGCTGACCATATACTTCTGGAGTTCATTTGGCTGGTGTAGATCAAGGATTTTGCAACACCTCTTCATCTTCAAGCACATACCTATCCATCTCTTCACACCACTCCTATCCTAAGAAGTATGTGAGTGAACCATGATCATTGATCTGGAATTTTTCCTTGATTTGAGCTTTGATTTTCCTACTTCCATCTGCATCATCACCTGTAATGATTATCTCATCCACATATACACAAAGGTAAATGACCTTTGAGTGTTCCCTCTTAATTAAGAGGGAAGGATCTACCTTGCTTACTATAAAACCTTTATCTTACAAGTAAGTGACAAGTCTATGATTCCAAGCTCTAGGATCTTGCTTCAATCCATACAAGGTTTTCTTCAACCTGCATACATATTCTGGATATGATTTATCTTCAAAACTAGGAGGTTGAGCCATATATACCTCCTCTAAAATCCAACCATTTAAAAAAGAATTATTAATATCCATCTAAAATATCTTCTAGTACTTGGAAGATGCTACACTCATAAGTACTCTAATTGTAGGCTTTTTTGCCATAGGTGAGAATGTCTCTTCATAATCAATACCTTGACTTTGTGCAAACCCGCTACAAGCCTTGCTTTGTACCTATTAATTGGACCATCGAAATTCTTCTTGACCTTGTAAATCCACCTTGATCCAATGACCTTGATAGATGGTTCTTGAGCATCAATTCCAAGTTCGATTTTCTTGTAAAGATTCTATTTCTTCTTCCATGACGTCCCTTCATTTTTACTTCTTCTTGGATTCTTCATATGTAGATGGTTCTTCAAAATTTGAGTCCTATGAAATGTATATTGAATTTTTAATGACCAAGGAAGTATCATAGCCATACTTTTTTTGGTTCCTTTTTTCTCTAGTAGACCTCCTTATAGTCTGGGAGACAATTCTGCCACATCTCTAAACTCCTGCATTTTGGCTTTGCCTTGGAGTTTCAAGAATTTATTTCCCTTATTGGAGTCTTGTGTTCATCATCATAATCACTTGATGGTTCAAGTGAAATCTCATTCCTCTTTTACAATGTTGGAAATTCTTCTTCTCGGTTATAGGGAAGTTTGATTTTCTTGCAATCATCTTCAAAGAAAGATTTGTTTTCATAAGAAACAACATCTCTACTATCACTCAAACCTTTATTACTTGGATTGTATAGCCTATAATGTTTCGTATTAAGGTCATAGCCAATAAAGAGGCATTTCTCTACCAATAAAGATGCATTTCATATGGTTTCATCCCAGCCAATGCTTTTGATGGGAGCCTATTGATCAGATATGTGGTTGTGGATACAACTTGTACCCACAAGTAATTGGGAAACTTCTTCTCATTTAGCATTAACCTTGCAACCTACACAATGTTTCTATTTCTTCTTTATGCCATTTGATTTTGCTTTGGAGTATATCTAGTTGTAATTTCTCTTTTGATTCCTTTCTTGGAGATAAGAATCAAAGTCATGGGAGAAATATTCTCCCCCTCCATCTAACCTTAGTCTCTTCAAGGTTTTACATCTTTTATTTTCTACAAGTGCTAGATATTTGTTGAAACATGAGAACACTTCATCTTCATGCTTTATAAAATATAGTATTTTCCATCTGCGACAATCATCAATCAATGACACATAATACCTAGATCTAGAGACTTAAGGCTCCTTGTGGCCCCCATACATATGTATGGACTAGCTCCAAAAGATCTCCATGAAGGTATGCCTCCTTTGTGAATGGTTGCCAGCGTGACTTACCAAATCAAGAAGCACTACATTTGTATGTCATGTGTTCTTTGGATATGTTTGATAGACCAAGAGAAATCTAATCCCTACTAATTTCATTCAGCTATATGAGTTAAACTTTTGTGCAAAATTTCCAACTCTGATAGAGTTTGGCTACCATAATTCAACAATGCAATATTTCTAGTGTCTTAGAGGTCAAATGCAAAGAATCTACGTGCATTTCCTACTCTTGCTATCCTCTTGAATCCCTAATGTAAATTCTCAACAAATGCTCCATTCTTTGTGAATCTAACCTGTAATCCTTTTTCAACAATCTAACATATATCTATGAGTTTTTTGGTGATGGTTGGCACATACAGTACCTTACTCAATAAGTTCATATTACCATATGAATTCTTCACATTGCCTATTTTAACCATTGGATGCCTTATGTCATGTTCTGTTTGTACTTCATGTTCTGTTTGTACTTCATGTCTATTCCTTGGAGCTTCCAAGTCTAAGACTAGAGCTACATTCCTTGCTACATGATTTGAGCAACCTGAGTCAATATAGAATACATGATCATCTCTTTTTCCTTGCTTCATGGTCATGTTCATAAGAGTAAGTGAATCTTCTTGAGTTCAATAATCTAAAAAACTCTTGTAGCCTCTTCTTCCTCTGTATCCTCCTTGATAGTTTCTGTTATTGTATGAGTTGTTGTTGTAACCATTCTTGTTGTTGAATTAACCTCTTAAGCTTCCATAACCTCCTATGTTGTAACTTCTTCCTCTTTTGTCTCTAGGATTCTTGAAACAATTCTTAGTAATGTGATTAATTAGGGCACATATGGCACATGGAGAAAAGCTTCGGGTTCTGGCCTTGCCTTGTCTTCCTCCTCTACTTATTGCTCTTGAGCCTCTACCTCTACTTGCCAAGTTTGCCTTGTGGAAGAAACACTCACGAATTTGACAAACAGACATGCATAAAAGGAAAAAGAAAAGAGAAGCAGAATCAAAGAAAATCAAAAGCCTTAATGGAAGGACAAATCCACGACCGTTATGTACAATACAAAATCTTCCAGGATCAGAGTTCGTTACGTCGAATCAAACTATACATAGAGAGAACATGCATAGGAATAATAGAAGGGAAGTGCGAACAAGAACGTGCATGAGAAGAGCGTGCAATATAAATAAGAGCACAAATAGAAGAAGAAAAGAAGAGGAGAGAGGGAGAGACAAAGACAGTTTTAGTTATGGTTAGAAGAAGACGCCAAAGATCACGTATGTAGAAGAAGACGCCAGAGATCGCGTATGTATAGATGAATAATAGAAACGTGAAATGTCGGGTATTTATCTGAGAGAGATGGTAGGAAGGAACTACTCACTATAGGAGAGTTTCTGTAGCTTGAGCAAGAAGAGGCCAAGCCTATTTGTACACATCTTCTCTGATAGAAAACACATGTTCATGTAGAAATTCGCGTGCATTGTTCGTATGTGAACAAACCAAAGTATAATCATACTACGGTTAAAGATAGTTAATAGTAAAAGTTTTCACAGTAAAGGTATTTCTGGTCTGTTGGGTTGTAGGGTCTGCACATACCCACAATTGTGCATGGAAACCCTCCCTAGACCAAAACAATATCTCTTTTTGTATCTACTTAGGCATTCACATAAAAACCCTCCCTTAGACTCTTTTTAATATCTTTCCAAAAGTAAGGCTTTGGAGCCTTGTTGTAAATGGTCACATCTTTTTGAAGAAAGGAAGAAAACTCCTCACGCGCGCACGTATTCTCCTCCCATGAGATTTGGTTGTTAGAGGATATATTCCAAAATCCTTTTTGAGATATGTTAGTTAGGCATGTGCTCCTTTTTGACTAGTCAAAAGGAGCACATGGGGAATTATACTGAGCCTATAAATAGAGGCTATTTCTTGTAAAGGGGGGGCCTTTTGGCCTCCATGCTAATGGAAAGAAGGTTCATATGGCTTCCACATTTCTCCTTGTGTGTTAAGCGTTGATCCATGTGTGTGGGTTTGGCACTTGGGGTTGTCTTGTGTGTGAGCATTGCCCTCCATTGTTCCCTTTGACGTTGGCCATGGTGCCATTGTTCATGGACGTGGGTGTGTGTGCGTTGCTTGCACTTCTTGCAACTCCTCTTGGAAGAGCCTCTCACTTCCATGTGAGGCGGTTAGGGTCCGTTGCTCCCCTTTTCTCAACAATTTTGGCACCGTTGCCGGGGACGTCGGCCTTTAGCCGTTGGGTTTTTTCAAGCTTGCCATGCCTACACTTTGTGGATGCACCTCACACTTGGATTGAGTTGTCAATACGTGTGGACTTCGGTTGGTCAAGGGTACCCCTTATTTCTCAATTTTTGATTAGTTTATATCTTTAATTTTGTTTGTTGCACAGAAACAACCCCTACCCCCTTCTCTCTCTCTTCCTTCCACATACATATATGCACTTCCCCACACACATCTTGACATCACTTTCCCACCACTGACATTTCTTGTTCTAAGTGTTTTTCTTGGGTAGGGGGAGGGGTAGATTTTCTCTTCATTGTCACTCCCTTTTCTTCTTAAGAAAAAAAAATCCCAAAAAAGAATAACATTCTTGTGTTTTGCATTGAAATTCTCTCTCAAAATGTCGTAGAATATTTGGAAATTAAAATCCTGACAGACTTACGAAAAAAACAAAAAGAACAAATGAAGGGGAGTGTTGTCTGCGGGTCGATATGAAGGTTGAGGGGAAGTTATGGCCCATCCCCATTACTTTTCCTCTCTCCTATAATCAAGGCTTATGCTGCATGGAATGCGGTGGTTGGGGGAGGTGTCTTCCCTTCTCGCCCATCCACTGTTCCAACCTCGTTCTGAGAAGTTGAGCTTTCTTGGGCTCCTTCTCATTAGGCTCGTTCGATGGGGGGTTAAGCTATGGCTTCCTTCAGCCTTGCACTTGCCGGCATACTGAGACTGTGGAGTTCATCAATGCTTCCCTTACCTTTCTCCCTCATTTTCTCTCACCTCTTGACTGAGTATGGATTGCGGGATTCACTATTCTTGACATCTTTCATAGCATATGGCCTCTCTCAGTCAGTTTGGCACCTCGTCATCATTGCACCAAGCGATGTATGCTGGGTCAAGGCCTGTCTTATGACAACCTGCTCATGCACGAAGATTCGGGGACTTGCAGCTCTTTTGTTCCATGGAAATCAAGGCCATTGTTTCCTCCCTTGTTGCTCTCGCTATGGCAACAGAGGTTGAGCCATGCTCCCACTGTTAGGCATTGTGTCGAAGGTTGTGACATTTGTCCTCCTGCTTCACTATATTTGCCTTTACTGTTGTTACAATCAATACATACGACTCCTTTTCTTCATTTTCGACTACATCTTCAATCAATATTTGTGTAACATTTTTGTGCATGTTTATAGACCCCTCGTAAATCCACCATGGAGTGGAGGAATGGCCCTCATTTACCATTTTGAGGTCGCTCTGCCCTCAATGGTGCAATTCTGGTAACTCTGTGTCACGTTGTTTTAAAAGGGATTCTGGGAGCGCATGACTCGGATCTGTTTTGCTACACCTTTTCCTATACTTAGCAGGAAGTTTTATAATGGCAGATACTCAGTCAAAGCTCTCCACACAAAGTAGCATCTACTACCAAAATGGAGAATCCAAAGCTGAATGTGCAACAGGAAGCTGTTCGGTTGAGCCACTGGGTCTTTTTGTCTTATAAGTTTCATTGTTAATTGACTATGTATCATTTTTCTGCAATGGCAAAGTTCCCAAACCCGTGAATAGATCATCACCACCTCGTTAGCCTATGCTCTTGATGTTTATTTGGCTCTGTATGTGATTTATGGAATTGACTACATGTTTCTGCCACCATGTTCTTGTGTGCACCAATGTTCGATCTGCTGCACCATATGACATATGTTTCAACGACCATTTGTGATAAAAGCCGCATCTCTATGAGCCTCCGGGTGGATGAAAGTGTATCGATTCATAGTTCACGTTCTGGATTTCTTTTTGCAAGGCTAAGGTGATTGCAAGGACTACAAATGCTAGACAAAATTGACTATTGTGTCTGTTACACAGCGATGGGGGTTGCACTCCATTGTAAGGATGTCTACTCCTTTCCATTGTGCTATGGAAATGTGTTCAGTATGAGCTTCTCATTGTCTATAATGTTACAATCAAGGTGGACGATTAATTCTAATAGTTGGATAGTGTGCTCTCCTTTGCAAAGTTAACTGTTGGTTTTATGATGCCTAATTCTCTTGACTTCCGCAAACAAATCTGTATTGAGGTACTACACTGTTCTATGCATGAAGCAACTGTCCAAAGACATTCAAATTGTACCTTGGCTTTTCTTTGTCATAGCATGAAGTCATTGTAGTTATAGCTCACATGAATGCTCTCTTTTGAGCCATATTACAATCATATGTCTGGATGAGATGTTTTTATTGGAAAATATATGCTCATTTTGATGTCGTATTTTAAGGAATGTTTTGGCACAATGACAAGGCACCATTTTAGTTGTCCTTTCTATTCGGGAATATACCTTGTAACCATTGGGTTTCATAACAGAATGCCTGAAGAGACATTTTTGACATCACTATTTTTGGCAAAACCTAAAACTCTTGACTTTGCAATAATATGACAATTCGAAGATTGAATGAGTTATGATATAGGTTTATGTAATTTTGTCATGGAAAACAAGAAGCGTGTAAAGTTCCTACCTTGCATGCATAGTAATCTACATTGGTACCTGTGCTTACTGTTCATTTAATTTCACTACGAGGCTCTCCGATAGTATTATTACTTTACCTAGGTTATGGAAGAGAATGATATAGATATTTTCCATGAGAATCAAAGCTGAGTCTATTTGTTTGACTGAACATGGCTAGAACTATTCTCATTGATTATAACCAGCTGCATAATTTACAGGATTCAGGATACCCCTATGTCATCGGACAATCTTTGACTGGCATGCCTATTTTAAGATTCGGGTGGCCCTTGTGTTGAAGGTTGTGTTATGCTAGAACTTGTTGATATATTTAGGTAGTGATGTGTGTGAACACTCTAGGACTGCCGGGGCACTTTTTTCCCTCTTTAGGAGGTTTTTTTCCCTCGGCTTGTATATACGCCTATTGCCCTAATGGGCTACTTATCTTTGTACATTCTCTAGTAATACATTCAGTCTTGTGTGTTGTGCTCCAAGCTTCTTCTTCTTCCTTGTGCTGTTCGCGTGCTTCCGCAGACGTCCAACTCCAACAATTGGTATCAGAGCAGGTCGTCGCTTCTTCTAGGGCGCAGTCGACACTCCTCCGTTTGCAGTCTCAGATTCGCACGCACTATCGCAGCGCTTGTGCAGGCTATTTCGTCCTTTTGTGCCAAAGGTATATACCAGTTTCTGTTCGCCAGTTTAAGCGTCTCGAAGTCTGCTACAGGTCTAGCAGAACTCGTTTGGGCAGTTCCGTTCAACTTTTTTTAGATACAGTCAATTTTCTGCATCAAGGTATTTTAGTCACCGGCCATGGCTGAAAGCAGTGATGTATTCCGTATGTTGGCTGTTGAGGATAAGTTGGATGGTACCAACTACCCATTATGGGCTTATATGATGCGACATGTACTGGTTGCAAAAGGATTGTGGAACATTGTGCAGGGTGTTGAAAGACGTCCTGTTACACCTGTAACGACAGGTACTGCAAATACAGGTGTTGGAGCTGATGAAGATGGTGTCGAAGATGATATTCCGCAGATTCCTGTTCGTGCTGTTGTTTCTGTTGCACCTATTGCAGAGCAGATTCGTTGGGATGGCAGAGATGCCCAGGCACATGCATTGATAGCTTTGTCTGTCAAACGTGCCATTATTCCTCACATTCGCTCTTGCAGAACAGCAAAGGATGCTTGGGATACACTTACCACTTTGTACCAGGCTAGGAATGAGGCTCGTGTTGCTTACCTCCGAAAACAGTTGGAGAGTGAGCACATGAATGAAGGTGATTCTATGGACAGTTTTCTTACAAAGATCAAAGACCTGAAGGAACAATTGATTTCTGCTGATGAGGTTATACCAGATAGCTCACTTGTGCAGACCGTTCTGAATGGTCTTCCTGATTCATATCAGAGCTTTGCCTCTACTCTTCGGTTGATGATGAAAGGCAATCCGAATGCCTTGTCATTTGAGGAATTAGTCTCTGTTCTGTTGCAGGAAGATCAGTCCAGGCAGAACAGGTCCATTATGCGTGTTGCAGATCAAGCTTTCCTGGCTAGTCAGAAGGGCAAAGGAAAATGGAGCTCTTCTACTAGTAAGCAGAAATCTGCAAATGCTGCACAATCGAAGAACCAGGATAAAGATGAAAAGAAATCAGAAAAGCAGAAATTGTTCTGCAAGTACTGTAAAGGAAATGATCATATTATAAAGAACTGTCCAAAATTGGCTGCTAAAGAGGCAAAGAAGAAAGAGGCTGGAATGGTTGTTGCAGAGGCCTCTACACCAAAAACAGAGTCTGCAAATCTTGTGCAGGAAGAAGAATGGGCGTTTACCACTGTCTGCAGTTTTGACCCATCTTCTCATGATCAGTGCATGTCTGTAGTAGACTCAGATGTTTGGTATTTTGACAGTGGGGCGACCAAACATATTACCTCGCAGCGCAGTTTCTTCTCTTCACTTGAGCCTGCTCCTACAGGGAATACTGTCACATGCGCCAATAACTCCTCTTATCCTGTTATGGGAGTTGGTAAGATCATTCTGACTACTGCTGATGGTAGTTCTTTCACTTTGTCAGATGCTTTATTTGTGCCAGGGATAAAAAAGAATCTGTTATCAGTTTCTGCATTAGCCAAGATTGGCTTGGTTGTGAAATTTGTTGATGACAGGTGTACAGTCCATGATCTCTCAAATGGCGATGTGATTATTGCTTCTAGCATTTTATGTCGTGGGCTGTATAAGCTCATAGACTATGAAAGATCTGTGAATGATTCGGCATGTGCAGTTCATGATTCTCAGGCTATGTCAGATGCAAAGCTTTGGCATGCACGCTTTGGTCATCTGAATTTTGCTAGTTTGTTACGCCTGCAGAAATCTGAAATGGTGTCCTCTTTGCCCAAACTTGAGGCACCTGGAAAACATGTTTGTGAAGGCTGTATTTTGGGCAAAATGCAGCGTTCTTCCTTTCCAAAAGATGGTTCAGTTCGGGCTACGCAGAAATTACAGCTTGTACATAGTGATGTCTGTGGTCCTATGCAGACACCCTCTTTTGGAAATTACCTTTACTTCGTGACTTTCATTGATGATTTTTCCAGGCATGCATGGGTATATCCACTCAAAGCAAAGTCCGAAGTGTTCATGTGCTTCAAACAGTTTTTGGTTTTGGCTGAAAATCTGTCAGCATGTAAAATGGGCACCCTCCGTTCTGATCGAGGGGGGGAGTATATGTCTTCAGATTTTAATGCATTTCTGGCTGAACGTGGGATAAAACACCAGTGTACAGTGCCATATACACCTCAGCAGAATGGAGTTGCTGAACGAAAGAACAGGTCACTCATGGAGATGGCGAGGTGCATGGTCAAAAGTCAGGCTTTACCACATAGTTTCTGGCTTGAGGCTGTCATGTGTGCAGCATATGTACTGAACAGGTGTCCCACTAAAGCGTTGCAGTCTATCACTCCATATGAGGCTTGGCATGACCGCAAGCCATCTGTTGCTCATCTGCGTGTTTTTGGTTGTTTGGCATATGCATTAGTGCCTGAACAACATCGCAGAAAATTGGATGATAAGGCAGTAAAATGTATTTTTGTTGGGTACAGTTCTGAAAGTAAAGGCTATCGTCTGTATCATCCACAGACTAAACGCATTCTGGTTAGCCGTGATGTTGTCTTTGTGGAAGATGCTATTCAGCCATTGCTTTCATGTACTAAGGAGACATCTGTTAGCTCCAAAGACATGTATGATACTTTGATGCCTCTGTTTACAGGTGGACAGGCTAGTGCTGGTCCTAATGAGGCAACTTCTCAGCCTTTGCAGGTTTCATATGATGATGCAGATCATTCCATTTCTGATGCAGATTTACATGATGCACTTGTTGATGAGAGAGCTGATATTGAGCAGGCAAAAACTATGCCAAAATGGCTGGTGCAGACTTTGCGTGACAGCAAATTAGATGCACCTTTGTCATATCGTACTCGTTCAGGCTCTCATAGTGCCTCCTTTGCATCAGATTGCTATGCTATGGCTGCATCTAGTCTCTGTGATGAGAATGAGCCTGTTTCTTTTGATGAAGCACAAAATTCAGAAAATTGGATGGCTGCTATGCAATCTGAATATGATGCTATAATGAAGAATGGTACATGGTCTTTATGTGACTTGCCTCCTGGCAAGAAGGCCATTGGCACTAAGTGGGTATACAAGCTGAAGCGTAAACCTGATGGTACAGTTGACAGGTATAAGGCTAGGCTTGTTGCAAAGGGTTATGCGCAGGAAAGAGGCATTGATTTTGATGAGACCTTTGCACCTACATGCCGTATGACTACTGTTCGGAGCATTTGTGCACTTGCAGCCCATCATGGTTGGAATGTACATCAGTTGGACATTAAAACAGCATTTCTGAATGGTGACTTGCATGAAGAAGTGTATGTTTTTCAGCCCCGTGGCTTTGTGCAGAAAGGGCATGAAAACCAGGTGTGCAGGTTAAAGAAGGCGTTATATGGTTTAAAGCAAGCACCACGTGCTTGGTATGAGAAGATACATGCCTATCTGATTGCACATGGTTTTGAGAACAGTCCAACTGAAAGCACCTTATATGTTAAACGTGCTAATGATGTGCTTCTGATCATTGTTGTCTATGTTGATGACATGCTGCTCACTGGTCCTATTGAGACACATATTGCTGATTTTAAGGCTGATTTGCATGCCTCATTTGAGATGTCTGATTTGGGGCATTTGCATCACTATTTGGGCATTCAATTTATGCACGTTGATGGTGGAATGGCTTTGTGTCAAACGAAATATATTGACACATTATTGCAGCGTTTTGGCCTTGAAGACTGTAAGCCTATTGCCACTCCTATGGAGACAGGTTTACGATTGAGTCTTCATGATGCTGGAGATGCATTTGATGTTGTTCTCTATCAGCAGGCTGTTGGATGCTTGATTTACTTATGCATTACTCGGCCAGATATTCAGTTTGCTGTCTCACAGATGAGCAGGTTTATGCATTGCCCAGGAGTCACGCATTGGAAAGCGGTTAAGCGCATCTTTCGCTACTTGAGTGGTACTCGGCTACTTGGGTTGTTTTATCCCAAGGGGGGATCACTACCGCCAGATTTGCATGCTTTTTCTGACTCAGATTGGGCTGGTTGCTATGACACTCGTGCGTCCACCAGTGGTTTTTGCTTCATGCTTGGTAGCTCATGTATATCTTGGTTGAGCAAGAAGCAGCCTACTGTGGCCACTTCCAGTTGTGAGGCTGAGTATAGGGCAGCTTTCACAGCGACTGTTGAGTGTGTGTGGCTCAGACGCCTTATGGCTGATTTGGGTGTTGGCCAGTCTTCTGCCACCACCATCTTCACTGACAGTCAGAGCGCATTGGCAGTTGCGAGGAACCCTGTGTTCCATGCTCGCACTAAGCACATTGAGGTGCATTATCACTATGTCAGGGAGAGGTTCTCTGCTGGGGAGATCAGCTTGGCATATGTGCCCACGCAGGAGAACATTGCAGACCTTTTCACGAAGGCTCTGCCTAGGGAGAAGTTTGAAGCTTTCCGCAAAGCTTTGGGCTTACTTCCTTTTGTGGAGTGATTTCCACATAGCTTGGCACTTCCTTATACATGAGTGCCAGCTCCTTGTTCACCGCATCACTCCCAGGGGGGATTTGTTGATATATTTAGGTAGTGATGTGTGTGAACACTCTAGGACTGCCGGGGCACTTTTTTCCCTCTTTAGGAGGTTTTTTTCCCTCGGCTTGTATATACGCCTATTGCCCTAATGGGCTACTTATCTTTGTACATTCTCTAGTAATACATTCAGTCTTGTGTGTTGTGCTCCAAGCTTCTTCTTCTTCCTTGTGCTGTTCGCGTGCTTCCGCAGACGTCCAACTCCAACAGAACTATGGCGATTCAGGTGACCTAAGCTTAAGAACCCCATACCTTTACTGAACGGTGCATATAATGACTTGTCGTCGTAGGCATATGAGCTGAAGCAAGTAATCATTTTTACTAGAGACATGAGAGTATTCTACGTTTAAACCTTGCCTTGAGAAAATTAATGATGTGGTGTGATGTGTACCTCATGACAATGATTTAGAAAAAAGGCTTTTTCTTAAAGATGTTCTTTGTGTTCTTCAAAGTAAATTTACAGATGCATATAGGGAGTGCAATTTCTGAAGGGGGCTGAAGTTGAATTGTGGAAGCATAACTTTGACATTCTCTCACAATGTATGCTTTCATTTTAATTAAATGACCCTGACTCTTCCCTAAGTGTTATAGGGCAAAATAAATGGTGATGACGCCCCGCTAACTCATGCGGCCTTTAACAGTTTAGATGTGTAGGGGCAGCTCATTCTGAGATACTTGAGGTGTCACATGTTTGACAAGATATGATACAATGATATGTTGAGTTCTAATAGGGAATTGTCTTGGATAATTTAAGACCAAAGTTTAGATCCACACTTGAGCACAAATAGCTTCCGTTCTTTTGAAAATTTGTTGGTGCCTCTAAGACCCAATAGAACTAATCTCTCGCTGGCTCAGGAAACTTGCAGAAGTTCTTTGTTGTGTGGGTTATGTGCTGATTTATTCTCACTTCTCCACCTAGATAGTCATGCTTCACAGATTTTTGCAATGAGGGGTATTAGGTTGTGTAAATCAGAACTCTGGATTGCTTCTTGGATATGTGTTAGATGACAGATGATGAATAGACTAACATTGGTTAGACTTGATCTGGTATTTGAAGATTGAATTAAATCACAGCCTAGATTGATGCTTATGACATTCGGGAATCTGAACCATGGGAGTTTGCCTTGTTGATTGCAGCTAGGTTGCTCAGTATGAAGGTTTCAAGGGATCTCTGTTTTAGCTGTACTTCATGTCATAATTTGTGACCTGGTTTCTACTATTTAAATGTGAAAGCCACAAAGGATTGAGTGACTGTTTTTTGCTAGGGAAGTAATTCCCTAGTTTCACAATGCTCAATTAAGGCTTAATATTATAATACAGATTGGGTCAACACCTACAGACCTTCAACAATGATCTTTCTTGGCTCCTATAGATGATTTGCAGGAGTAGATTTGGATAAACTATTTTAATTTCATGAATGCTTGGAGTCTAATGTATGAAGTAACATTGCAGAAGCAAGAAGATTCTTGTGCAGACTTCTCTCTAGCTGAGCAAGTCTTGTAGCAATGGATGCTCCCTGAAGTGGAAACTACAATTGGACTAAAATATTATTGCTTACTTCTTTTCAGAAAACAGTCTACTTGTTGTTTATGTTTACTTTCAGGTGTGGGGGCTCTTGGGTGAGGCTCTATCAGTCCTACAAAGGACTACATTATGGGAGGTATGCTTGGCTGACTGCCCCCCAAGGGGATTGTGTTGCTCAGCTGTTAAGACTGAAGAGTTGCAGATTGAAGGATGGACTGAGGGCTTGCAGTATTGCAGATCTGAAAGATTGAAGACTGGTGTGTTGCAGGTTCGAAGATCAATGCAGAGTATGGGGACGTGAAGACTGTAAACTGGAGAATGGAAGATTTGTAGACCTGGAGCTTTTCAAAGTTGAAGACTCGAGCTTGATCCAGTTCAGTTGTGTATGATCCTTTCCTCTTATCTTTGTCGAGGACGACAAAGTCTAGGGGGGGAAGAGTGTTGGGTTGTAGGGTCTGCACATACCCACAATTGTGCATGGAAACCCTCCCTAGACCAAAACAATATCTCTTTTTGTATCTACTTAGGCATTCACATAAAAACCCTCCCTTAGAAACTTTTTAATATCTTTCCAAAAGTAAGGCTTTGGAGCCTTGTTGTAAATGGTCACATCTTTTTGAAGAAAGGAAGAAAACTCCTCACGCACGCACGTATTCTCCTCCCATGAGATTTGGTTGTTAGAGGATATATTCCAAAATCCTTTTTGAGATATGTTAGTTAGGCATGTGCTCCTTTTTTACTAGTCAAAAGGAGCACATGGGGAATTATACTGAGCCTATAAATAGAGGCTATTTCTTGTAAAGGGGGGGCCTTTTGGCCTCCATGCTAATGGAAAGAAGATTCATATGGCTTCCACATTTCTCCTTGTGTGTTAGGCGTTGATCCATGTGTGTGGGTTTGGCACTTGGGGTTGTCTTGTGTGTGAGCATTGCCCTCCATTGTTCCCTTTGACGTTGGCCATGGTGCCATTGTTCATGGACGTGGGTGTGTGTGCGTTGCTTGCACTTCTTGCAACTCCTCTTGGAAGAGCCTCTCACTTCCATGTGAGGCGGTTAGGGTCCGTTGCTCCCCTTTTCTCAACATGGTAAGTTACAGTTTCTCTGTAAAACGAGTAATTTCCGGTAGAAGAATGAAGTAGACCTCGCAGAGTAATGCGAAGTTTTGTATGAGAGATAGCTCATCTGTAGCTAGACTTCTCTACTTTCAATTGATTAAGGTTTCCAGTGGAAAGGATATCTACACACAGTACAAAGCCTGACCGGAAAGATGTTGTCTGAACTAGTGAAGTTTTTTTTGAAACTTCAGGAAGAGTTCAGTAAGTTAAGGAAGTTCACGCATCACTCCCTTACTTCATAAACATTCACTTGAAGTAATTGTAAACAGAATTGAAGTTCATTCCGGTACAATTATGGTGTCAGTCCAGTGATAGTCTGCTGAAGTTTTGGTGAAACTTTTCAATAAATTTAGAAGCGGTCTTATACGTTGAGCTTCAGAAACTTTGCTAAGCTATTGATTGATTACAGAGGTGTTCTAAATCACTCTATCTTAGTTCTTCTTGGGTGTGGCGTTTTCTGCAGGCTTAATAAGGTTCAGCCTTCATCGTGTCGAGAAGGAGTGGTATCAGAGTAAAAGAAGGATACCACACATCCGCAACAGTGGTATCAGAGCTAGGCATATCTAATCAGAGCCAAGGCTAGACCCAAGAGCGGAAAGATTCTGAAAGGCAAAAAGGTTCGCAAAGAACAATCGGAAGTGAAGATACAAGAGAAGTCGAAAACTTTCATAAGGAAAGGAGAACGCTGAAGAGATCAACAGCAAACGGTATCAAGAAGTATTCTGAAGTCATCCTCAAGAGTAAAGGTTTGTGAAAGGTAAAACCTTTAACATCATACTCACTGGAAAAATTATGGTAGGCCACGTTACTATTGACAAACTGGACAGAGATAATTATCTTGCATGGGTAATGCGCATGGAAGCCTTACTTATGAGTAAGGACTTAATGATGTATGTGACCAGAGAAGAAAAGAAGCCTACTTTCGAAGATGATAGTCAACCGGAAAAAGAAGAATTAGAAGCCTTGAAGCTGTGGCAGAAGGAAGATGCAACGGCAAGAGCCTACATCTATAATACCGTAACAGACCATCTACTACCGCACATTAGAGGTCTGGAGAAAGCAGAGGACATATGGAGTGCATTGGAAGATCATTTCCAAAATACTACGAAAGCTAGGAAGGCTAGCTTATGGTCCGAATTTACAACATTCAAAAAGAAGTCGAGTCAAAGCATTAGTGACTATGTTACTAAGATGAAGGATCTAGCAGATAGTCTTGGATCCATAAATGAAGATGTCGAAGATCACAGATTGATAGCACAACTACTAACAGTTTTGAGAGGAGATGAAAGGTGGAAACCTTTTGTACTTTCAACTGAGCTTTCTTTAAATCATTTTGTGCCAGATTTAAATCAGTTGCTTGGTTTGATGCTCACATATGAGCAAGACCTGAAAGGAGATGCAGATAAAGGACAAAGTTCTGCAATGTACATGAAGAACAAGAAGAAAGACAAAGGTAAACCAAAAGACAAAGAAGAGTCGAGCTCTCAGGCCTATTACGCAAGAGGTAAAGGCACTGGCAGTGGAAGAGCAAGAGGTTTTGGAAGAGGAAGAAGTAGTCAGAATACCAACAAGAAGGCTTGCTAGATTTGTGGATTAAGTAATCATCTGGCTCATGATTGTTGGCACAATCAACAAGGATCAAATCAAAATCAAAACAGTAATAGCAGAGGTAGAAGCGGAAGATATCAGAGTAATTTTCAAAGAGGAAGACAAAATCAAAGAGGCGGCTATGGTAGAGGTGGAGCGAGAAGTTGGGGGTAAAATCAATCCTACAACACCACCTACAACAACTACACAAATGACACGTAGAATGAAAGTCATACATCGTTACTGATGAACTCTATCAGCACATCAGAAAATGAAGACCTAAAGGTATTTTACATTGATTCTGGATGCTCTAATCATTTGTCAGGAAATATAGAAATGATGTCAGAACTAAAAAAAGGAAGTTCCACTCATACTGTTCAAACAGGCGACAATACGAGGCATGGTGTGCACTCAATTGGAAAAGTCAAATGCAAGAGTGGAGCAGATTTGCTAACCAATGTTTTGTATGTTCCGACAATACCGAAAAATTTGATCAGCATAGGACAGATAGTTGAGAAAGATTTTCAAGTCAGATTTACAAACAAAGGAGTATTTGTAGAAGATCTCGAGGATGGATATAATCAGATTGTTTCTGGAAAGAAAGAAGGAAGACTCTTTAATTTAAGAGTACAAGGGAACATCAGCCAAGCGTTGCTCACACATGGTGAGGAGGTGATTACAAAACTTGATCTATGGCATAAGAGATTAGGTCATTTCAATGAAAAAGGAATTAAAGCTATGATTTCAAATCAGTCTGTACTGGGATTACCAAATGTACAGAACCAACATATGATTCATAAGTGCGAAGCATGTTAGATGGGAAAAGCCCACAGGTTACCTTTCCAGAAGAAAGGATTCAAACATGATGGAGTACTCGAGCTTATTCATACAGATGTATGGGGGCCAACGAAAGAAGGATCAATCAGTAGATCGAGGTACTATGTCTTATTCATTGATGATGCAACAAGGTGCATAACTCTTTATGTTTTGAAAGAGAAATCAGAAGTGTTTGGAGCTTTCAGGCATTTTCATGCATATGCTGAAAGACTTACTGGACAAAAACTTAAAAGACTGAGGTCTGATGGAGGGGGAGAGTACTTCTCCCGAGAATTCAATGAATCTCTTTGGAACACAGGTATTAAGAGAGAAATAACCTGCAGATATACACCGCAACAAAATGGAGTAGCAGAAAGGAGGAACCGAGTTCTAGTTGAATTTGCACGAGCTATGCTAAACGAAAAGGATTGTCCAAATTATCTTTGGGTTGAAGCTGTAAACACAGCTACATACTTGGTAAAAAGATTACCATGTACAACGTTAGACGGAATGACCCCTTATGAAGCTTGGTGGGGAAAGAAGCCAACACTTGATCATTGCAAAGTGTTTGGATCAGTAGCGTATGCTTATGTACCATCACAACTAAGACATAAGCTTGAACCAAAAGCAGAGAAATATGTGTTCGTCGGATATGATGAAAAGCATATGGGTTACAGACTATGGAGTCCTCTTACAAATTAATTTATTGTTTCCAAAGATGTTACATTTGATGAACAGAAAAGCTGGTATCCAGATCAAAGTCATACGACTGAAGAAATTGAAGAAGAGGTAAGAAGGAAAGAGAAAGGAAAATCAATTGTGCAGGTGAACAGAGATGAAGATCATATGCAGGCAAGTACGTCCAAGATTGGATCAGGTATGAGAGATGAAGATGAAGAAGTGTATTCAGACACTAATGAAGAACCAAGAAGTTCAAGCAGGACTAGAAGACAACCAAAAAGGTATTCATATGATACCTCATACATAACTCAGAAAGATTATGCATATATGTTCAAAGATGATGAAGAACCACATAGCTATGATGAAGCTAAAGACAAGAAGCAATGGGAAGAAGCAATGGAAGAAGAAATCAGTGCACTAGAGGAGAACAAGACATGGGAACTTGTTCCGAAACCAAATGGTAAGAAAGTAATCGGAAATAAATGGGTTTTCAAAATAAAGAAATTTGCAGATGGAAGGATAGCCAGATACAAAGCAAGGCTGGTGGTCAAAGGCTATGCCCAGACGCATGGCATAGATTATGATGAGATGTTTAGTCCGGTGGCAAGAATGTCAACCATAAGGACAGTAATTGCTATAGCTGCATCGAAAGGATGGAAGCTAAGTCAGCTAGATATAAAGAACGCATTTCTGAATGGATACATTTCTGATGAAGCGTACATGGAACAACTTGAAGGGTTCAAAAGTTTTAGATACCCAAACTTTGTCTGCAGATTAAGAAAAGCACTTTATGGACTGAAGCAAGCTCCAAGAGCTTGGAATTACAGACTTGTGAAATATTTGAATGAACTTGGATACCAAAGTTCAAAGGCAGACGCAAGTCTACTCATAAAGAGAACAGAAGAAGGTATGATCTACATTTGTATTTATGTAGACGACTTAATAATCACAAGAACCTCAGATGAAGGAATTACAAAAGTAAAAAGATTACTCGAAAAGGAGTTCAAGATCAGTGACCTTGGAAAGTTGTCATACTTTCTAGGAATGGAAATCACATACACAGATCATGGTGTATATGTTTCGCAAGAGAGGTATCTCCTAAACTTACTAAAGAAGTTTAATATGGAGAATTGTAGAGAAGCTTCAACACCGCTTGAAGTAAATCATAAACTCAGCAAATACAGTGGTGCAAAGTTTAAAGATATGAAGAGATATCAGTCATTAGTAGGAAGTTTAATTTATGCTACGAGACCAGATCTTAGTTATGCAGTGGGAGTTCTCTCACAATTCATGCATAGTCCAACAGATCAACATTGGGTTGCAGGACAAAGAGTTCTTAGATACGTCAAAAGAACTATAAAAGAAGGATTATATTATCTTGTTACGTCAGATATAAAGTTGAAAGAATACAGTGACTTAGACTGGGCTGGAAGTCAAGATGACAGAAGATCAACGCACGGGTATATGATATACCTAGGAGATAAGATGGTAAGCTGGTGTTCAAAGAAGCAACACACAGTAGTGTTATCGTCAACAGAAGCCGAATACAAAGGACTCGTAGAAGCAGCTAAAGAAATAATATGGATGCAGACCTTGTTCAAAAGCATGGGAATTGATCAAGGTATACCGATTATACATGGAGATAATATGAGCTCATTGTATCTTGCAGCAAACCCAATATTTCATGCAAGAACAAAGCACATAGAGATTCAGTATCATTTCCTAAGGGAAAATGTAATGGAGAAAGATATAGAAATAGTATACACTCCGACAAAAGATCAGATTGCAGACATTTTGACAAAGAGCTTGGATGGAACGAAGACAAACAGATTCAAAGACATGGCAGGTATAAAAGAAAGAAAGATATATGAAAGACCGAAATATGTCAAATTAGTGATTGAGGGGGAGCTATTGAAGAAACACTCACGAATTTGACAAACAGACATGCATAAAAGGAAAAAGAAAAGAGAAGGAGAATCAAAGAAAATCAAAAGCCTTAGTGGAAGGACAAATCCATGACCCTTATGTACAGTACATAATCTTCCAGGATCAGAGTTCGTTACACCGACTCAAACTGTACATAGAGAGAACGTGCATAGGAATAATAGAAGGGAAGTGCGAACAAGAATGTGTGTGAGAAGAGCGTGCAGTATAAATAAGAGCACAAATAGAAGAAGAAAAGAAGAGGAGAGAGGGAGAGACAGAGAGAGTTTTAGTTATGGTTAGAAGAAGACGCCAGAGATCGTGTATGTAGAAGAAGTCGCCAGAGATTGCGTATGTATAGATGAATAAGAGAAACCTGAAATGTCGGGTATTCATCTGAGAGAGATGGTAGGAAGAAACTACTCACTATAGGAGAGTTTCTGTAGCTTGAGCAAGAAGAGGCCAAGCCTATTTGTACACATCTTCTCTAATAGAAAACACATGTTCATGTGGAAATTCGCATGCACTGTTTGTATGTGAAGAAAACGAAGTATCATCATACTACGGTTAAAGATAGTTAATAGTTAAAGTTTTCACAGTAAAGGTATGTCTGGTCAGTTACAGTTTCTCTGTAAAACGAGTAATTTCTGGTAGAAGAACGAAGTAGACCTCGCAGTGTAATGCGAAGTTTTGTATGAGAGATAGCTCATTCTGTAGCTAGACATCTCTACTTTCAGTTGATTAAGGTTTCTGGTGGAAAGGATATCTACACACAGTAAAAGCCTGACCGGAAAGAGGTTGTCTGAACTAGTGAAGTCTTTTTTGAAACTTCAGGAAGAGTTCAGTAAGTTAAGGAAGTTCACGCATCACTCCCTTACTTCATAAACATTCACTTGAAGTAATTGTAAACAGAATTGAAGTTCATTCCGGTACAATTCCGGTAGGATTACGGTGTCAGTCCAGTGACAGTCTGCTGAAGTTTCGGTGAAACTTTTCAGTAAATTAGAAGCGCAGTCTTATACATTGAGCGTCAGAAACTTTTCTAAGCTATTGATTGATTACAGAGGTGTTCTAAATCACTCTAGCTTAGTTCTTCTTGGGCGTGGCATTTTCCGCAGGCTTAATAAGGTTCAGCCTTCGTCGCGTCGACAAGGAGTGGTATCAGAGTAAAAGAAGGATACCACACATCCGCAACATGCCTGAGAGGTGCTACCTTCATCATCACACTTTTGACCTTAACCTTCTCTATCTTTGTTCTTGTTCTTATCTATATAGAGATAAGAGGATTGATTATCTTTTGATTTGTCTCCATTCTTCATAAGCTCTTCCTCATGTGTGAACAATTGTCCCATGAGGGTGTTGAAACTAGGAACTTTCATCTCCATGTAGAGGTCCATGGTTATGGTTAAAGATTCTCATTTATCATCTCTCTTTATTCCATTGATTACTTTCCTTAATATCTACTTTTCATCAATGATTTCTCCAATGCTACCAAGTTGATCTGCTATGTCCTTCATTTTTGTGACCAAATCACTCCCACTTTGCTGGGGCATCTTCATGAGTGTCATGAACTCCATCCATGGTTGATTATTTCTTTCCTTTGTACTTAATGAGAAGAATTATTCAAGATCATTCCAAGTTTCTTCTGAAGTTTTGCAACTCTTGATGTGTGGAAGTAATAAAATAGAGATTGAGTTAAAATATAACCTTGCTAGAGCATCCTTTGAGCACCATGTAGTTAACCTCTCTTGTTCTTCTTGAGTTGGTTGTCCTTTACTTCTAAGGATTGGCATCATCTCATCTCTGGATACATAGCCATAAAGGTTTCTCCCTTGGAGATAAGCTTCTATTCTAAGTGACCAAGCTGAGTAATTACCTCAATCCAATTTGTCTATGGATAAAGGAAATCCATCTCCTATATTAATTTGTTGTTGCTTTGATACCACTCTTAGGATATGGTTGGATACACTCCAGACTGGCACCATGTCCTTTGGAACATCATTCCCAAATGTTTGCATCAAAATAGTTAAATTTTATGCGCAAAGAATGTGAGAAATGTTGGTGTAATAAAAACCAAGCCCAAATACTTGGTTAATGGCCACATCTCATAGAACATTATGTGATCAACCTCTTGTAAAAACCATTCACATTTACTTTTGTAAAAGTGTCCTACAACCATGAGGAAGTTAGGAAGCATCAAATCTTGAAGTTATTGGTTTTTGATTGATGAGAGAATATATCCTATACTTTAGAATTCACTTTTACGTAGACCTCTTTCAATTTTAATTCAAATATTGGCTCCAACTACAACTATTAAAAGAGGATGACATGACCTGTGTGATATCTTGACTCTATGAGATCATTGTGAAGGGCATCTATTGTGAATTGAGATCTCATCCCATCGCTCATTCACCTCTCACACATTGTGCAATATATAATTGCCAATGACATTGTATTTGTATATGATTTAATATACATATTATAATTATATTCTCATTTCACTTCTCTGATATGACTACATTAGAATAGTGACTTTCTAAGAGCTTGTTCTCATTGTGTGAGTGATCATTTTTCATGATTTAAAGCATGATAGATTCAAGATACTATGTAGTATATGATTAAAAACTCTCATTATCATTTCCTCTCTAGATCATGAGATATTAACACATCTCTACTCTCTAGTCTGTTGCACGTTACATCCCCTAATTGTCAAGAAGTTTCTGTGATTTGTTAAACATCCTTTTTAGTGTGTATTCCATCATTTTTTATGCAATAAATGATGATTGGTAGCTATCTAATCTAATTAGATATCTCCAAAAGGAACTAAGCTAATTGCTACTGTGCTCATAGCACTGAATACTTCACCTTTGTGCTTCATAAAGTACAATACAGTCCACCTACTATAATCATCAATGAAAGATACATAATACCTTGATCCAAAGATTGAGGGATCCTTGCTTGGTCCCCATACATCTGTATGAAAACGTTCTAGGTAGAGCTCATGCATGTAGCCTTTCCTTGAGAAGGGTAACTCGTGAGAATTTTCAAATTCACAAGCACCACACTTATAAATCATGTGTTGCTTGGACACATTAGGTATCCCAAGCACACATTGATCCCTGCATATTTGTTTCAAGGTTCTTTCACCTACATGCCCTAATCTCTTTTGCCAAATTTCAATCTTTGATAACGTTTGATCTTTATAACTGTGAAGTGCAATATCCCTTGTATCCTCAAGTTCAAAAGTGAAACATCTACCTGTCTTTTCTCCTTTGGATATTCTTTTGAACCCATGCTTGGGATCCTCCACAAATGCTCCATATTGGTTGAATCTAACCTGCAAACCTTTTTCCACAATCTGTCGAGCACTCATTAAATTCTTGGTAATAGTTGGTACATTTAGAACCCTACTCAATAGAGTTTTATTCCCATCAGAGCCTTAACATTTCCAACTTTAATTACTGAGCACATGGTGTCATCACCTACTTGTACCTTATGCTTACCCTTTGGTTCCTCAAGGTCAGAGAGAAGAGCTACATTGCCTGCCACATGATTTGAGCATCGAGAGTCAATGTAGGAGAGATGGTCATCATGTATACCTGGCTTTGATGTCATATTCATAATCAAAAGAGAATCTTCTTGCTCCTCTGTATAGTTGTTGTAATCCTTTCTAGATTTGTATCCTCCTTGGTAGTTGCCATTGTAGTTGTTTTTGTAGTTGCTTTTATATCCTTGGTGGTGATTGAATCTACCTCTTGATTGTGTGTATCCACCTCTTTGATATCCTCTACCTCTCTGGTTCTTGAAGTTCTTGAAAGACTCATCTGTAGTATGATTTGATAAACCACAAATGTTGCATGGTGAGGAGTTATACGGTTTCTCCCTACCTTGCTTACCTCCTTTGCCCCTTCCTCTTAATGATCTACCTCTCCCTGCATAGTTGGCTTGGGAGGTAGTTCCCTCATCTTCCATTTGCTTGTTTTTGCCTTTCTCTTTAGACTTATTCTTATCAGCGTATAGGGCATAAGAGCTATTACTTCTTGATGAGTCTCCATTCTTGTTGAGCTTGGCTTTATGAGTGAATAGTTGCCCCATGAGTGTGGTAAGATTTGGAATCTGCATGTCCATGTACAAGTCCATGGCAGTTATGAAGCTTTCCCATTTGTCATCTGCTTGAATACCATTGATAACTTACCTTACAATATGCTCCTCTTCAATTTCTTCTCCTATACTGGCCAACTGATCTGCTACATCATTAACTTTGTTGACATACTCTGAGATAGCTTGGTTAGGTTGTTTCATTTGGGTTGTGAATTCAATCAACAACTAATTCTTCCTGGCCCTTGTGTTGGAGGAGAAATAAGAAGAAAATGTTTCCCAAGTCTCTTGGGATGTCTTACAGTTCCTAATATGTGGAAGAAGAAAATCATAGATTAATTTGAGTAAGTAAGACCTTGCTAATGCATCCTTGGCACACCATGTGTTGAGTCTTTCATGCTCTTCCCTTGTAGGTTGTCCTTTGCTTTTGAATATGGGCATCTCCTCATCTCCTGAGATGTATCCATAGAGGCTCCTTCCTTGTAGGTATGTCTTCATCCTTAGAGACCATGCTTGATAGTTTTTCATGTCTGATTTATCAATGAAAGAAGGAAAACCATCTCCCATTTTACCTTAACTTTGCTCTAATACCACTGTTTGGAAAGATGGATGGACACTTCAAGATGATGAGTAGGTACTGCTAAATGTTGCTTTGTACCAGCCCTTTGATGCTTCAGATTTGATAATTTGACCCTCTTAGCTTTCCAATGACACCATAAAAGTGTGTATGTACTTTGGAAATGATGTATCAAAAGATTTGATCAAAACAAACTAGTTCAAAATAGAAGACTCCAAGAAAACCTTCCATTTTGAGTCATATATCTGCTGCTTGTAATGCTCACTACAACCAGTACAGTAGGAACTGGAAAAATTACTTTTAGGGATATCTAATTAGCTTATTAAGCTAATGATTCTAGGTGATTCTAGGTGATAACTTGGAGCTGGTTCCAACATGCTGTAGATCATTGAATTTGGTGGAGAAATGAGTGAGATATGTTCAGTACAAGTTGACAATAGAAAGTTACTATAACAGAGATGTCATGAATGATCAATGTAGGTATATTATATTAATGAACAATATTGTACAATTTCATAGGCTTGGTAATCATATGCATATGATGAAGAATGGTGTAGGCTACAGTGTAGGCCTTACACACATACAAAATATCAATGGAGAGATCGGGAATTGATCACTCGCACTCGTGACTTTTACAAAAGAATATATATAAGAGTTTCAACCTCGTTTGAATTTGAATTCAAATTTTTGGCTCTCTCTAATAAGTGAACCTTCATTTTAGGAGATATTCCCTTAATCATCTTCTAACTATTCCACGAGTTTTTCTTGGTTTGTGATTACAAAAATTCCCAAGTCACATAATGACTTTTATAAAAGGTAAAGTGGTAAATATCCACTAGCAATTGTTCCTATGGAACTTCATATGTGTATGGGCTACAAGCCAAATGTGTAGGCTTGTGATTTGCACCAACACTCAACCATATTGAATTCATTGCAAATTAGCACATTGTGGGGGAGCGAGTCGAAGGAGGCTCAAGTGTTCGGTCTCTCCAGTTCCGCGCTAGGGGCATACATAGAAACTAAAATAAATAAAATAGGGGCACCAAATGAGATGGCAATCCATCTATGGCTCTTGTGTGGAGTGTATAAATAAAGCTTTTCAAACCAGAATTGATTTACATCAATTTTATTTCCACCAAACTCCTTGGCGAGCGATATTGAGCTCCAAACATGGGTCGAAGACATTCCTGGAGGTCTGCTCCATCAATTTTAGTCTCTTGAATATAGATAAAGTCAAGGTTTAAGCTAATGTCACGAAACCATTGACCAATGATGATCGCTCTTAAGGGATCAGTCAACCCCCTTGCATTTAACGAGATGATGATAATTCCTGTAAGCTACCCTCTTTGTGAGAGGGGGCCTTATCCTTTCTCTTCTTGGATTTATCTTTCTTTTTTGTAGGGAGGGGATCCCGACTTATCAATTTGTTCTTGTGGGGGCTTTTCCAAGGTATCTCATTAGGTTGTTTTTCCTTGCAAGAGGCCTCTTGTTGGAATGAATAGGAAACAACTTCTGGAATCGTTGATCCAATGATGGAACTTCTACTATCCATGTTGTCTTCATTGATGGTGGTAAATCCATCTTCTTGCTTGTAGTGTAGCCCTCCTGAATGATTTCTTTGTTGTCAGGGGTCTCTAGGGCTTATTTGCTAGTGTCCAACTCAAATTGGTTCCTACTTTGGTAATCAAGCTCATTAATCTTCTTTTCTAGATTGCAATACAAGCTGTTTGGAGGGCTATCTGGCATACAATTTCTCTCAAAGATCACCCTAGGGCTTCTTTTCCTTCTTCTTCAAACCTGTGTGAAGCTATCTGATTCGGTTTTCGGATTTTAGGGGCCCTTAGCTTCCACTTTGTTCACTAGCTAGTTCAATTTCCCCTTGTTGCCTTGAGCTTTGCTTGGTGCTTCTTATTTTTGTTTGGTTTTTTGTCTCAGTGGGCAATCTTTAATCATGTGGCCTTGTTGGCCACAATGAAAGCACGTGTTAGGTAGGTTTCTATAAGTAACATCTTGTTCCCAAACATCCCTTTCATCAGGGTCCACTTTGATCTTTAATGGAAGTGGCGTTGTTGAGGGGTGTGAAAGGAGGCAACCGCTAATTAGATTGGACTCGCACTAGCCTCTCTATGTGACTACACGTTGGGTGTTACTTTGTGTGCTTCAGGATCTAGGTTGTGTTTTCAAAGTGTGGGCAAGTATTGGCAGAAGTTTAAAGCACTATTTAAGTTTAGCCTGCAAAACTATGGTCTGTATGGAAGTGCATCTCTATAATTCTTCGTTAGTTATTCTATCTTTAATAAGTTCAACTACGGCATTTTCTGTTTGTTGAGGATGGGTATTTCTTTTTAAGGTTAGAGAAAACAAATCTTCTCTATTTTCTGGTTCAGGTAAGACAATTGAGAGTAAAGTTAAAACTCTAGAAAAGTTACGATCTTATTCTAGAGTGTAAGGATTCAGCTATAATACAATTTTTAACTATTTCTATTAGTTCTAATTCATTACTAGTCTCATTTTCACTGATTTGAGTAAATGTATCCTTAATAGATGCAAGTAAAAGAGTATCTAGATTAAAAGAACTATTTATTTCTTTATTTTTAGTTGAAGACTTACATGTAGATGCCATATTTTCAGACATAAGAAAGTGCAATATAAGAAATTTTTTGATATTTGAACTTATATAGTATAAATGCAAAAACTTGAGAACCAAAAGTAGTCGTACATAAGTGTTTATAAAAAGTTCTACTATAGCTTTAGAAGATATTCCTATAAGAAATTTTAATACATGATCTCATAATTCAAAGATCATATAATGAAACTAGGATGAGTGGCATAAAAGTAGGTTCTATCTCATAAATCCCGTCAAGTCCTTTTGCTCATCAACTCTTTTTTAAAATGATCTACAGAAGATGATTAGGAAAAACATAAGTATGTCTTTATTAATATAAAAAACTCATTTATAAATCTAACACTCAAAACGTAACATAATTTAAACCTATGCTAACACATGTTAATTAACTCTCTTATGCATATGTAACTACACACTCACATACATTCTCATATACATATATCTATTTAATAAGCTTACACACAATCATGAACTTTAACATGCATACTCATACACTAACATGTACTTCTAATGAAATTCCATTCATGCTTATCATGCGTTTATGCACAAGTAAACACATGTATTTAACTCATGCACACATCTACTTTATATAGACATATGCACATACTTCACACATGCACATACACTCATTCATATCACCTATCTACTTCACATATGCATGTGCACTCATGCACTCTTACACATGCACTCATTCATACAACTCATTTATATGCATATGCACTAACTTTAATATGCACATGCACTCTCGTATGCACTCATGCATACAACTCATTCATATGCATATGCACTAACTTTAATATGCACATGCACTCTTACATAACTCATTCATATGCATATGTACTAACTCTAATATGCACATGCACTTTCATACAACTCATGCATGCAACGTATATGCATATGCACTCATGCATACATACACATGCACTCATTCACATGCATTTATGCATACACATATCTTTACACATACATATGCATTCTTACACTTATGCATACATGCATCACTTAAATACATGCACATGCACACACATCTCTTACATACATGCATACATCATAATATACATTCATACATGCATCATACATATATTCAGATGTACTAATCATAATATACATGCATCATACATATATTCATATGTACTAATCATAATATACATGCATACATGCATCAATTCACATGTATACATGCATCAAACATATCATACCTACATCACTGACATATACATGCATACATGCATCACACATACACATGCACACATGCAAACACATGCATACATGCATCATACATACATATGCATACATGCAAACATCACTTACATACATGCATATGCACAGACCTCTCATGCACACATGCACACATCTCTAACACACATGAACATTCACACTTACAATTCACATGCATACATGCATCAAACATATCATACCTACATCAAACATATACATGCATACATGCATCACACATACACATGCATATATGCAAATACATACATTCACATGCATACATGCATCATAAATACATATGCATACATGCAAACATCACTTACATACATGCATATGCACACACCTCTCATGTAGACATGCACACATCTCTAACATACATGCACATGTTCACTTACAATTCACATGCATACATGCATCAAACATATCATGCCTACATCACACATATACATGCATACATGCATCACACATACACATGCATACATGCATATGTCATTCACATGTATACATGCAAATACACTTCACACACTCACATGCACACATGCACTTCATACATTCACATGCGTACATGCACTTCATCTAGCTTTAATATGCACATGCACACATTACATATGCACATGCATCTTACACAATTATGCACATGCATTCATGCATACATAAACATCACACATACACATGCATACATAAACATCACATGTACACATGCATACATGCACTTCATATATTCACATGCATACATGCAAACACATATCACACATTCACGTGCACACATGCACTTCATACATTCACATGCGTACATGCAAACACATATCACACATTCACATGCATACATGCATCATACATTCACTCATACATATACATGCATACAAGCATCAATTCACATGCATAGGCACATGCACATACATTCTTTCATATGCAAATATGCACTTCATACATTCACATGCATACATGCCATATAGATTCACTTATACATATTCATGCATATATGCATCAATTCACATGCATACGCACATGCACTTATGCACAAGCACATACATTTTTTCATATGCACATATGCATTCTCATTCATATACATGCACTTATTCACATGCATTTATCCATATAGACACATGCACTCACATGTACTCATGCACACAACTCATTCATATGCATATGCACTAACTCTAATATGCACATGCACTCTCACATACATACACTCATGCATACATACACGCACTCTATTACATTCATGTATATATCTCACATATGTATGCATACACACTAAATTATACGGTATGCATACACACTAAATTATATGCACATGCTCATAAAAGCATACACACTAGATTATATGCACATGCTCGTAAATGCACATGCATTTTAACACATATTCAATTATATGCACACATTAAAAAAACTCAAACAAACTCTCTCTCTCTCTCTTTCTCTATCTCTCTCTCTCCTTCTCTGTCATCCACACGTATGTGCCGATGGAGGATGGGGAGGAAAGGTCATCTCTCTATCTCTCTCTCTCTATCTCTCTCTCTCTCGCTCTCTCTCTCTCTCTCTCTCTCTCTCTCTCTCCCTCTTGTTGTCATCGGCTGCAAGAGCCGTGGATGGAGGAGGGGGGAAGAAGAGGCTCTCTCTCTCCCCCCTTCTCTAGTTGTTGTGTGTAGCGCCCAATGGAGGAGGGTGGAAGGTTCTCTCTCTCTCGCCCTCTCTTTCTATCTCTTTCTCTCTCTGTCTCATTCACTACTATAGGTCAATGGAGGACGGGAAAGGTGAAGAGGATCTCTCTCTCTCTCTCTCTCTCTCCCCTTCTCTAGTTGTTGTGTGCAGCGGCTGATGGAGGAGGGGGGAGAAGATAGCAGAATTCTCTCTCTCTCTCTCTCTCTAGTTGTTGCGCATAGCGGCCGATGGAGGAGGGGGAGGAAATGTCATCTCTCTCTCTCTCTCTCTCTCTCTCTCTCTCGTGTCCCCTACTACAGGCCGATGGAGGAGGTGGGAGGTGAAGAGGATCTCTCTCTCCACCCCTCTATGTCCTTTTGTATGCCGCAGGCGATGGAGGAGGGAGGAGGTGAAGAGGATCTCTCCCTCTCTCTCTCTCTTTTTTTCTCTCCCCTTCCTTGTTCTTATATCTACTGCAAGAGATGGAGGAGGGGGGAGTTGAAGAGCATCTATCTCTCTCTCTCTCTGACTTTCTCTCTTTCTCTCTCTCTCTCCTCTCTCTCTCCCGTCTCTGTCTGTCATGCGCTCTGTCGCCGATGGATGGAGGAGGGTGGCGAGGTGAATTCTTTCTCTCTCTTTCTCTATCTCTCTCTCTATTGATTGTACCTGCAAAAGATGATTAGAAAACACACACACAGATATATATATATATATATATATATATATATATATATATATATATATATATATATATATATATATATATAGTCATAACAATATACATGCATACTATTTCTTAACTCAATCTATACCGGCTCACATGCGCACGCATGTTTTCCACTCATACTAAGTCTTACTTAAACACAAGCAATCGCATGCATAGATATAGTAGACTAGTACTAACTTTCACTAACGTATATATTTTTGTTTATTATTAATATGAAAGATATTAATTAAATTAACTATTGCCTATGTTTGAAAAAAACTAACATATAGGAATGACACATTAACTTTATTACGTTTCTTATAGTGTCACTAATATATATTTTCCATTAATAGTTACACTCATAGAGTTTCATTTGGATTAAGGTTTAAGCTAAATAGTTATCAGGATTAACATGGTTAGGCACATAGGTAGCACGAATTCATATAATTAAGGTAAGTCACATTTAGAGTAGCCGCATAAGGTATCACACTTATCCATAGGGTTTCACACTTTCACATAAAGTTACATCGCCAGATTCACATATAAGCACACACATTCGGACGTGTACACATCTTACGTAGTTACACACATCTTTATAGTTTACATGTAAAGTCATTCATACTTCTCAAAGAAAGATTATATATATATAGAGGGTGCAGATAAGGGTCATATATATATATATATATATATATATATATATATATATATATATATATATATATATATATATATATATATATTTATTTATTTATTTATTTATTTATATATATATATATATATATATATATATATATATATATATATATATATTTATATATATATATATCATCGAGGTTTCAAATAAGGATTTAAATATCTCTTTCATCATTTTGAATTCAGAACTCATTCTCATCTTCTTTTATCTGTAGGTACTCAAGAGAAAAGATTAGACAAATCAGAAGAAATGCATAAAAAAGATTTAAGGGAGATAAGAGTTAATCATTTTGAAATCAAAAAGCTTTTATTTTTTTGAGTGTTGATATGGGGTTGGAAATCCTTTCGACATCTGCCCCACCAAACGTGCACATCATCCTTGATGGGCCAACCTGCAGTTCAATAGAAAGCAGTATCAAATTCAATGGAGAAAGTTTAATAAATAACTGTAAGTATGATTAAAAATGCTTCTGAATTCAAATTATGTTTCTCATAATAAAGAAAATTCATAAAGTTATGTAAATGTGAATAATAAATGATTTCGTTCAATGCATAAAGTCAAAAAGAAAAATTTAGAAAATCCTATAATAGTCATTTAAACAGTCACGGTACTTACCATTCCATTAACCTTATTCCCAAGTAAGATTTAATTTATATAAGTATTCTTTCTTCTATTTCTTAGTCGTCTGCCATAAGATACATCTAACTAATTCTTCTGCAATAGACTTCTGCCTCATATAGCCCGCAATAAATTTCAGAAGTGATTTTGAGACCACAATTGAATCATAATAAGTTTTCTTTTTCTTTTTCTTTGATTTTTTTCTTTTTCCATCTTGTAGCAGGCATTAATGTACTACTTGATGTTCTCATTTTTCTTTCTTTCCTTTTTTCTTTGCAACTTTTTTGTTTAAGGGAAAAGACTTAACCCCTAATCAGAGCTGAGGATCTAGAAGCATGCTAGAGTCAAAACTGGGATCTCATTTGCTAAACGATGTCAGAAAATAAAGAAGCCTACTTGTATAAAGTAAATTCACTTTTATCTATGGTTGCAGGTCAAGTGTTCCACTCTCCTATCCTGACAACACATTATAAGGTCCCTAAATTAGACCTTCAATTTTCATACATATTCATACTTTAATTTCCTTTTCATGATTTTCATAATTTTAATAAATTTCCTTTTATACTAGAAACAAATTAAACCTAATTATGAAATGCATGAAAAGAAACATTTTTTTTTTACAATAAGGAATAATTAGAACTAATTCACTTGATTATTCTTCATGTTCATCTTCGTCTTCCAGGAACACTTCGTGCAGTTTGAACTCACTGCTTGCCCTTCTCTTAAATAGCTTTATTCTTTTTCCTAGAATCACATTTCTTAACATAGTACCATCAAATTCTCATAATCTATATGTACCTGTCTGAAAAACAGAAACAACAGCATATGGCCCGAACCAACGTTTAGTTAGTTTATGAAATGCACCATATTGAGTCTCGAATTTATTATCATATACAAGCACCCAATCCCCACTCTCGATTGGTTGTAGCCTCAGTCGATGTTTTTTGTCAAAATATGTTTTATTTTTCAATCGTGATGTTTTTAATTTTTTAATAGCTTCTTTTAAATTTTCATTACCTTGTCTTAATTGCTTAATTATGAATGCTAATAATTCTTCTCTTGAAACATTATCTTCCCAATCTAAGCTCATCCAATTTACTATCTGATTATGAATAGGAAATATCGGCTTTTGACAGTACATAAGTTCAACTGGCATGAAACCAGTTATTCTCGTGTACATTATCCTATCGCCCATAGAGCAAATGGGAGATATTTTGGCCATTGTTAAATATCCCCATGGCATGGTTTTGAAATGGCCTTCACTATGGAAGGATGCCCTCGTTCAATTTTTCCATTTGCCTCTGAATTATAGGGAGTCGTAAGAGATAATCAAATTCCATGATGTGCAAAAAACTCTCTTCCCTCTCTAGCATGTAGCTCATCTTGATCTGCTACTACTTTTTCTACATATCCAAATCTGGATATTAGTTCTTCTAAAAGGAATAAGCATACAGTCTAAGTAGTATTGGAATGAAGTGCTCTATCCTCAACTTGATTTGTTAAATCTTCTCATGCAAGAATGATGTATCTCATACCATTATTGCTTTATGGCATGGTCACATGGTCGATTACGCACTTGTAGTGAATACAAGGTGGATAGGTCAAATGTAAAGGGTCTCTATGCTTGACAGAGGAATGTAACTAGCATGTAATACAAGTGCTCAAAAATTCTTTAACACTTACATGTTGGTGCATTTTACCCAAGCCTACATGCTTGATATGCTTGATATTATCCTCATTTGTAAGTCACATGTGTGGTCATGTGAACACCTCTTGTAAAAGAGTTCTTTTTTACCCCTTGTAATTTGAAAAAGAAAAAGGAAAAGGATGGCTTACCTCATCCATGATGTAAAAGCAAAGTCGTGGCTCTAACTACCTAAAACAGGAAGTTTTGAGCTGAGGGAATATCTCCTAACTTTGGGGATCACTTTTAGGTGGAGCCATTTGAATTCGAATTCAAAACGCCCTCCAAGAATAGCTATAAAAAGAGCAAGAAGGAAGAGGTGAATAGAAAGCCTTGTACGTGACCACTTCATGTCATTTTGTAGAGATTGAAGAGCTCATTGCATAGCTCTATCACTCTACTCCCATTGTGCAAAGATTCATTGCCAATGTGGTTGTAATCATATGTGAATCTATACATTTATCATCATCTACTTCTCTCTTTTGTTCTCTGCTATACTCACTCAGAGCACTGACTTCAAAAGGTCATATCGTGAGTTATATGCACCCTTTCTTCAGTGTTTTAATATGCGTGGGATAGCTCTTACTGTCTACTTTCTGCATATAAATCTTCATGGTCATTGGATTTATAGTTGTGGCGATATCTTTATTTTACTGCTCACTAGTCTATCTCTGCAGAGCCCCAAGAATTGTGGGCATGTTCCAGAAATTGATAAATCTTGTTCTCAGTGCTTAGTTCATCATTTGAAGTGATTTGACTTGGATTGGGAAGCTTGCTACGTCTATTTACTATGCCCAAAATGAATTTTTCTAATTTCTTCTAGGTTGAGAGCATTGTTCATTTTTTCCAGTAGGTGTATGTCCAAAAATAGCAAGTTTTGGGAGCTAGTCATTTCGCAACTAGTCTGTGTTGACTTAAACTTTTGGGATACATGTTCCAAAGTACTTGGCTGATATTTTGGCGGATTTAGGAAGCATAAAGGTTCTACTAATCAAATCTGAAGTCACAATTGGCTGGTGTGAAGCTGGTTGTAACGGCACCTACTCATCTTTGGATTGCATCCAACATCTCTCTTCACAGTGGTATGAGAGCATAGTCAAGCAACATGGGAGATGGATTTCCATCAACAATTGACAAATTGGATCGAAACAACTACCCGGCATGGTCTCTAAGGATGGAGGCTTACCTTCAAGGGGGGAATCTATATGGATTCATATCTGGAGATGAAGCAATGCCAACCATGAGGAACAAAGGGCAACCATCACATGAAGAAGTGGAAGGACTTACAAATTGGTGTTCGAAGGATGCACTTGCAAGGTCCTATATTCTAAACTCAATCTGTGATTTTCTTTTACCTCATGCCAAGGGATGCAAGACATCAAGAGAGACCTGGAATGCACTTGCTTCTTTCTTCTCTTCCAACACTCGAGCAAGGAAGAACCAATTGTGGATGGAGTTCACAACAATGAAGAAACGCCCGAAGCAAAATGTGATTGATTATGTCACAAAGATGAAGGATATTTCCAACCAACTTGGAAGCATTGGAGAGGTAATTGAAGAGGAGCAAATCATTAGACAAATCATAAATGGAAACAAAGTAGATGACAAGTGGGAGTCATTCACAACAGCTATGGATTTATACATGGATATGCATGTACCCGACCTCAACACACTCATGGGCCAACTCTTCACTCATGAAGCAAAGATTAGCAAAGGTGGTGAGTCCTCAAGAGGTAATCAAACTTCTGCCTTATATTTTGATAAAGCTAAGGTCAAGGACAAGTCAAAGAATAGGAAGAATGAAGATGAAGGTAGCTCTTTCCAAGCAAACTTTCCAGGTAGAGGAAGAGCTAGCGGAAGAGGGAGAGGTGGAAAGCAAGGCAGGGGGAGATTCCAATCATCTCAACCTTGCAATATATGTGGCTTATCTAATCATACTACTGAAGAATGTTTCAGGAACCCGAGGAACTTAAGAGGAAGAGGATTCAATAGAGGTGGCTATGGATCAAATAGAGGCAGGTACAATGGAGGCTACAACAACAACTACCACAACAACAATTACAACAACAACAACTATCAAAGTGGCCATAGAGGAAGACGAGATTACAATAACTATGCATAGGACCAAAGTCAAGAATATTCATTATTGATTATGAATCTATCAGTGAAGAAGGGTAAGGATGATGATCACATATTTTACATTGATTCGGGATGCTCAAACCATGTAGCAGGAAATGTGGCTTTACTTTCTGATTTGGAAGATCCTCATAACAAGCATGAAGTGAACACAGGAGATGACACAAAGCACTCACTGGAGAAGATAGGTAATGTGAAGACATCAAATGGGAATATGAATCTCTTAAGCAAAGTCTTGTATGTTGTTGGTGCAATTCAAGCCTTCACCTTTGGCTTGGAACCGTTGAAGGATATCTCTACATGAAGCAAGAGTCATAGGAACTTATGCTTATGAACTATTACCATTTTTACCTCGTGTAAAAGTCTTAGTAACTTGGCGCATTATGCAATCTCGCCTAATTGATTGAAAGTCGCGGAAAAAGTTGTTGATTGATTGAGAGAATATCTCAATCAACTATTTTTAGGTGAAAGATTTTAGGAGATTGATTTGAATTCTAATTCAAGCTCTCACTCAACTCCTATAAAAATACAAATCAAAAGTCGCAGTAGTTCTTCACTCATCCCGAGGCGGTTTTGTATCAATCATTGAGTACGTAAGGTCCTCTCTATAGCCTACACCTCTGAGTACCATTGAGCTATGTTTATCATACCAATGGGAATGTACATTTACATGATCTAATACAAATATTTACATTCATCATCTCTGTTATTCTCTGAGTGTACCACTTCAACTACTATCAACCTCAAAGAGACATATCTCAGTGCCTACTGAACTAAATCAAGTGATTCAAAGCTTGATAGATTCAGCTCAAAGCATATCTCAAGCATACAAAGTTTGAAGCAACTCGATTCAGCCAATTTCAAGAATTCAAGATCGAAGTGCTTACTGTTGCAGTTCTTACAGTAAACGTGTAATTTCTGGTAGAAGAACGAAGTAGATCTCGCAGAGTAATGTGAAGCTTTGTATGAGAGATAGCTTACTCTATAGCTAAACATCTCTACTTTTAGTTGATCAATCTTTCCGGTGAAAAAGATATCTACACACAGTACAAAGTCTGACCGGAAAGAGGCTGTCTGAACTAGAGGAGTTTTTTCTTAAACTTCAGAAAGAGTTCAGTAAGTTAAGAAAGTTCACGAGTCACTTCCTTACTTCATGTATGTTAACTTGAAGTAATTATAAATAGAATTGAAGTTCATTTTGGTATAATTCCGGTACGATTACGGTGTCAGTCCAGTGGCAGTCCGGTGAAATTTCGGTGAAATTTTTCCAGTAAAGTTAGAGCACATTCTAAGCTATTGATTGATTACAGAGAATTTCTGAATCACTCTAACTTAGTTCTTCTTAGCGTGACGGTTTCCGCAAGGCACAATCTTCGTCGCGTTATCAAGGAGTAGAATCTAATAAAAGGATCAAAGGGGGCTGGTGCAAAGCAGGATTAGCAGTACCAACTCAATCTTTGGAGTGCATCCAACCATCTCTCCCAACAGTGGTATCAGAGCAAATAAGGTAACATGGGAGATGGTTTTCCTTCATTCATTGACAAATTGGACAGGAACAATTACCAAGCTTGGTCTCTAAGGATGAAGACCTATCTACAAGGAAGAAGCTTATTTGGATTCATCTCAAGAGATGAGGAATTGCCCTCATTCAAAGCTAGAGGACTACCCACCAAAGATGAACAAGAAAGGCTCAACACATGGTGTGCAAAAGATGCTTTGGCAAGGTCTTATCTTCTTAACTCTATATCTGATTTCCTTTTACCTCACATCAAGAATTGTAAAACTTCCCAAGAGACTTGGGAAATCTTGTCAACATATTTTTCATCAAGTACAAGGGCCAGAAAGAATCAACTATGGGTTGAATTCACTACTCTTAGGAAGCAATCAAAGCAATCAGTTTCAGACTTTGTCACTAGGGTCAAAGACATTGCAGACCAACTTGCAAGTATTGGAGAGGAGATTGAAGAGGAACAAATAGTAAGGCAGGTAATCAATGGACTAAAGGCTGATGACAAATGGGAGAGCTTTACCACAGCAATGGACCTATACATGGACATACATGCTCCTGATCTAACAACCCTGATTGGTCAACTCTTCACACATGAAGCAAAGCTTACAAAGAATGGAGAGCAATCAAAAGGTAACAACCCCTCTGCTTTATACACTGATAAGAAGGTTAAAGACAAAGGTAAAAGTAAGAAGGTTGATGAAGAAGGTTCTACCTCTCAAGCCAACTATGCAGGGAGAGGTAGATCTTCAAGAGGTAGAGGCAGAGGAAGTAAGCAAGGTAGGGGGAGACCCTACAACTCATCACCATGCAACATTTGTGAATTGTCTAACCACACCACAGATGAGTGCTACAAAAATTATAAAAATCAGAGAGGAAGAGGCCATCAAAGAGGTGGATACTCTCAAGGTAGAGGCAGATTCAACCATCACCAAGGCTACAATGGATACAACAATCAGTACAACAACAATTACAACTAAAACCACAATGGTAACTACCAAGGTGGATTCAGAAATAGATGAGATTACAACAACTACACAGAGGAGCAAGATGACTCCCTATTGATCATGAATATGACCTCCAAGGAAGGTACAAATGATGATCATTTATTTTATATTGATTCAAGGTGTTCTAACCATGTAGCTGGTAATGTGGCACTACTCTCTGATTTGGAAGAACCCAAGGGCAAACATCAGGTACAGACAGGTGATGATAGTAAGCATTCTGTTGTAAAGGTTGGTAATGTAAAAACTTGTGATGGTAACCAGAACCTATTGAGCAGGGTACTTTATGTTCCAACTATTACCAAGAATCTAATGAGTGTTGGTCAGATTGTGGAGAAAGGTTTACAGGTCAGGTTCAATCAACATGGAGCATATGTGGAGGACCCAAGACATGGATTCAGAAGAATAGCCAAGGGAGAAAAATCAGGTAGATTATTTACTTTTGAGCTTGAAGACACCAAAAACATTGCTTTATACAATTACAAGGATCAAACACTTTCAGAATTAGAAATATGGCACAAGAGGTTAGGTCACATTGGTGAAAGGACCTTAAAGCAAATGTGCAGGGATCAATGTGTGCTTGGGATACCTAATGTATCCAAGCAACACATGATATACAAGTGTGGAGCTTGTCAGTTTGGTAAGTCACACAGATTGCCCTATTCAAAGAAAGGTTTTATGCATAAAGACTACCTTGACTTGGTGCACACAGATGTTTGGGGACCTAGCAAGGACCCTTCCATTTCAGGATCAAGGTATTATGTGTCCTTCATTGATGACTATAGCAAATGGAGTGTCTTATACTTTATGAAACATAAAGATGAAGTGTTTAATTGTTTCAAGCAGTATCTTGCACTGGTTGAAAACCAAACAGGAAGAAACTTGAAAAGGCTAAGGTCAGATGGAGGAGGAGAATACTTCTCAAATGAGTTTGAAGATTTTTTGCAGGAAAGAGGTATCAAGAGGGAGATAACCACAAGGTACTCACCTGAACAAAATGGGGTAGCTGAAAGAAGAAATAGACTCATTGTAGAAACAGCAAGGTCTATGCTTAATGAAAAGAAGTTGCCAAATTATCTTTGGGTAGAGAGTGTATCTACTGCCACCTATCTCATCAACAGGTTGCCATCAAAGTCTCTTGATGGCATGACACCTTATGAAGCTTGGCATGGTAAGAGACCATCATTAGATCATTGCAAAATCTTTGGTTGTATTGCATATGTGCATATTCCCTCACAGGTAAGGGGAAAGCTAGACCCTAAAGCTGAAAAATGTATCTTCATTGGTTATGACTTGAACCAGAAAGGGTACAGATTCTACAACCCAACAAACAAAGGCTTCAAGGTAAGCAGAGATGTCATCTTTGATGAGAACGACTCATGGTATGAGAATGAATACAGGAAGGTTAGTCTACCTTATGACATGGAAGAAGACTTCCCAAAGCTCACCAAGGAGGAACCAATCCAGAAAGAAGACTCAAGCTCAGATGATGATGATACAATTAACCTTGAGGAATTCAAGGCATGGAAGTCCAAAGGAAAGATGAAAATGAAGAAGCTAGAGGATATACCAGAATCCTCAACTCAAGCAATGAGGAGATCTCAGAGAGAAAGTAAGAAGCCTATCAGATATGGATATGACACTTCTCTTGTAACTAAACATTCTGTATATCTTGCAAAGGATTTGTTGAATGAAGAACCAGGTACATACGAAGAGGCAATCACCAAACCAGAATGGAAAGGAGCTATGGATGAAGAAACAGAAGCTCTCAAGGAGAGTGACACATGGGACTTGGTACCCAAGAAGGACTTTATGAAGGTGATAGGATCCAGATGGATCTACAAACTAAAGAGAAACTCTGATGGAACAATCAACAGGTACAAAGCTAGGTTTGTAGCCAAGGGTTTTGCACAAACCCAAGGCATTGATTATGAGGAGACATTTTCTCCTGTGGCTAAAATGCCAACAATCAGAGTATTGGTGAGTGTAGCTGCATCCAAGAATTGGAAAATGTATCAATTAGATGTCAAGAATGCTTTCTTGAATGGATGGATATCTGAAGAAGTCTACATGTCACAACCACCTGGCTATGAAGATCCAAAAAAGGTAAATTATGTTTGTAAATTGAAGAAGGCTCTATATGGATTGAAGCAGGCACCTACAGCATGGAACTACAGGTTGACAACATATCTCCAAGACCAAGGATTTGTGATGAGTAAGGCAGACACATCTCTATTCATAAAGAGGAGTAGTACAGAAGTAATCTACTTGTGTGTTTATGTTGATGACATCATCATTACAGGTAATGACATCAGCGGGATTAGACACATCAAAGAACAGATGATGAAGGAATTCAAGATCAATGATCTTGGATTATTAAAATACTTCTTAGGTCTTGAATTGATTTATACAAATTCAGGTATCTTCATTACTCAGAAGAAGTATATTCAAGACATGTTGAAGAAGTTTAATTTGCAGGAAGCTAAAGTCTCAAGTACTCCTATGGAAGTCAACCTAAAACTTAGTGCTCATGAAGGTGATGAAGTCCAAGACATTACAGGATATCAAAGTATGGTAGGTAGTTTGAACTATGCTACCTTGACTAGAATTGACATAGCATATGGAGTTAGTGTGCTAAGCCAATTCATGCACAAACCAAGAATACCTCACCTAGAGGCAGCAAAGAAGATCTTGAAGTATCTAAAAGGGAACTCAGAACCATGGTTTGTATTTTCCTTATACATCAGATATTGATATCAAAGTATATTCAGATGCAGATTGGGCAGGATGCAAGGATGATAGGAGAAGCACATCAGGATACATATGTTTTGCAGGTGATAAACCAATTTCTTGGTCAGCCAAGAAACAACCTACAGTAGCTTTGTCATCTACTGAAGCAGAGTATAGAGGGCTAGCCAACGCCACTCAAGAAGCTATCTGGTTGAAGCTTTTGTATACAGAGTTAGGCTTATATACAAGACCACCAATTATCTTTGGAGATAATACAAGTTCTCTTCACCTTGCAGCAAATCCAATATATCATGCTAGAACAAAACACATAGAGGTTCATTACCACTATGTAAGAGAGAAGTTGCTTAGTAAAGACATCCAGTTGACTTATGTGTCCACTAATATGCAATGTGCATATTTACTCACTAAAGCTTTGGATGGAAACAAGTTATGCAGATTTAAATCCATGATTGGATTACAGGATGTGATTGAATAATGAAGATGAAGACTTGAGCCAAAATGTTTGGCTTGAGGGGGAGCTGTTGGTGCAATTCAAGCCTTCACCTTTGGCTTGGAACCATTGAAGGATATCTCTACATGAAGCAAGAGTCATAGGAACTTATGCTTATGAACTATTACCATTTTTACCTCGTGTAAAAGTCTTAGTAACTTGGCGCATTACGCAATCTCGCCTAATTGATTGAAAGTCGCGGAAAAAGTTTTTGATTGATTGAGAGAATATCTCAATCAACTATTTTTAGGTGAAAGATTTTAGGAGATTGATTTGAATTCTAATTCAAGCTCTCACTCAACTCCTATAAAAACCACAAATCAAAAGTCGCAGTAGTTCTTCGCTCATCCCGAGGCGGTTCTGTATCAATCATTGAGTACGTAAGGTCCTCTCTATAGCCTACACCTCTGAGTACCATTGAGCTATGTTTATCATACCAATGGGAATGTACATTTACATGATCTAATACAAATATTTACATTCATCATCTCTGTTATTCTCTGAGTGTACCACTTCAACTACTATCAACGTCAAAGAGACATATCTCAGTGCCTACTGAACTAAATCAAGTGATTCAAAGCTTGATAGATTCAGCTCAAAGCATATCTCAAGCATACAAAGTTTGAAGCAACTCGATTCATCCAATTTCAAGAATTCAAGATCGAAGTGCTTACTGTTGCAGTTCTTACAGTAAACGTGTAATTTCCGGTAGAAGAACGAAGTAGATCTCGCAGAGTAATGCGAAGCTTTGTATGAGAGATAGCTTACTCTATAGCTAAACATCTCTACTTTTAGTTGATCAATCTTTCCGGTGAAAAAGATATCTACACACAGTACAAAGTCTGACCGGAAAGAGGCTGTCTGAACTAGAGGAGTTTTTTCTTAAACTTCAGAAAGAGTTCAGTAAGTTAAGAAAGTTCACGAGTCACTTCCTTACTTCATGTATGTTAACTTGAAGTAATTATAAATAGAATTGAAGTTCATTTCGGTAAAATTCCGGTATGATTACGGTGTCAGTCCAGTGGCAGTCTGGTGAAATTTCGGTGAAATTTTTCCAGTAAAGTTAGAGCACATTCTAAGCTATTGATTGATTATAGAGAATTTCTGAATCACTCTAACTTAGTTCTTCTTAGCGTGACGGTTTCCGCAAGGCACAATCTTCGTCGCGTTATCAAGGAGTAGAATCTAATAAAAGGATCAAAGGGGGCTGGTGCAAAGCAGGATTAGCAGTACCAACTCAATCTTCTGAGTGCATCCAACCATCTCTCCCAACATATGTCCCTACAATTACCAAAAATTTAATAAGTGTTGGACAGATTGTTGAAAAAGGATTGCAGGTTAGATAAGTCTTCAACCGATTTGGAGCATATGTTGAAGACCCAAGGCAAGGCTTTCGAAGGATTGCCAAAGGAGAAAAGATAGGAAGGCTCTTCACTTTTGAAGTGGAAGATACAAAGAACATAGATTTGTTCAGATATGGATCTCAAACTCTTACAGAGTTGGAGATATGGCACAAAAGGCTTGCTCACATTGGTGAGAGGACACTCAAAAAAATTTTCAGGAACCAAAGTGTACTTGGTTTGCCTAATATCACAAGGCAACACATGATTTATAAGTGTGAAGCTTGTCAACTCCGCAAGGCTCATAGACAACCTTTCAATAAGAAAGGATATATGTATCAGAATCATTTGGATCTAGTGCACACGGATGTGTGCGGTTCAAGTAAGGAGCCATCTATATCAGGCTCAAGATATTATGTGTCTTTCATAGATGATTGTAGCAGGTGGACCATTCTGTTTTTCATGAAGCACAAGGATGAAGTGTTTAATTGCTTTACGAAGTATATTGCTCTTGTTGAAAACCAAATAGGTAGGACTTTGAAAAGACTCAGATCAGATGGCGGAGGAGAATACTTCTCTTCTGAATTTGATGCCTTCTTGCATGAAACAGGCATTAAAAGGGAAGTCACTACAAGGTATACACCTGAACCCAATGGTGTAGCAGAGAGGAGGAACAGAGCTATTGTCGAAGTTGTAAGGTCCATGCTCAACGAAAAGGGATTGCCAAACTACCTATGGGCAAAGGCTGTGTTGACAGCCACATATCTCATAAATAGACTTCCCTCTAAGTCACTAGATGGAACAACTCCATATGAAGTGTGGAATGGAAGAAGACCTAGTCTAGAGCATTGTAAAATCTTTGGATGCTTAGCCTATGCTCGCATTCCTTCTCAAGTAAGAGGGAAATTGGATCCCAAGGCAGAGAAGTGTGTATTCATTGGTTATGATCAAAACCAAAAAAGGATATAGATTGTACAATCCAACCAATAAAGGATTTTCTGTGAGTAGAGATGTAATTTTTGATGAAAACAAATCATGGTTTGATGATGATAGGAAAGTGAAGCTGCCTTATGACTTGGATGAAGATTTTCCATCACTTCAACCAAAGGAGCCAAAGCAGATTGAAGAAAGTGATTCGGAGATTGACCTAGAAGACTTGGAAAGACTAAAGCTATGGAAGAACAAAGGCAAAGCAAAGATGCAGGATGCTACATATGGACTCGAGAGCTCACATCAACCACTTAGAAGGTCTTCAAGGGAGAAGAAGAAACTAGAGAGGTTTGGTTATTATACTTCTTTGGTCACCAAGCACTCAATCTACATTGCAAAGGATTCAACCAATGAAGAGCCTACCACATTTGAAGAAGCACAAAGCAAGAAAGCTTGGAGAGATGCAATGGATGAAGAAATGGAAGCCTTGAAGGAGAATGACACTTGGGAGCTTGTACCTAACAAGCCATCTATGAAGGTAATTGGATCTCGATGGATATACAAAATCCAGAGGAATCCAGATGGAAGTATAAATAGACACAAAGCAAGGTTAGTTGCTAAAGGGTTTGCTCAAACCCATGGTATTGATTATGAGGAGACTTTCTCTCCTGTTGCAAAAATGCCTACAATTAGGGTTCTCATTAGTCTTGCTGCATCTAGAAATTGGAATCTCTATCAACTTGATGTAAAGAATGCTTTCTTGAATGGATGGATTTCTGAGGAAGTGTATATGGCACAACCTGCTGGATATGAGGATGCACATTATCCTAACTATGTATGCAAACTAAAGAAAGCTTTGTATGGATTGAAGCAAGCTCCAAGAGCTTGGAATTTCAGATTGGTGACTTACTTGCAGGACCAAGGATTCAAAGCTAGCAAGGCGGATACCTCTTTGTTCATAAAGAGGAATGGATCTGAAGTGATCTATTTATGTGTGTATGTTGATGATATTATTATCACAGGCAATGATCTTGAAGGAATCAAATAGGTAAAGAGTCAAATGAAGGAGGAGTTCAAAATAAGTGACCTTGGACCACTCACTCATTTTCTTGGATTGGAGTTGATCTACAAAGATTCAGGTATATACATCACACAAAGGAAGTATGTCCATGACATGCTCGTCAAGTTCAAGATCGAAAATACCAAGTGTGCAAGTACACCTATGGAGCAAAATCATAAGCTTAGTGCTTATGAAGGAGAGCCAATTGAAGACATCACAAGCTATCAAAGCTTGGTTGGAAGTTTGAACTATGCAACACTCACAAGGGTGGATATATGCTATAGTGTTAGCATATTGAGTCAGTTTATGCATAAGCCGAGAAGACCACATATGGAAGCAGCCAAGAGAGTCCTCAAGTACCTAAAGGGGACCATGAATGAAGGTTTTTTTTATTCATTTACTTTAGATATTGAGTTAAAGGTCTACTCAGATGCAGATTGAGCCGGATCTAGAGATGATAGAAGATGCACATCCGGGTATATATCATTTGGAGGTTCAAAAATCATTTCTTGGTCATCCAAGAAGCAACTAACCATGGAATTATCTTCTATTGAAGCTGAATATAGAGGTTTGGCTAATGCAACTCAAGAAATCATGTGGTTAAACTCTTTGTATACAGATCTTGGATTCATTCTTGAACACCTACATTTTGGTGACAACACAAGCTCACTACATCTTGCAGCTAATCCGGTATACCATGCTAGAACCAAGCATATTGGAGTTCACTACCATTATGTAAGGGAGAAGCTAATGAGCAAGGATATTCAACTATCCTATGTCTCTACAGATATGCAATGTGCAGACATGTTGACTAAAGCTCTTGATGGAACAAAGTTAAGTAGATTCAAGTTGATGATTGGCTTGCAAGAAATCAAGGACAATTGAAGACTTATTTGGAGGCCAAGCATGTTAGGCTTGAGGGGGAGCTTTTGGTGCATTTTACCCAAGCCTACATGCTTGATATGCTTGATATTATCCTCATTTGTAAGTCACATGTGTAGTCATGTGAACACCTCTTGTAAAAGAGTTCAATTTTATCTCTTGTAATTTGAAAAAGAAAAAGGAAAAGGATGGCTTACCTCATCCATGATGTAAACACAAAGTAGTGGCTCTAACTACCCAAAACCATGAATTTTTGTGCTAATGAAATATCTCCTAACTTTGGGGATCACTTTTAGGTGGAGCCATTCAAATTCAAATTCAAAACTCCCTCCAAGAATAGCTATAAAAAGAGCAAGAAGGAAGAGGCGAATAGCAAGCCTTGTATGTGACCACTTCATGTCATTTTGTAGAGATTGAAGAGGCTACTCCATAGCTCTATCATTCTACTCCCATTGTGCAAAGATTCATTGCCAATGTGGTTGTAATCATATGTGAATCTATACATTTATCATCATCTATGTCTCTATTTTGTTCTCTGCTATACTCACTCAGAGCAGTAACTTTAGAAGATCATATCTTGAGTGCTATGCAACCTTTTTTCAGTGTGTTAATGTGCGTAGGATAGATCTTACTGTCTAATTTTTGCATATAAATTTTCATGGTCATTACATTTACAGTTGTGGAGATATCTGCATTTTACTGTTCACTGGTCTATCTCTGTAGAGCCCCGAGAATCGTGTGCATGTTCCAAAAATTGATAAATCTTGTTCTCAGTGCTCATTCCATCATTTGAAGTGTTTAACTTGGATTGGGGAGCTTGCTAAGTCTATTTGCTATTCCCAAAAGTAATTTTTCTAATTCCTACCACGTTGAGAGCATTGTTCATTTTTTCCAGCAGGTGTATATCCAAAAATAGCAAGTTTTGGGAGCTAGTCATGTCGCAACTAGTCTATCTTGACTTAAACGTTTGGGATACATGTTCCAAAGTACTTGGCTGATATTTTGGTGGATTTAGGAAGCTCAAAGGGTCTACTAATCAACTCTAAAGTCTCAGTTTGCTGGTGTGAAGCTGGTTGTAGCAGCACCTACTCATCTTTGGATTGCATCCACCATCTCTCTTAACATTACATACATCCTCGACCACCAGTAGCTTTCTTGAATCTTCTCATATGTAGCTGCAAATCCCTTACGACCAGCCCAAAGGCTTTCATACATTTCCTTCATAACTTGCACTTGAATATTTCTTAAGCCGAATATGCTCTGGGGGTTTCTCACCTTTCCTTTAGCATGTCTCCAAAGATATCCATCTTTCAAGAAGAATTTGAAGACTTCTTCCTGATGTTCTGGAATCGATTTGAAGAACAACTTGGAATAGGTTGAAACGTACTCAGATAGTATCCTATATCTTGCCACTTCCCTTCATATTCCTCTTCTCTAAATCTCTCGTACATATAAGTACATATTTCATAATGAATTAAGTTTATATGTTTATCTATTGCATCACTGTCATTGTCAAACTTTGCTCTTGAGAGCATATCAGCAATGGTGTTATGTTTACTAGAAATATGTACAAAAGCAGGGTTAATAAATTTAATAAAGGCTATCCATCGTAACATAGTTATATCTCGAGATGAACAATTGGCAATTAAACCTATTAATGGGAGACAATCCGTATCTACTATTACATTAGCTCTTATAAAATATTCCTTATCTATTTATAAAGTTGTAACTAATCCCCATAATTCTCTCTTAATCTGAGGATAATTCCTTTGAGTATCATGTAAGATTTTTGCTCCAAAGCGAACTATGTATCTTTGCTCCTTCTCATCATCCTGCCTAATGACCCAGCCTATACCAATCGGATTGGTGTCAACCATTAGGATCACAGGCTTATTTCTTGTGTAATCAATGCGTTTTAAAATTGGAGCATTGATAAGCAATTGCTTTAGATGTCTCATCATTCTTGTGTGCTCATCATTCCAAAATAATTTCTTTCTTTTTCTTAACAAATCATAAAGCGGGTTTGCAACATGAGCAAAGTGAGGGATCGAGATGACATAGAAAACACATGCACCTAACAATCTCCTTACTTCACTAACATTGCGACACTGCGCATAAATCCTACTTATATTACTTTGTGAGTTTCTAATTTTTCCAAACCTTTACTTTAATGTTCAAACCTTTGAATGTTTGATTCCAAAGGCTGCTCTAATGAAAATTATATGCATAGATAGGTTTTATATGCTTGAAGTATATTTTCTTAATTTAGATATTTTGGATTTTTAATGAAATAGGACAAACAGCAATACTATGAATTACTTGGATGAATTTTCTTAATTTAATTTTTTTATTCTAGTAGTAGAAAGAAATAATAAAAACTACTTGATCAAAGAATCTAAGCCTAAAACTTTCTTTTACACAAAAAAATAAAACTCTTCTTGTGCAAATAAAGTGTGACGTAAACAAACAATCTTTCTATTTAAAATAAAATCTTTCTTTTTATGCAATAAAATAAATATTTTCAGATACTTTAAAAAACTTTCTTTTGTTAAAAAATTCTATGATCTAATATGTAATTGCTTACAATGATAAACAAAATTAACCTTTCTTAATGCAAGAATGTTTCAATGTTTTTTGTAAATGCAAGTGTAATGTGCCTAATTTCTAGTGCAAATGAAAACAATCTTCTTTTTTTGTGATTTGATTTATATGAAAATAAAAAACACCTTACCTGTAGTGGCTTGATGGAAAGGTTATAATGTGCACTATGATAATTTTTTTACAAACCTTTTAAGTAAATCAAACCTAAGTACAAAGCTAAAAGTGATTGTATATTCCTAGTCTTCTTATATGTTGATGGGGGAGGGGGGGGGGATAAAGTGATGAAGCTCCTCCGTCTAGAATATCCTTCTTCCCATAGAGGTGCTAAGTTCCCTAAGGAATAGCCCTCCACAGCCAGTGAAAAAGAGTAGTAGGGAAATCTTCACTTTACTTTGTAGCTTCTTCCGTCACTTTCCTACATACATGAAGAAAATAAAAGTTAATTGTTTTAAATAAAATCGTAAAATACAACCAAAATCCTAAGCACACTAGCATCATGTTTCATGTCGGGTTCACCAAACGCTATCAAGGGGTGTGAGAGGAGGCAACCAGTAATCAGAACCGACTTGTGCTAGCCTCTCTATGTGAGTACACGTTGGGTGTTTCTTTGTGTGCTTCAAGATCTAGGTTGTATTTTCAAAATGTGGGGAAGTATTAGCTAAAGTTTAAAGCACTATTTAAGTTTAGCCTAAAAAACTATGGTCTCTATGGAATTGTGTCTCTGTATCTAGAACTAGCATCTAAATATGATGGTAAAATTAATTCTTCGTTAGTTATTCTATCTTTAATGAGTTCAACTACAATGTTTTCTATTTGTTGAGGATGAGTATTTCTTTTTAAGGTTGGAGGAAACAAATCTTCTCTATTTTGTGGTTCAGGTAAGACAATTGAGAGTAAAGTTAAAACTCTAGATAAGTTACGATCATATTCTAGAGAGTGTAAGGATTCAGCTACAAAATGATTTTAACTATTTCTATTAGTTCTAATTCATTACTAGTCTCATTTTAACTCATTTGAGTAAACGTATTCTGAATAGATGTAGGTAAAACAATATCTATAATAAAAGAACTATCCATTTCTTTATTTTTAGTTGAAGACTTACCTATAGATGCACTATTTCCAGACATAAGAAAGTGCAATATAAGAAATTGTTTGATAATTAAACTTATATAGTACAAATGCTAATACTTTAGAACCAAAAACAGTCCTATACAAGTGTTATAAAAAGTTCTAATACAGCTTTTAGAAGATATTTCTTTACAAAAGTTTAATACACGGTTTTATAATTCAAAAATCATATAATGAAACTAGGATGAGCGGAATAAAAGCAACTTCTATCTCGTAAATCTCGTCAAGTCCTCTTGCTCATCAATTCTTCTTCAAAATGATCTATAGAAGATGATTAGGAGAAACATAAGTATGTCTTTATTAATATAAAACACTCAATTATACATCTAGTACTCAAAACTTAACATAATTTAAACCTATGCTAACACATGTTAATTAACTCTCTTATGCATATGTAGCTACACATTCACATACATTCTCATATACATATATCTATTTCATATGCTTACACACAATCATTAACTTTAACATGCATACTCATACACTAGCATGTACTTCTAGCGCAATTCCATTCATGCATATCATGTGTTTATGCACAAGTAAACACATGTAATTAACTCATGTGCACATGTACTTTATATCGGCATATGCACATACTTCACACATGCACATACACTCATTCATATCACCTATCTACTTCATAATGCACTCATGCACTCTTACACATGCACTCCTTCATACAACTCATTTATATCCATATGCACTAACTTTAAAATATGCACATGCACTCTCATATGCAGTCATGCATACAACTCATTCATATGCATATGCACTAACTTTAATATGCACATGCACTCTTACTAAAGTCATTCGTATGCATATGCACTAACTCTAATATGCACATGCACTTTCATACAACTCATGCATGCAACTTATGTGCATATGCACTCATGCATACATACACGTGCACTCATTCACATGCATTTATGCATACACATATAATTACACATACATATGCATTCTTATACTTATCCATACATGCATCACTTACATACATGCACATGCACACACATCTCTTACATATATGCATACATCACAATCTATGTGCATACATGCATCATACATATATTCATACGTACTAATCATAATATACATGCATACATGCATCATACATATATTCATATGTACTAATCATAATATACATGCATACATGCATCAATTCACATGCATACATGCATTAAACATACCATACCTACATCACACATATACATGCATACATGCATCACACATACACATGCATACATGCAAACACATACATTCGCATGCATTCATGCATCATACATACATATGCATACATGCAAACATCAGTTACATACATGCATATGCACACACCTCTCATGCACACATGCACACATCTCTAACATACATGCACATACACACTTACAATTCACATGCATACATGCATCAAACATATCGTACTTACATCACACATATACATGCATATATGCATCATACACACATGCATGCATGAAAACACATATGTTCACATGCATACATGCATCATACATATATATGCATACATGCAAACATCACTTACATACATGCATATGCACACACCTCTCATGCACACATGCACACACCTCTAACATACATGCACATGCACACTTACAATTCACATGTGTACATGCATCAAACATATCATACCTACATCACACATATACATGCATAGATGCATCACACATACACATGCATACATGCATACATTATTCACATGCATACATGCACTTCATACATTTACATGCATGCATGCACTTCATCTAACTTTAATATGCACATACACACATTACATATGCACATGAATCTTACACAATTATGCACATGCATTCATGCATACATAAACATCACACATACACATGCATACATGCATACATGCATACATAAATATCACGCATACACATGTATACATGCACTTCATACATTCACATGCATACATGCAAACACATATCACACATTCACATGCACACATGCACTTCATACATTCAACATGCATACATGCAAAGACATATCACACATTCTAATGCATACATGCATCATACATTCACTCATACATATACATGCATCAATTCACATGCATAGGGACATGCACTTATGCACATGCACATACATTCTTTCATATGCACATATGCAGTTCATACATTCACATGCATACTTGCAACATACATTCACTCATACATATACATGCATCCATTCACATTCATACACACATGCACTTATGCACATGCACATACATTCTTTCATATGCACATATGCATTCTCATTCATATACATGCACTTATTCACATGCATTTATGCATACATACACAAGCACTCACATGCACGCATGCATACAACTCATTCATACACATATGCACAAAGTCTAATCTGCACATGCAATCTCACATAAATACACTCATGCATACATACATGCACTCTATTGCATTCATGTATATGCTCTCACATATGTATGCATACACACTAAATTATGTGCACATGCTCATAAATGCATACACACTAAATTATACACACATGCTCATAAATGCACATGCTCATAAATGCACATGCATTTTAACACACATTCAATTATATGCACACATACAAAAAAAATCAAACAAAAAATCTCTCTCTCTCTCTCTCTCTCTCCCCTCTTCTTTGGTTGTTGTGCACAACGACTGATGGAGGAGGGGGGAGGAAAGGTCATGTCTCTCTCTCTCTCTATCACGTCTATTGATATAGGTCGATGAAGGAGGGGGAGGTGAAGAGGATATCTCTCTCTCTCTCTCTCTCTCTCTCTCTCTCCTTCTTTGGTTGTTGCATGTAGTGGACGATGGAGGAGGGGGGGAGAAGACAACAGAACTACCTCTCTCTCTCTCTCTCTCTCTCTCTCTCTCTCCTTCTCTAGTTGTCGTGCACAGTGGCCAATGGAGGAGGGGGAGGAAAGGTCATCTCTCTCTCTCTCTCTCTCTCTCTCTCTCTGTCTCTCTCTCCCTCTCCCTCTCTCTCTCTCTCTTGGATCCGCTGCTACAGGTCCATGGAGGAGGGGGTAGGTTAAGATATCTCTCCCTCTCTCTCTCTATCTATTTATCTCTCTCCCCCTCTCTCTATCTCTCTCTCTCTCCTTCTCTTTCCTTCTGTTTATCGCAATAGATGGAGCAGGTGGAGGTGAAGAGGATATCTATCTCTCTCTCCCCTTCTCTTTCTCTCTCTTTTATATTTTTTTTATGGATGACCATACACGGAAAGTATGGGTATATTTCATGAAAGAGAAGAGTGAGGTGTTTACTCACTTCTAGATTTTTAACACTATGGTGGAAAAGCAGATAGGAAAGTATATTCAAACATTAAGGTCTGATGGAGGAGGTGAATACATGTCAAATGAGTTCAACAAATTCCTTAAAAGTCATGGAATTCAATGTCAGTTTTCATGTAGGTACACATCACAATAGAATGGCATTGTTGAACGCAAAAATAGACATATTGCAGAAATAGCAAGAGCCTTGATGGCTGAGAGGAATATGCATCATTGTTATTGGGCAGAAGCAAGGCATACTACTTTATACATCATGAACAAAACTCTGACAAACTCCGACTACTGTTGTACATAAAGTTACACCTAAAGAGAAGTTTACAGGTAAAAATCCAAACTTATTACATCTGAAAGTTTTTGGCTACATTGCATATGTACATGTCCCAGATGAATTAAGGTGAAGCTTGTTCCAAAAGCAAAAAAGTGTGTCTTCATTGGATACTCCCTCAAACAAAAGGGATATAAATGTTATAACCCACCTACACGATAGGTAAAGGTGAGCAGAGATGTGGTGTTTGATGGAATCTCAAGCTTCTATGCAAATGCCAAAGAAGGACTGAATCTTGAACCAAATGACAAAGAAAATGCTGAAAAATCAAGTGTAGAATCTCAAGTTTTGAGTGGACTGGATGCATCACCAAGCAATAGTTTCCACTTCAAATCCATGGAGTGGAAGATTGCGTGGAAATTTCAATCTAGCAAATTCATCAAATACATCCAAGAAAGGTAAAGAAAACATTTCTGCAAGTCATAAAACATGTGCAGATTTTGAAGACATTGATGGAGATTCAAGAGGTTCAGAAAAGAGTCTTGATGAGGAACTTGGATTGCCTTCTATGAAGACTCCAGGAATAAGAAGGGCACATGAAGATGATACAAGGAGAAGTGACCCAGGACTAAGAAGATCTGTGAGGATGTGAAATTCAATGCAAGGATTGACGTATGACAGTTATATTGCCGTCATTGTGCCTACATGGCAAAGGTAATACAAGATGCTGAACCTTCTTGCTTTGAAGATGCAATTGGAATTGCAGATTGGGAAAAAGCTATGGATGAGGAGATGGCTGCACTTTATGGAAATGATACATGGAAGCTGGTTCCATTGGTGCAAGGAAAGAAACCCATAGGCTACAAATGGGTTTACAAGGTAAAGCATAATGCTGATGGTAGCATAAGCAGGTATAAGGCACAATTGGTAGGTAAAGGATATGCACAGACATATGGCATTGATTATGAGGAAGCATTCAGCCATGTAGCTAAAATGTCTACTGTCAGAACACTTGTTGCATTAGCTACAACAAAAGGATGGACTTTGCATTAGATGGATGTGAAGAATGCTTTCCTACATGGTGAGTTACAAGAAGAAGTATATATGAACCAACCACAAGGATATGAAGATTCAAAGCATCCAAAATATGTTTGCAGGTTGCAAAAGGCTTTGGATGGGTTGAAGCAAGCCCCTCATGCATGGCATGCAAGGATTGTTGATTACTTAACCAGCATTGGGTTTTCTATGTGTGATGTAGATCACTTACTATATGCAAGGAAGGTTGATAATGGCATCAATATTGTGGCTATTTATGTTGATGACCTGACCGTAGGTGGTGATAATGAAGGAAGTATCAAAGAGGTAAAGCAGCTTCTTATGCAGGAATTTGATATGAAAGATCTTCGTGTGCTGCGCTATTTCTTGGGCATTGAGTTTATACATATAGAAACAGGTATATGGATGTCACAAAGGCAATATGCCTTGAATATGCCGCAAAAGTATGGTATGGCTCATTGTAAGCCAATTTCTATGCCATTAGATCAGAATTTGAAGTTGGATACTACATCAGGTGAAGCATTGAAAAATGCTACTATGTATAGGAAAATTGCGGGAAGTCTTACATATCTCACAATTACAACGCCTGATCTAGGTTATACTATTGGACTTGAAAGTCAGTTTATGCAGGTTCCCAAGAAGCCACATTTGGATGCTCTAAGGTGCACTCTACGTTATGTGAGTGCTACTTTGGATTTTGCATTGTTTAATGAGGCTCGTGTAGATTTGCAAGTTTATGGATACACCGATGCAGATTCGGCTGGTAGCATTCCAGATAGAAGATCTACTAGTGGTTTTTTATTCTCACTTGGGAGTGCAGCTGTTACATGGAGCAGCAAGAAGCAACCCACTATTGCTTTGTCGAGTACAGAGCTGAGTATAGAGGTGCTACAATGGAAGCATGTGAGGCATCATGGCTAGAAATGCTACTTGCCGATTTAGTTGTGGAAGTGGGAAAGCCTATCACTATTTATTGCGATAATCTTAGCAGCATATAATTAGCACGGAATCCTATTTTCCATGCTAGGTCAAAGCATATCTAGGTACATTATCACTTCATCAAAGTAAAGGTATTAACAGGTGATTGATCTTATTTATGTGAAAACAGATGAGCAGGTTGCTGATATTTTCACTAAAGCACTTGGAGCTTAGAAGTTGAAGAAGTTTCGGGAGATGCTTGGATTACAGAATATGGTGTTGAGCGTGAGGGGGAGTGTTGAGATATCAAGCTCAACATGTGATGATCGAGCATGACATATACTAGTTTTTCATTTCTCTGACATGCATAGTTGTCACGCCGGTATATGTTAGGGATACTTTATTGAGCTTTATTAGATTGATCTACCGAGAGTGATGGCACATTTGTTCCTTGCCAACTCACTCATTCATGGACATTAGGTTTTTCCTTATGTATTGATCTTTATATATTGCACTTGTTGTATTCTTGTTTTTAGGTCATTCGTGTACATTCCTTTTTACGTAATAGAAGAAGAAGAAGAAGAAGATAATTCTTGCTTGCCTCAATCTCTATGTGCTCATTTGCATGTTTTTGGTTGTGTGGAATATGCATTAGTGCTTGAACAACATCATAGGAAATTGCATGATAAAGCAGTGAAATGCATTTTTGTTGGGCACACTTCTAAAAAGAAAAGGCTATCATTTGTATCATCCATAGAATAAATGCATTTCGGTTAGCTTTGATATTGATTTTGTGGAAGATGTTATGCAGCCATTATTTTCATGTACTAAGGAGACATATGTTAGCTTCAAAGTCATGTATGATACTTTGCTCCCTCTTTTTACAAGTGGACAATCTAGTGCTAATCCTTATGGGGCAACTTCTCAGCCTTTACAAGTTTCATGTGATATTGCAAATCATTCCATTTCTAATGCATAATTACATGATGCACTTATTGATGAGAGAGCATATATTGAGGAGACAAAAACTATGCCAAAATGGTTGGTGCAAACTTTGGGTGACAACAAATTAGATACACCTTTGTCATATCGTACTCCTTTTGGCTCTCATAGTGCTTCTTTTGCATCAAATTTCAATGTTATTGGTGCCTCGAGTCTCTGTGATGGGAATGAGCTTGTTCCATTTGATGAAGCACAAAATCTAGAAAATTGGATGGTTGCTATGCAATTTGAATATGATGCTATAATGAAGAATGATACCTCATCTTTATGTGACTTGCCTCCCGGCAAGAAGGCCATTGGCACTAAGTGGGTATATAAGTTGAAGCATAAGCTTGATGCAATGTTTGATAGGCATAAGGATAGGCTTGTTGCAAAGGATTGCACACAAGAAAGAGGCATTGATTTTGATGAGACCTTTGCTTCTACTTATCGAATGACTACTATTCGTAGCATCTATGCACTTGTAGCTCATCATGGCTGGAATGTACATTAGTTGGATACTAAAGTTGCATTTTTCAATGGTGACTTGCATTTCTTCATTGTGCAAAAAGCTACCTACTATGGCCACTTCTAGTTGTGAGATTGACTATAGGGCAGCTTTCACAGTGACTATTGAGTGTGTGTGGCTGAGATGTCTTATGGCTGATTTGGGCGTTGGTCAGTATTCTACCAACACAATCTTCACTGCCAGTAAGAACACATTGGTGATTGTGAAGAACCTTGTGTTCCATGCTAGCACTAAGCACATTGAGGTGCATTATCATTATGTGAGGAAGTTCTTCTCTACTAGAGAGATCAGCTTGGCATATGTCCCCACACAGGAGACAACTGTAGAACTTTTCATGAAGGCTGTACCCAGGGAGAAGTTTCAAGCTTTTTGCAAAGCTTTGGGCTTACTTTCTTTTGTGGATTGATTCCACATAGCTTAGCACTTCCTTATACATGAGTTCTAGTCCCTTCTTCACCGCATCACTCCTAGCACGGATTTGTTGATATACTTAGCTAGTGATGTGTGTGAACACACTAGGACAATTGGGGCATTTTTTCTCTCTTTAGGAGGTTTTTTCCTCCTGCTTGTATATACACCTATAACCCTAATGGGTTACTTATCTTTGTACATTTTAGTGGTAATACATTCAATATTGTGTGTTGTGCTCCAAGCTTCTTCTTCTTCCTTGTGTGTTGTGTTCACATGCTTCCACACACATCTAACTCCAAAACTTAATTGGCACATTAATCTACATGCCTTCCCAATATTGTATTTTGTAATAGAGATACTCAATATTGAATCCCAATGATTTGATGCGGATAGATTAAAAAACATGAGGATAATCGATAGCCTAAAATCTTAACTGAAAGGGACATCCTTACTTCCATATCTAAGGATAAACTATGGAGGTAGCCCACCACTAAGTACATCCTGTGGAGTGATTCCCGTTAAAGGAGAACGAATAAAATGATAGAAGCAAAGGAGTTCTCAAAGCATTGTGCCTTCATGTATGATCATTGTGTGTAGGTGCATACGAGAGAGAGAGAGAGAAAGAGTGAAATAGTGTAGTTTTCTCTCCCCCTCAGTCTCCTACAGAGCCAACAATGATTGATCATGGTATCGGTGTGTTAGATGGTTGTTGGATGTTTTAGAGTGTAAGGCAGCCATGAAGCATAGAATTGGGAGAGTCACTGAGCATAGAACACATAACCTATGGAATTGTGCATCACATCTAGCAGAGATTTCTTAGAGCTTTATCGGAATGACATCCCTTATGAAAGTTTACATCAATAATTTTGTTTTTCAAATTTATTTCGATGTTTTTTTGGCGATGAAGTGAGGTTTGGACTTTAGATTGATAGAAAGAGTCATAAATTATTTAAATCTTTGATTGATTGGATTGATTAAGTGGTGAGAATATTTAATTTGTACATTGGAAGTGTAGAATTATTTGTTTAAAGTTCATTAAAGCCTTAGAAATATATCCCAAACCCTTGAGAAGCTAAACTTTATCCCTCGGAACTAGTTTTACCAATAGGGCATAAAATTACAAACCTGTAGAAGACCCAACATACATACCATAAATATTTCCTGATGAAGCATTTGAGCCACCTGGATGGATGGAAATATTAGCAACTCTAGATGTTTGTGTGAATGAAGAGGTATTGAAAATGATTGAATGCATAGATGAAGAAGGGTACGATGTAAATCTATACATGGTAGTCATCTAGGAAGTAGAAGCTGGAGAATTAGTAGAAAAACAGTGTAGTGACGAATATGAAAGCATTGAAATAGAACCCGAATTTGATACGGAAGAGGAGATGGTTGGATACACTCCAAAGATGAGTTGTTCTTGCAATAATCTTGCTTGAAACCTACCAATATGAATTCTGACTACCTTAGTAGACACCTCATATTCCTAAATATTGATTTAGACCCACTATGTACCTTGGAGCATCATTGTCAAATAGTTGTTCCAAATAGATGACTTTCAAATAGAAGAGCTCAAAAAAACTTGCTTTTTTTGGACTTGAACCTCTCACAAAAATGTTCAATTTTCACTCTCTCATAACAATTGACCTGAGACCTTTTAGACACATCTACCTTTGTTAACTACCTCATGTTATTTCACTAGTTTAGAGTGAGTATACACTGAGGAATGAGTTTAAGAAGTCAAGGGTGTAATGTGGACTTTTTAGGAGGATAATAGTATGTAGACATAGGTAGCTTGTAGGGATCATATCTCAAGATCTAATGATCCAAATGTAATGAAAATACAATGTAGCAACTACACTAATCATGCTACCTATCTCAAGTTAAAGCAAGGCAAATGATTTAGTACATGCAGAGAACTCACTCAAACAAAATCATTGAAATGGTGAGATAGAAATAGAGAATGGTAGATAGAGATTAGCTTGAACTAATGATTCAAATTGTATATGCTAATGAATGTATGATACAAAGGATATGAAGTGGAATTACTCATACATATGTGAGCTTAGTGTATGCTCGACCATGAGGCTCAATGGCTATCTCTTCTCTTTTAAGCTCATAAAGTGAGTTTGAAATTTGAATTTCTTCCACCTAATAGTGTCTGTGTATGTAAGGTGTTGATTGATTTGATTCCAACTACTAATTAGTGGTGATTTTTGGCTTCTAATATCACAAGATTCCGTCCACATATTCTCTTTTACTTCGATCCAAAGAGATAAAGTCCATTGAAATTTACAAGAGGTGTTCAATGTACTTCATAAGTGCCTTCAATCCTTTCCCAATCATGGATTTAGACCTGTTTACTTCACTTCCATCCAATGATTTGTTCTTCATATCTGCACATTGCATATGACTAGATACATAGGAGAGTTGTACCTCCTTATTCACAACCTTTTACCTAAAAAAATGATAATGGACGTCTATATGCTTAGTCTTGGCATGAAAGATAGGATTGGCAACTAGATGAATCAAACTCATATTATCTCCAAATATAAATTATGGAGTTTGAGAATCCAAACCTAAATTTGTATATAGGGTCTTGATCCACATAGCTTCTTGTGTTGTATTTGCTATCTCTCTCTGTCTAGCTTCTATTGAGGAAAGAGCAACTCTGGGTTGTTTCTTTGAAGAGCAACATATGAGCCTTGCACCTACAAATGAGAGGTATCTTGATGTGCTTCTTCTATGATCTTTGGGACCTACCCAATCTGCATGAATGAGTATCTTTACATTCCAATTAGAGGTGTAGGGGTGATATAGGCCTTCATTAATTGTTCCTTTCAAGTACTTCAATATCCTTCTGGCTGTATCCATATGATGTTTTCTTGGGTTGTGCATAAATTGACTGAGCACACTTACTCCACAGCAAATATCAACCCTAGTTTGAGTAGCATAGTTCAAGCTCCCAAGTAGACTTTGATAGCTTATGATCTCTTCAATAAGTTCTCCTTCCTGAGAACTTAATTTGTGGTTGAACTCCATGGGAGTACTTGCAAACTTATTATCTTGCATTTTGAATGTTGCAACCATATCTTTAATACATTTCCTTTGTGTAAGGGACATCCCTTGATCTATGTAGACCACTTCCAATCCAAGGAAGTAAGTGACCAATCCAAGATCAATTATCTTAAATTCCTCCTTCATTTGGGCTTTGATCTTTTTTATTCCATCAACATCATCACTTGTAAGAATGATATAATCTACATACATTCATAATATATTACTTCAGATTTACTTTTCTTAATGAAAATTAAAGAATCAGTTTTGCTTAGTTGATATCCTTTGTCCTACAAGAAGGTAACTAATCTACCATTCCTAGCTCTAGGAGCTTGCTTCAATCCATACAGAGATTTGTTGAGTTTATGTACATATGTAGGATGTGATTCATCTAAAAATCCAAGAGGTTATTCGATGTACACATCCTCTAAAATCCAGCCATTCAAGAATGCATTTTTTACATCCATTTGATAGTTTCCCAATTCTCTAAGGTAGATCTACTCATGAGTACTCTAACTGTAGGCATCTTTGCCACATGAGAGAAAGTTTCTTCATAATCTATACCTTGGGTTTGAGCAAACCCTTTAGCCACAAGCCTTGGTTTATACCTATTCATTGATCCATTTGAGTTCTTATTTACCTTGTAGATCCATCTAGATCCAATGATCTCGACGTGGATGGATTCTTGGGAGCTGATTCCCATGTCTGATTTTCTTGAAGAGCTTCTATCTCTTCCCCCATTACTTCTCTCCATTCTGATTTCTTCTTTGCTTCCTAAAATGTGGATGATTCTTTTGATTTGATATCCTGAGCAATATAGATTGAGTGCTTAGTGACTAGAGAAGTGTTGAATCCATATGTTTCTAGCTTTCTTTTTTCCCTAGTTGATCTTCTTATTGTTTCATGAGAAGATTCTGCAACATCTCTCAACTCTTGCATTTTTCCTTTTCCTTTATTGTTCCATGCCTTGATATTCCTCTCGTGTCTTCTAATCATCATTGGAATCACTTAGTTTTTCGTATAGGTGATTACTTTCCTTTTCTTTTCTTTTCTTTTGATGTCCTCTGATCATCATTGGAATCATTTAATCCTTCATAAAGGTCAGTAGTCCCCGTTGGAAATGTTGGAAAGTCCTCTTCCAGGTCATAAGGTAATTTGACTTTCCTCCAATAATTATCAAACCAAGAGTTGTTCTCATCAAGGAAAACATCTCTTCTCTCTACTACTCCATTTTTCTTTGGAGTGTATCGTTTTGTGATTTCTCTCTTCATAACCATATCTTGGAGATAAGTATCAAATTTATGGGAGAAATATCCTCGCCCTCCATGTGACCTTAGCCTCTTCAGTGTTTTTCCTATTTCATTTTCAACAAGATCAGGATACTTCTTGAGACATGAGAAGACTTCATCCTTATGCTTCATAAAGTATAGGATGGTCCATCTGCTACAATCATCAATAAAAGATACATAGTACCTAGATCCTAAAATTTTTGGCTACTTGCTAGGTCCCCAAACATCTGTGTGGACTAGTTCCAACAAGTCACCATGAATGTATCCTTTCTTCATAAAGGGTTGTCTATGTCATTTCCCAATTTGACAAACACTATACTTGTATATCATATGTTGCTTGGAGATATTTGGTAGGCCAAACACACTTTGATCCCTACACATTTGCATTAGATTCATTTCATCAATGTGAGCCAATCTTTTATGCCACATCTCTAATTGTGATAAGGTATGATCACCATAATTGAATAGAGCTATGTTTCTAGTGTTTTGCAGCTCAAATGTAAAGAGTCTATATTTCTTTTGTCCTTTTGAAATTATGTTGAATCCCTTTTTGTGGATCTTCAACAAATGCTGCATTTCTTGTGAACCTTACCTACAATCCCTTCTCTACAATTTTCCCAACACTTATGACATTCTTTGTTATGGTAGGCACATACAATACCTTGCTGAGTAGATTCATGTTTCTATTTGGAGTCTTCACATTTCCAATACTTTCCACTAAGTGTCTAGTGTCATCTCCTATTTCAACCTCATGTCTACTTCTTGGATCTTCTAAGTCGATGAGTAGAACCACATTCTCTGCTAGACAATTTGAACAACTAGAATCTATATAAAATAAATGATTATCTTCTTTACCGTGCTTCATGGTCATGTTCATCAAGAGAAGTGAGACCTCTTGAGTTTTCTCTTTAGTGTAGTTGTTGTAATCTCTTCTTTCTCTATATCATCCTTAATGATTTGTATTGTTGAAGAAGTTTTTGTTGTATCCATTAAAACCACTTGATCTGCATCTTCCACTTCCATAGCCTCCTCCATTGAAGCTTCTTCCTCTTTGATTCCTAGGGTTCTTAAAACAGTTCTTAGTTGTATGACTAGTAAGCCACATATGGCACATGGAAAGGAGCCTTTAAATCTCCCCCTTCTTTGTTTACCTCCTCTCCTTCTCCCTCTTGAACCTTTACCTCTACATGCAAAGTGGGCTTGAGAGGTACTACCTTCATCATTAGATCATTTACCTTTGCTTTTGCTATCCTTATTCTTGTTCGTATCTATGTATAGGTGAGAGCATTGGTTACTTTTTGAGTTATCTCCATTCTTGATAAGCTTTGCCTCATGTGTGAACAATTGTCCCATGAGGGTGTTGAGTGAGGAACCTACATGTTCATGTATAGGTGCATTGCTGTGGTGAGAGGTTCCCATTTGTCATCTTATTTGATCTCATTGATTACTTATCTCACTGTCTGCTCTTCTTCAATGACTTCTCCAATGCTCCCAAGTTGATCTGCTAAGTCCATTTATGTGAAAAAATCAGTCACACTTTGCTTGGGCATCTTCTTAAGTGTGGTAAGATCCATCTAGAGTTGGTTCTTCTTAGCTATAGTGCTTGAAGAGAATGATGCTTTTTGCACATTCCATGTCTCTTGTGAATTCTTGTACCTCCTAATCTGTGGAAGTAAAAACTCATAGATTGATTTGAGAATGTAAGACCTAGCTAGAGCATCATTTGAACACCATGTAGTTAACCTCTCTTGTTCTTCTTGAGTTGGTTGTCCTTTGCATATGAGGATTCACATCATCTCATCACCTAAGATGTAACAATAGAGACCTTCCTTGATGGTACGCTTCCATTTTGAGTGAACAAGCTTAGTAGTTGCCTCGATCGATTTTGTCAATGAATGAAGGAAATCCATGTCCCATGTTGAGTTGATGTAGCTCTGATACAACTGTGAGGAGATGGTTGGATACACTATAAAGATGAGGTGGTGTTGCAATAATGCTTCTCTACACCTGACAATATGACCTCAAAAAGTACCTTAGTAGAAACCTTTAGCTTCTCAATGCATTTGGACCCACTACGTACCTTCGAGCATCATTGCCAAATAGTTGTGCTGAATAGATAACTTTCAAATAGAAGCGCTTTGAAAAACTTGCTATTTTTGGACTTGAACCTCTCAAAAAGATGTTCAATTTTTACTCTCTTATAACAAGTGACCAAAGACCTTTTATACAAAACTAATTGATGACATTATCTAACTATTCCAAGTTATTTCACTAATATAGAGTAATTATACATTGATGAATGGATTTATGAGGTTGTTGGTGCAATTAAATCCAAGCCCACATGGCTAATTAGCTCATGCTTGATTTATTGGCAAAACATGTGCAAGGCTTCTTATGATCAACCTCTTGTAAAAATCCTTCATGTTTATCTTTGTAAAAGTGGTTCATATCCACGTCGAGTTAGGAAGCTCTAAAATCATGAATCATTTGGTCGTTGAGTGATGAAGGAATCTATCCTATACTTTAGGATTCACCTTTTAAATGGATGTTTGAATTTAAATTTAAACTTTGGCTTCAAGTATAACTATAAAAAAGGGATAAAAAAGACCCGCATGTATCTCGAGCCTATGAGATCATTTTGACAAAAATTCTTGTGAAGTGAGAGCTTATCTCATAGCTCATTCACCTCTCACACATTGAACAATGTATGATTGCAAATGACATTCTATTTATATGTGATTTAATACATATATGATCATTACATTCTCATTTCACTTCTCTGTTATAACTCCAACAAAACAATGATCTTCTTAGAGCTTATTCTCAGTGCTTAGTTGATCATTTGTCATGATTTAAAGCATACTAGATTTTGCAGTTTCTATTATACACCTACAAAATTTCATTACCATTGCTTCTCAGGATGATGAGATATTAACATATCTTTTCTCATTAGTCTGTTGGTTGTTGCAACCCGTAGATATCGAGATGATGTTGTGATTTGCTAAACATCTCTCTCTATATGTAGTCCATCATTCTTTATGAAATCACTCATGATTAATAGCTTGCTAATTTAATTAGAGTTCCCCAAAAGGAATTAAGCAAATTGTTGTTGTGCTCAGAGAAATGTTCAAAACATTCAACAGGTGTAGGAACAAAAATAGCCTTGTTTTTTACTCTTTGATCAACTTCAACCTATCCGTTTTCATCCATTGATTATAGGATCATCTTCCAAGAAACATATATGAGTATTTATGTTCATTAGCTAGTGAAAGAGGCCCACTGCACTCTCTTGCCATCATTCTTAGCAGGTGTGAAGCAGGATCTAGCAACGCCATTTCATCTCTTGTGACTATCCACCATCTCCTCCAACAGTGGTATCAGAGCAACAACAATCAAGATGGTAGATGGACTTCCATCCTTCATTGAAAAATTGGACAGGAACAACCACTCAGCATGCTCACTTAGGATGCAATCCTACCTTCAAGGGAGAAGTCTATATGGATACATCTCAGGAGATGAAGAGATACCAATCTTCATGTTCAAGCATCAACCTACAAGGGAAGAGCTAGAACGGTTGACCACATGGTGTGCAAAGGATGCTCTTACCAGACCATATCTATTAAACGCAATCTCTAATTTCTTGTTACCACATATTAGCAATTTCAAGACCTTCCAAGAGACTTGGGAAGTACTCTCATCATATTTCTCCTCAAATACAAGAGCTAGGAAGAATCAGATATGGATGGACTAAAGAAACAACCAAAGCAAGGAGTGGTTAATTATGGAAGCAAGATGAAAGATGTGGCTGCCCAACTTGCAAGCGTTGGAGAGTAGATAGAAGAAGAACACATAATGAGGAAAATCATTAATGGAATCAAGGCTGATGATATGTGGGAGTCCTTTACCACAACAATGGAATTTTACATGGAGATGCAAATACTTGACCTCAACACCTTGATGGGGCAACTCTTCACCCATGAGACAAAGCTGTTGATATATTTAGGTTGTGATGTGTGTGAACACTCTAGGACTGCCGGGGCACTTTTTTCCCTCTTTAGGAGGTTTTTTTCCCTCGGCTTGTATATATGCCTATTGCCCTAATGGGCTACTTATCTTTGTACATTCTCTAGTAATACATTCAGTCTTGTGTGTTGTGCTCCAAGCTTCTTCTTCTTCCTTGTGTTGTTCGCGTGCTTCCGCAGACGTCCAACTCCAACAATTGGTATCAGAGCAGGTCGTCGCTTCTTCTAGGGCGCCGTCGACACTCCTCCGTTTGCAGTCTCAGATTCGCACGAAATTTGGTGAGCATACTCAGGGTGTTTCTGAGATCAAAACTGCTTTGCTCTGTCGTGCCGAAATCGCGATCTGAGCTCGTTTCGGCCTCCGAACGCACTATCGCAGCGCTTGTGTAGGCTATTTCGTCCTTTTGTGCCAAAGGTATATACCAGTTTCTGTTCGCCAGTTTAAGCGTCTCGAAGTCTGCTACAGGTCTAGCAGAACTCGTTTGGGCAGTTCCGTTCAACTTTTTTTAGATACAGTCAATTTTCTGCATCAAGGTATTTTAGTCACCGGCCATGGCTGAAAGCAGTGATGTATTCCGTATGTTGGCTGTTGAGGATAAGTTGGATGGTACCAACTACCCATTATGGGCTTATATGATGCGACATGTACTGGTTGCAAAAGGATTGTGGAACATTGTGCAGGGTGTTGAAAGACGTCCTGTTACACCTGTAACGACAGGTACTGCAAATACAGGTGTTGGAGCTGATGAAGATGGTGTCGAAGATGATATTCCGCAGATTCCTGTTCGTGCTGCTGTTTCTGTTGCACCTACTGCAGAGCAGATTCGTTGGGATGGCAGAGATGCCCAGGCACATGCATTGATAGCTTTGTCTGTCAAACGTGCCATTATTCCTCACATTCGCTCTTGCAGAACAGCAAAGGATGCTTGGGATACACTTACCACTTTGTACCAGGCTAGGAATGAGGCTCGTGTTGCTTACCTCCGAAAACAGTTGGAGAGTGAGCACATGAATGAAGGTGATTCTATGGACAGTTTTCTTACAAAGATCAAAGACCTGAAGGAACAATTGATTTCTGCTGATGAGGTTATACCAGATAGCTCACTTGTGCAGACCGTTCTGAATGGTCTTCCTGATTCATATCAGAGCTTTGCCTCTACTCTTCGGTTGATGATGAAAGGCAATCCGAATGCCTTGTCATTTGAGGAATTAGTCTCTGTTCTGTTGCAGGAAGATCAGTCCAGGCAGAACAGGTCCATTATGCGTGTTGCAGATCAAGCTTTCCTGGCTAGTCAGAAGGGCAAAGGAAAATGGAGCTCTTCTACTAGTAAGCAGAAATCTGCAAATGCTGCACAATCGAAGAACCAGGATAAAGATGAAAAGAAATCAGAAAAGCAGAAATTGTTCTGCAAGTACTGTAAAGGAAATGATCATATTATAAAGAACTGTCCAAAATTGGCTGCTAAAGAGGCAAAGAAGAAAGAGGCTGGAATGGTTGTTGCAGAGGCCTCTACACCAAAAACAGAGTCTGCAAATCTTGTGCAGGAAGAAGAATGGGCGTTTACCACTGTCTGCAGTTTTGACCCATCTTCTCATGATCAGTGCATGTCTGTAGTAGACTCAGATGTTTGGTATTTTGATAGTGGGGCGACCAAACATATTACCTCGCAGCGGAGTTTCTTCTCTTCACTTGAGCCTGCTCCTACAGGGAATACTGTCACATGCGCCAATAACTCCTCTTATCCTGTTATGGGAGTTGGTAAGATCATTCTGACTACTGCTGATGGTAGTTCTTTCACTTTGTCAGATGCTTTATTTGTGCCAGGGATCAAAAAGAATCTGTTATCAGTTTCTGCATTAGCCAAGATTGGCTTGGTTGTGAAATTTGTTGATGACAGGTGTACAGTCCATGATCTCTCAAATGGCGATGTGATTATTGCTTCTGGCATTTTATGTCGTGGGCTATATAAGCTCATAGACTATGAAAGATCTGTGAATGATTCGGCATGTGCAGTTCATGATTCTCAGGCTATGTCAGATGCAAAGCTTTGGCATGCACGCTTTGGTCATCTGAATTTTGCTAGTTTGTTACGCCTGCAAAAATCTGAAATGGTGTCCTCTTTGCCCAAACTTGAGGCACCTGGAAAACATGTTTGTGAAGGCTGTATTTTGGGCAAAATGCAGCGTTCTTCCTTTCCAAAAGATGGTTCAGTTCGGGCTACGCAGAAATTGCAGCTTGTACATAGTGATGTCTGTGGTCCTATGCAGACACCCTCTTTTGGAAATTACCTTTACTTCGTGACTTTCATTGATGATTTTTCCAGGCATGCATGGGTATATCCACTCAAAGCAAAGTCCGAAGTGTTCATGTGCTTCAAACAGTTTTTGGTTTTGGCTGAAAATCTGTCAGCATGTAAAATGGGCACCCTCCGTTCTGATCGAGGGGGGGAGTATATGTCTTCAGATTTTAATGCATTTCTGGCTGAACGTGGGATAAAACACCAGTGTACAGTGCCATATACACCTCAACAGAATGGAGTTGCTGAACGAAAGAACAGGTCACTCATGGAGATGGCGAGGTGCATGGTCAAAAGTCAGGCTTTACCACATAGTTTCTGGCTTGAGGCTGTCATGTGTGCAGCATATGTACTGAACAGGTGTCCCACTAAAGCGTTGCAGTCTATCACTCCATATGAGGCTTGGCATGACCGCAAGCCATCTGTTGCTCATCTGCGTGTTTTTGGTTGTTTGGCATATGCATTAGTGCCTGAACAACATCGCAGAAAATTGGATGATAAGGCAGTAAAATGTATTTTTGTTGGGTACAGTTCTGAAAGTAAAGGCTATCGTCTGTATCATCCACAGACTAAATGCATTCTGGTTAGCCGTGATGTTGTCTTTGTGGAAGATGCTATTCAGCCATTGCTTTCATGTACTAAGGAGACATCTGTTAGCTCCAAAGACATGTATGATACTTTGATGCCTCTGTTTACAGGTGGACAGGCTAGTGCTGGTCCTAATGAGGCAACTTCTCAGCCTTTGCAGGTTTCATATGATGATGCAGATCATTCCATTTCTGATGCAGATTTACATGATGCACTTGTTGATGAGAGAGCTGATATTGAGCAGGCAAAAACTATGCCAAAATGGCTGGTGCAGACTTTGCGTGACAGCAAATTAGATGCACCTTTGTCATATCGTACTCGTTCAGGCTCTCATAGTGCCTCCTTTGCATCAGATTGCTATGCTATGGCTGCATCTAGTCTCTGTGATGAGAATGAGCCTGTTTCTTTTGATGAAGCACAAAATTCAGAAAATTGGATGGCTGCTATGCAATCTGAATATGATGCTATAATGAAGAATGGTACATGGTCTTTATGTGACTTGCCTCCTGGCAAGAAGGCCATTGGCACTAAGTGGGTATACAAGCTGAAGCGTAAACCTGATGGTACAGTTGACAGGTATAAGGCTAGGCTTGTTGCAAAGGGTTATGCGCAAGAGAGAGGCATTGATTTTGATGAGACCTTTGCACCTACATGCCGTATGACTACTGTTCGGAGCATTTGTGCACTTGCAGCCCATCATGGTTGGAATGTACATCAGTTGGACATTAAAACAGCATTTCTGAATGGTGACTTGCATGAAGAAGTGTATGTTTTTCAGCCCCGTGGCTTTGTGCAGAAAGGGCATGAAAACCAGGTGTGCAGGTTAAAGAAGGCGTTATATGGTTTAAAGCAAGCACCACGTGCTTGGTATGAGAAGATACATGCCTATCTGATTGCACATGGTTTTGAGAACAGTCCAACTGAAAGCACCTTATATGTTAAACGTGCTAATGATGTGCTTCTGATCATTGTTGTCTATGTTGATGACATGCTGCTCACTGGTCCTATTGAGACACATATTGCTGATTTTAAGGCTGATTTGCATGCCTCATTTGAGATGTCTGATTTGGGGCATTTGCATCACTATTTGGGCATTCAGTTTATGCACGTTGATGGTGGAATGGCTTTGTGTCAAACGAAATATATTGACACATTATTGCAGCGTTTTGGCCTTGAAGACTGTAAGCCTATTGCCACTCCTATGGAGACAGGTTTACGATTGAGTCTTCATGATGCTGGAGATGCATTTGATGCTGTTCTCTATCAGCAGGCTGTTGGATGCTTGATTTACTTATGCATTACTCGGCCAGATATTCAGTTTGCTGTCTCACAGATGAGCAGGTTTCTGCATTGCCCAGGAGTCACGCATTGGAAAGCGGTTAAGCACATCTTTCGCTACTTGAGTGGTACTCGGCTACTTGGGTTGTTTTATCCCAAGGGGGGATCACTACCGCCAGATTTGCATGCTTTTTCTGACTCAGATTGGGCTGGTTGCTATGACACTCGTGTGTCCACCAGTGGTTTTTGCTTCATGCTTGGTAGCTCATGTATATCTTGGTTGAGCAAGAAGCAGCCTACTGTGGCCACTTCCAGTTGTGAGGCTGAGTATAGGGCAGCTTTCACAGCGACTGTTGAGTGTGTGTGGCTCAGACGCCTTATGGCTGATTTGGGTGTTGGCCAGTCTTCTGCCACCACCATCTTCACTGACAGTCAGAGCGCATTGGCAGTTGCGAGGAACCCTGTGTTCCATGCTTGCACTAAGCACATTGAGGTGCATTATCACTATGTCAGAGAGAGGTTCTCTGCTGGGGAGATCAGCTTGGCATATGTGCCCACGCAGGAGAACATTGCAAACCTTTTCACGAAGGCTCTGCCTAGGGAGAAGTTTGAAGCTTTCCGCAAAGCTTTGGGCTTACTTCCTTTTGTGGAGTGATTTCCACATAGCTTGGCACTTCCTTATACATGAGTGCCAGCTCCTTGTTCACCGCATCACTCCCAGGGGGGATTTGTTGATATATTTAGGTTGTGATGTGTGTGAACACTCTAGGACTGCCGGGGCACTTTTTTCCCTCTTTAGGAGGTTTTTTTCCCTCGGCTTGTATATACGCCTATTGCCCTAATGGGCTACTTATCTTTGTACATTCTCTAGTAATACATTCAGTCTTGTGTGTTGTGCTCCAAGCTTCTTCTTCTTCCTTGTGCTGTTCGCGTGCTTCCGCAGACGTCCAACTCCAACAAAAGCTCAATAGGAAGCGCGACAACTCTAGAGGTAACCAATCTTCTTCCATTTACATAGATAAGAATAAAGCTAAGGATAAAGGTAAAAGCAAGAAGAATGAAGAAGAGGCTAGAATCTCTCAAGCTAATTATGCACGAACAAGAAGAGGTGCTAGAGGAAGGGGTAGAGGAGGAAAGCAAGGCAGAGGGAGACCCTACAACAATTCACCTTGAAAAATGTGTGTTCTTAACAACCACACTACAAAATAATGCTTCAATAATACAAGGAATCAAAGGGGAAGAGGCTTCCATAGAGGTAGGTATCGGCAATCAAGAGGTAGATACAACAATGGTGGAGGCAACTATAACCATAACTACAATCAAGGCTACAACAACAACAATTATCAAGGAGGCTTTAGAGGAAGAAGGAACCACAAAAACTATAGTAAAGACCAAGAAGACTCATTACTCATCACAAACATGAGATCTAAGCAAGGTAAAGATGATGAGCATCTTTTCTATGTTGATTCAGGTTGTTCCGATCATGTGGCTAGAAATGTAGCTCTATTATCTGATCTTGAAGAACCTGAAGGTAAGCATGAAGTAAAAATAGGTGATGATACTAAACACTTAGTTAAGGAAATTGTAAATGTCAAAACATTTGATGGTAACATGAACCTTTTGAGTAAAGTCTTGTATATGTCAACTACAACCAATATATGGAAGACCCCCAAAAAGGATTCAAAAGGATTTCGAAAGGTGAGAAGTCTGATAGATTATTCATATTTGAGATTGAAGACACAAAGAACATAAAACTATTCAATTATAGAGATCAAACCTTATTTGAGTTAGAAATATGGAATAGAAGGCTAGTAAACATAGGAGAAAGAACTCTGAAGCAAATATGCAAGGATCAAAGTGTGCTTGGCATTCCCAATGTGACCAAGCAACATATGATATATAATGTAGAGCATGCCGATTTGTAAAAGCTCACAGACAACTATTCAACACGAAGGGATACATTCATGAAGACTAGTTGGAGCTTGTACACACATGTGTAATGGGATGTTAAGTGTTATCTCCCATCTCCACACAACCTTCTGAGCTTGGGAACTTCATATGAACATAAGTCTCCTCTATACATGACATGTGATTAGAGAATCTAGAGTTTATGTACCACTTGTGTAGCCATGTCTGATGGCTAGGGGGGTCTCCTTCTCATCATCCTTCTTGGAGTTGTTGGTATAGTTCCCTTGATTCTTCATCTTCTTTCCCTTTCAATGCTTGAACCAACAATTGGAAGAAATAGGATTTTTCTTACCACATATAAAACAAGTTTTCCCTTGACGACGATTGTTCCTCCCTTTGTCATTCTTTCCCTTCCTTGAAGATGATGTCGTGCTATCTCCTTATGAATCTAAATCTTCTTCATTAGATGGTTTCAACTTGCTTTTTCCTCCTCTCCCCTTCTTGCTACTCCCTCCTTTGCATTTGCTATCATATAGGACCTGTGAGTGAACATGCTTCTTGGATGTGTCTCCTATGGCAATTTCTTTTGCCACTAGGTGTGGGATCGACTCCTCAAGAGTTGCTAGAGGATTTGTATACAAGATGGTAGTAATGAGGGGTTTCCACTTGTCTTCCCCTCTCACCCTATAGAGAGTAATTTGCACAAGTTCTTCCTCATCTACTTTGCATCGAATGGATGCCAATTGCTCCCTCAACTCCTTCACCTTCAAGGTGTAGTCAACAATAGATTGACCACTACCCTTCTTCAATGAATGGAGTTAATTCTTGAGCTGCATCTTTTTGCTTCTTGTGGAAGTGGCATATATCTTCTCTAAGGCCTCTCAAACATCTCTAGAATGAACTAATATATGACAAATCATAGTGTTATAGAGTACCTCTGATATGTAGAAGATAGCTCTCCTATTCCTTTCGTCCCAATCCTTCAACATCTTCAATTCTTGATTGGTGATCTTTGGATCTTTGGATCTTTGGGATCTACATGGGTATTATCTTCATCTCCAAATAGAATAGGCCATAACCTTTGTCATGACTCTAAACCTCCAAGGATCATAGTTGTCTTTGTCAAGCAGCTCCACCATTTGACCTAGATCCGCCATAATGAATGGGAAATTAGGGTTAAATAGAAATGTACCACTTAGTCTTAATGTCCAAGATTTTGTGTCCTTCTCCTAGATTCTTCAAAAGATATTTCTTGATCTAATACCAACTAATGGAATTAAATTGCTTAGGTTTAAACACTAGAAGTGAAATGAACTGAATACCTAGGTCCCTTCATAAACCTTTTCTGCTACCCTGCATAAAAACTCTGACTCATCTACATTACACTAATCCAAATCACTTGTACGTTTAGCCACCGTTAGTATCATTCGTAAGTTCTCCAAAAAGCTATACAAAACCTCAAGTGGATCTATCTTCACTAGTCAAAAATGGTGTACAAGACATACTATGCAAAGATGTAGGATATGTAGAAATTAGGGTTACAAAGATACACCCAATTATTTGCATGTGCAATTGATTTCAAGAATCCCTTCAAATGAAATTTAGATCTATACATAAGCTATTGACTCTACAACAGATCGACTGTATACCGAGGGAAATGAACACGGCTTTTTTGCCGTGACATCGGTGTTAAGGTCGGTATGTGCATCGGTACTAAAGCACCGATATACGCGCCAGTATAAGCGCCGGTATGGGCGCCAGCATATGCATCGGTATATGCATCGGTAATACTGACACCCATTCCGATGCCTATACCAACACATATACCGGCGCCCATACCGACGCTTATACCCAGGACAATACTGGGAGTACCGATGCATATACCGATGACAATACTAGGAGTACCCTCGTGTATACCGATGACAATACCTGCAAAAATTTTTTTGGGCAGAATGTGTTGTCTTTTGCTACAGCAACATTACCATGATGTTGCTGAACAGAAGAAAATACACTCTACCCAAAAAAATCCGAGTACATGTGATGTGTACTCTAATGTCAACCGAAATATGATTTCATGAAACAGAGAATTATTGGACACAAAAGGATAATCAAAATAAACCATGAACCATGTACAAAAGAAGTTATATATTTCAATAATGAAGCATGTACAAGAGTGTGGCGAACCACTGTCATATATGATGCTTTTACAAAATGTGGCAAAGCAATGCATTACCATATGAAAATCAAATACAAAATTTTGGTGTGCCACTGCCATACACATGCAAAGAACGTTCCATATCAACAGTCCTGCAACAAAGAAAATTAATGGAATGAGAAAAATTCACATGAAAATTACAAACAACAAGTAAAAACCAAGTTTATAAATTAATTACCTCATCGCAAACGCTCCCATGAAACGACCGCACCGTGTCTCTCCAAGTCCTCCAATAGTGCAATCAACCCATGACTATATCTGTAAGACTCCTCTGCTCGTGTTGGAGGACGACCCATTGCCAGCTCCTAAAACAAATATAAAAAAGATTAGAGGAAAATACATGAGAAATTTACTATAAATGAAATGATACTTACAAACTCATGACGCATCGTGTCATATCCGCCGTTGCCCAAATGTGACGGTCCAACCGTATCTAAACGCGTTGTGGTCACGATTTGAAGACATTGCTTTCGGCATAAGATGTTTTGGAGAGACATCCACCGCTATCATATCGTCAAGAAGATTTGAGCAAAACCGTGTATACAAGCATTCAAGAGCTGACAAATTTCATAGCGTTGTAACCTCACATGAGCAGATCATTGTGGTTCTTCAAGGAGGATTACTTTACTCGAGAAGGATCTTAAGCACAAATTATAATTTTTCTGAAGTTTTTGAGTTGACACCAGCTGGGAAGTGCATGGAAATGGGATATCATATGAAAAGAAGATGGATTTAATTAACCAGAAAAAGGCGATTGGTTTTAGAAAATGTGGGTCTTTACAAAGAGCTTCGGGGGAAACTATTCAGAAGGGGAGTTTTGGGGGATTGGTATGTACATAAACTGAAGGGAGAGAAATAGAATCCCGGAGATGATTGCTACTCGGGGGGGGGGGGGGGGGGGCAACAGAAATGATATGCAGAGAACGCTGTAGCTGTGGTGTTGTTGCCACATACAGAGAGAAAGGTTGCTTGAGGAGGACAAGGACACGGCAGAAAGAGGGCTGTTTGTGAAGGAGGTCATGAACTGTGTACGCATCTGCTTGCGGATGGGAAGGCGGCTCTTCAATATTGATGATCAACGAAGATAAGAGGAGAGGACTCCCATCGTACTGAGGAGCGTGTATGCAGAGAAAGGGAGAAGAAGGCAGAATTAGACGGAGGAGTAGAGCACACGAGATTTGATGAAAGAGGAGATTAATATACAGTGCTAAAGATTGGAGGAAAGGAAGGATGTCATCCTTGATCTGCTACATTTCCAGAGGAGAAGGATTCACACATTATTTCTGACAGAAGGGGCACACACATCTAATCTGCTGTTCTTCCTCTGGTATTCATAAGGCGCATGCATCTGATCCGAAAGGCCACTATCCGCTTCATTTCTGACAAGATTAATAAGACAAGTTGAAGAGGATAGTTAAGAGACACAATTCTGTGAACTTGCGCAAATCTTTGACTATAATCTGAGGTGCTCTAAGTGTTCCAACAAGGATATTTGTATTGAGCGGAGCATGCACACAGGAAGACGATAGAGACGGCATATGTTTTCATGGATTCAACGAAGCAAGAAACAAAAACAGATGATCATATACTTTGGAACAAGGGTAATACTGCTGACAAACTCTTGAAGAAAGTTTCCTGCCTGTAAGAGGTTTCTGTCAATTAGATTTTAGATCTTTCTTGATTGCGCTCCAAGAGTCTTCTATATTGGATTTTGTATGTATTGCTTTATGTATATTGTAATGGATCATATGCTTTAGATGTTGAGGAGAAAAATAAGACAACGATTAGGCGAACTTCTTTGTGTAATTCTACATGCAGAGAGCAGGTACAAGCCTAGAAGGCATCCAGGAAGAACGATCACCTGGTTTAACCAACACCTTTAGAAATTCTATGAATTATTGATAACTGAAGCCTTATCCGAAGCTTGGCCAGCGTTACGTTAATATATCATCCAACGTACATTCATATATCTCTGTTCACCATTAGTTACATTAATATACCATCCACTTGCTGACATACTCAGATTAACGTTCTGCTGATATATTAAACTTTGCTATATGCACTTTTCACATCCGCTTACTTCGTTTATATCTGACTTGGCTTGATGCATTTGTTTGGCCTACTTATTTCAACCATGAAGCTACGCAGTTGAAATACATATCGAGATTCCGCCATGTCTGCAAACATCGGATAATTCTGTTAATACTCAACCAGGATCTATGCAATAGATTCCAGAGAGAAGAATCTGACAGTCTCTCTCTTCATATGTTCAACGTGTGCGTACGATTCAGAGGAGAATAAAAGTTGAAGACTTACAAATATATCATTTTCTAGATGTGCGTTTATCTGTTCGTTACTTAGTTTAATGCATCATTTTTTTTTATATGTCTTTCTTATGTTGAAAACAAATTAAAAAAATTAGTTCCTGATTTTTCTTGCGCTAATATATTTTATCAGTAATGAAATAGATCTATAAGGTATTAGCTTTGATATATGCACGATACAATTCTCTTTGAGAAGATTCTCTAGAGCATCTAGAGCATCTATCTGTTCATGAACAATTTAAATGGTAAATTTATCTGCATAACATCGATGCTCTTTGACAATAGGTTACTATTACTATATATCTATTGCGAATTGTGTTGTTCATGTTTTTTTAATATAAGCCGATTCTGTTCGCATGCAAATGTGTATAGAATTTTATATTTGTTTGATTGTATACATTGAAAGTTGAGATCACGAAAGACCTAAGTTAAAGATGCTAAGAGGTATTTGAAATTGTTCAGAAATAGTCGTTATCAAGAATTTGTTTTGCATAGTTTCTGATAAAGAACTTGGTTAGGGTGATATCATCTTTTTATGTGCTTGAAATTGACAAACTCTTTGAGCTCTTTGCTACTACCTGAGCTTGCTCTAAGCACCCTCCTTTCCATGAACATGGCGACATATCTGGTGAACCCGACGTGAAAGGAGGGGGTGAGTGAGTTATAGAGCCACAAAGATTAGCATAATCAAAATGGAAGAGATCCTAGCTCAATTCCTACGATTTCAAGAAGAGGATAGGCGTCAAAAAGCCATCCAATCACTTCATGAACGTCTAGTCAATCGGTGTGGCTTTTTCAATGGGAAGAATGTCTCAAAGTTCTGCAAAGAATATGAACTCGAGGCCAAATATCTAGGTGTTGGATTAAGTCCGATGACGGAAAAAGAATTATGTGAAAACTTTATCTATGTGTCGGGATACGACATGCGAGACCAAATAATGCGAATAAATCAAACGACATGGTCCCAATACAAAGCGACACTCCTTAAGCAGTTTATGCTAGAGGATCTTGATAAAGTAACTCGTAGATCTTTCCTAAGGTGGGTTCATATGCCCAAAGACCAACCAATTCTTGAGATCAAAGAAGAGTTTGAGCGACAATATGATGATCTTTCTGAGCACGATAAGAGGTGCATGAGTCATGAAAGGGTTTCGTTGTTTCTTCGAACAATCGATGTTAATGCCCGAGAGGAGTTAATTCCACTTCTTCAAGATATAGACTCCGACTCAGGACTCACAGAGGATTGGATGCTCGTCCATGAAGCTGTGATGAAATACGTAAAGAAACAACAAACAATAGAGAAATTTTTAAATGATTGGAGAACAGATCTTCAAACAGATGAAAATTATAATCATGTTCCAAGCATTTTACCAATCGTGGATAATGTTCAAGTCCATGAGGTTGTAGAGACCCCATTTGGGCATGAAGTAGATATGCATGAGCTTAATATCCATAGTGATGATGAGAAATATGAAGAAACTTCTAAAGGTGCAATTGATGTAACCTCAAAGGTTACAAGGTGCCAAGAGCCCCTAGACTTCTTTACAATGATTATATCTTTAGGTGCCATAAATGGACAAAGCCCGAAGATGGGAGGATCAAAGGAGCAAGTGGAAGCTAATCAAAATCAAACTAAACTAAATCAAAATCAAACCAAACAAACAACAAACATAAAACAAAACAAAAACCAACAAAACCCAACAAGAAATCAAGATGAAGCTTCCTCTACTCCGATAAATTCTTCACATCGAATAAAAGATAATCAAACAGATCAAGAAACATATCAAGATGCAAACAAAGAGATAGAGATATCTAGAAGGCTCATAGGTGACCAAATAGAGATAAAAGATGAGATACAAATAGAGAACCTAATAAATATGCCTGAAGATCGAGCTCGAGATGCATCCTTACATGATGACATCGGGCAAGATGTGGAGTATGATTGGATGTCACTTGATGGTGATGATCCTTTTCTAACACAAGATTCGGATAGAACTTCTGATCTAATGACTGAATTACATGAAGAAACTCCCATGGAACATGATGTTGAATCTAAGGACCTGTCAATAAAAGATCCGATAGGTAAGACAATGGATATGCAGGATTCCACATTAAACATGCATACAGAGATGCAAGAAAACGAACTTACTTATATGAAGGAGGACATGCAAATAATGAGTCCTCTAGAGGTTGAAATGTGTGATGACGAAGATGAGTATGATGCTAATCTAGAAGATGTACAAATGATAAGTCCTCTAGATAGTGATATGTATGGCGATGGTGATAAGCATGATCCTAATCCTACCGATAGTCTAGTTCAAGATCAAGATACTGATATTCTTTTGAGCGATGTCACATTGGACAAAGATCCTACACATAAAAAGGAGGATACGTTGGATGGAGTTCAAAATAATGATATGTATGTAAATGATGCCACATTCCATGAAGAGAGAAATATGAATGAACATGAGGAGGATGAGAAAATACCATTGATCATTCCTCTAAATACTGATATGTATGTTAAAAATAATCATGTTGAGTTGAGTCCACACGTTGAAGAAATTGAGCATAAAGTGGCAGATGAAATGTTTATTGTGACATATGATAAATCTGATGCGTGTATAGCATTGAAGGATATCCAATGTAAAACTATTGAGTCAAACGATTGCAACGATGAAGCTCAAGTTGATTTGGATGCGTATGTTGAGATTCTCATACATGATGAGATTCTTGAGCAAGAATCAGTGATTGAAGAATCAATGCTTGAAGAAGGTGGACTAAGTACATCCTCAGAAGAGAACGAGCAAGAATCGATGGAGATGGATGTAGAATCCTGTGATGACATTTTGGATAAAGAAATTGAAGATCAAGATTTTCTTGATTATGAGGATATGGATTCCATTCACATTGAGGGAGAAATATTTTGGGAACATAACAAAGACAATGATGAAGAGTTCCTGGAAAGACTAGAACAAGAAGCAAATACCATAATTAATGGGACTCAAGTAGAAAGGAATCATGATAGATTGGAAGATAAAAATGATTATGTAATATCATCTGAGCATGATGCTCACTTCTACTTGATGAAGGAATTAAATGAATCTAATCAATACGTTTATTTCGATGAAGATGAAGAACATATTCGAAATGATGCAATTGAAGATATTTCCTTAAATGATCCTAAGCGTGAAATGAATCAAAATCCATGCTTGCACGGAATTTTTAAAGATGATTTAAGCATATTAAAAATCAACACTCTATATTCATGTGTGTTTGACTCATCAAGAGTAACCTCACATGAGAGGATCATGAATAAAGGAGACTATGCCCAAACGATTGAAACATGGATGTTTGAATTTTCTAAAAGCTATGTATGCCAGTCGAGCCTACAAGGAATGGACGAGCAAATGAAATGGCTTGTCCACATATCTAATCTTTTTAAAAATGATTCACGGATTGATGCGATCCAAAGGTGGCTTGTTAAGAAGCACAGTTTCTTTGGTGACCATATATCAAGGGAGATGGGTCTGAAGGGAAAAACCCTAATAAATGAGAATTAATAATACCAAAAGGAAATTTGTAAATAAAAATGTATATATCTTGTGTTTTTTGCTTTAATCTTAAGATAGATGGAAGAAACCAAATAAAACTAAAAATGCAAGAAATTAAAGTGGGAACACCTATGGTAATGAATGCATGTTGGATGAATGGTTTGAAGTCAAAAATAATTCAAATAGATATTTTTAATGTTCAAATAAATGAAGTTTTTTTTAATATGTGATTCTTGAATGTGATGCTACTAATTTCTCTTATGTAGTTTTGAGAACAGGTGTTGATATGGAGTTGATCGAAGATCTAGAGTTTCGAGAGATTGTATAGAGGCAACCACTTTCGAGTTGCATGCTTATTTTCTATTGCAAATGGTTTTTGAAGTTCTTTCATGGACTGCATATGTATAAAATGTCATTTTGATGTGATGTTTCTCATGATTTGTTTAGTTTCTATGAGTGCAGGAATGATCAAGCAAAGCCAACGGAGATGATGACTCAAGAACAAAGCCGTGAAAATCTTTTTTTTCATTAGCTATCGTGCTTTAACCCTGATCTTTTCTTTGCACCATCTTTGAGATGCATTGCATGCCAAATATGCATGTAAAAATTTATAGAAACACGTCTTTGAAATTCCGTAGAAGCACGTCCATCTGCACAATTAGATAGGTAAATATCATTGAAAAATAATAAAGCAAGTTTTGAGTGATAAGAGAGAATAGTTCTGAGTAAGGGAGAGTGATTGCATCTGTAAGAGAGTGGACTTGTGAGTGATGTGAGCGTTGTTTAGATACCATAAAACCCTCGATTTTTCACACCATTTTGTTTCTCTTCATGCACCTAAAACATGCATAAATGAAATGTAAAGAGCACGAGTGATATTTTCGTTAAAACCCATAGTTGCACGAGTGATTGCACTTGTATTGAATTGTATATCGATGATGAAAATGTGAGTTCAATTTGAGTGTACATCCTCAACACCGAATTCCTAATACCTCCCTATTTGCACCATGTTTTTTTTATGCACTTAGAGTATGCATATGTAGGGCTCATTACATGGCCGTGCATAGGCACATTTGTTCTAACCCATGCACTTGATTTCACTCACATTTGGATTCTTGAAGACTTGCAGATACCGAGATCGATGGTGGTACATCCGGAGGATGTACAGGTTCAGAGGGGGTGGATGTGGTCACGATTTGAAGACATTGCTTTCGGCATAAGATGTTTTGGAGAGACATCCACCGCTATCATATCGTCAAGAAGATTTGAGCAAAACCGTGTATACAAGCATTCAAGAGCTGACAAATTTCATAGCGTTGTAACCTCACATGAGCAGATCATTGTGGTTCTTCAAGGAGGATTACTTTACTCGAGAAGGATCTTAAGCACAAATTATAATTTTTCTGAAGTTTTTGAGTTGACACCAGCTGGGAAGTGCATGGAAATGGGATATCATATGAAAAGAAGATGGATTTAATTAACCAGAAAAAGGCGATTGGTTTTAGAAAATGTGGGTCTTTACAAAGAGCTTCGGGGGAAACTATTCAGAAGGGGAGTTTTGGGGGATTGGTATGTACATAAACTGAAGGGAGAGAAATAGAATCCCGGAGATGATTGCTACTCGGGGGGGGGGGGGGGGGGGGCAACAGAAATGATATGCGGAGAACGCTGTAGCTGTGGTGTTGTTGCCACATACAGAGAGAAAGGTTGCTTGAGGAGGACAAGGACACGGCAGAAAGAGGGCTGTTTGTGAAGGAGGTCATGAACTGTGTACGCATCTGCTTGCGGATGGGAAGGCGGCTCTTCAATATTGATGATCAACGAAGATAAGAGGAGAGGACTCCCATCGTACTGAGGAGCGTGTATGCAGAGAAAGGGAGAAGAAGGCAGAATTAGACGGAGGAGTAGAGCACACGAGATTTGATGAAAGAGGAGATTAATATACAGTGCTAAAGATTGGAGGAAAGGAAGGATGTCATCCTTGATCTGCTACATTTCCAGAGGAGAAGGATTCACACATTATTTCTGACAGAAGGGGCACACACATCTAATCTGCTGTTCTTCCTCTGGTATTCATAAGGCGCATGCATCTGATCCGAAAGGCCACTATCCGCTTCATTTCTGACAAGATTAATAAGACAAGTTGAAGAGGATAGTTAAGAGACACAATTCTGTGAACTTGCGCAAATCTTTGACTATAATCTGAGGTGCTCTAAGTGTTCCAACAAGGATATTTGTATTGAGCGGAGCATGCACACAGGAAGACGATAGAGACGGCATATGTTTTCATGGATTCAACGAAGCAAGAAACAAAAACAGATGATCATATACTTTGGAACAAGGGTAATACTGCTGACAAACTCTTGAAGAAAGTTTCCTGCCTGTAAGAGGTTTCTGTCAATTAGATTTTAGATCTTTCTTGATTGCGCTCCAAGAGTCTTCTATATTGGATTTTGTATGTATTGCTTTATGTATATTGTAATGGATCATATGCTTTAGATGTTGAGGAGAAAAATAAGACAACGATTAGGCGAACTTCTTTGTGTAATTCTACATGCAGAGAGCAGGTACAAGCCTAGAAGGCATCCAGGAAGAACGATCACCTGGTTTAACCAACACCTTTAGAAATTCTATGAATTATTGATAACTGAAGCCTTATCCGAAGCTTGGCCAGCGTTACGTTAATATATCATCCAACGTACATTCATATATCTCTGTTCACCATTAGTTACATTAATATACCATCCACTTGCTGACATACTCAGATTAACGTTCTGCTGATATATTAAACTTTGCTATATGCACTTTTCACATCCGCTTACTTCGTTTATATCTGACTTGGCTTGATGCATTTGTTTGGCCTACTTATTTCAACCATGAAGCTACGCAGTTGAAATACATATCGAGATTCCGCCATGTCTGCAAACATCGGATAATTCTGTTAATACTCAACCAGGATCTATGCAATAGATTCCAGAGAGAAGAATCTGACAGTCTCTCTCTTCATATGTTCAACGTGTGCGTACGATTCAGAGGAGAATAAAAGTTGAAGACTTACAAATATATCATTTTCTAGATGTGCGTTTATCTGTTCGTTACTTAGTTTAATGCATCATTTTTTTTTATATGTCTTTCTTATGTTGAAAACAAATTAAAAAAATTAGTTCCTGATTTTTCTTGCGCTAATATATTTTATCAGTAATGAAATAGATCTATAAGGTATTAGCTTTGATATATGCACGATACAATTCTCTTTGAGAAGATTCTCTAGAGCATCTAGAGCATCTATCTGTTCATGAACAATTTAAATGGTAAATTTATCTGCATAACATCGATGCTCTTTGACAATAGGTTACTATTACTATATATCTATTGCGAATTGTGTTGTTCATGTTTTTTTAATATAAGCCGATTCTGTTCGCATGCAAATGTGTATAGAATTTTATATTTGTTTGATTGTATACATTGAAAGTTGAGATCACGAAAGACCTAAGTTAAAGATGCTAAGAGGTATTTGAAATTGTTCAGAAATAGTCGTTATCAAGAATTTGTTTTGCATAGTTTCTGATAAAGAACTTGGTTAGGGTGATATCATCTTTTTATGTGCTTGAAATTGACAAACTCTTTGAGCTCTTTGCTACTACCTGAGCTTGCTCTAAGCACCCTCCTTTCCATGAACATGGCGACAGCGTGGATGTGGCATCTCATGCTGGCGATATCGATCAGGAAATTATAATTGACCAAACATACAGGCCATGTGCTCCATGAAGAACTGCATAATCCAAATGGATTCACTCCATCCATAGCTAGGCCTAGACATTATCTGGAAGGAGGTCGGCGCTGGGGTTGGATCAGGCCCCTCTCTGGTGCACCGTTCCCGTTGTCCTACGAGCGGCGTCTGCGTGATGGGCACCTCGCCTGTACTCTCTGGAGTGTGCACGATCCTCGTAGGGCCCTTGCCCCTCGGAAGTGACGAGATGTGCGTGCGTACGCATGGGAGCGTGGGCATTGGGAAAGAGACAATCCGATACAGCAGTAATACACAGGATGCAAATGAAGCTCAACGATACAACGGAAATGAAACTGAAGTCCACCAATAAAACTGAATGATACAATTATGCCGTTATAGTGTGGGCCGCTGATACAAAAAAACCGCTATAGTGCGGTGTGATGATACAAGATAAATGCCGCCACTATAGTGTGGATCGGCCAATGTAAACTAGACCCCTCGCTATAGTGCAAGAAATCGCCCACGGGATTCAGCTTCAGTCTTCACGGTCCAAGCTTTTCTTCCAACTTTACTTCGGTCCGTTCTTTTCTTCAAGTATCCTCTGCAATGGCCTTCCTTCTCTTTACTTCAGATTATCAGAAACCACATAAACCTAGAAAGACGTTCCATAAGGACAATCCACGGGGTGGGGCATCATGTTAGTACATTGAAATCTCATGATAAAAACCACATTAAGCTTAATTGTATGACATATACGCACATAGACATATGGATGAAAGTATCATGTGCATTTAAAAAACGTATGCATGGTCTCTTTAGGCTACACACAAACACTTTGATTTTTAGTTTTGGAAATCTTGTTTTCTATCTCTTTTGCTTTCCTTCTTTATTTCCTCTCCTCTTTCCTACTTCTCTTTTCTTCCCTCCATCTCTCTTTCCCACTTCTCTTTTCTTCCCTCCATTCTTTTCTTTTCCTTTTCTTTCTTTCTTCCTCCTATTTTCATTTTTCCTTTCTTTTGTTTTCTATCCTTTCAATTTTTTATTTATTTATTTCTTCTTTCTTTATTTATTTTCCTCTCTTCTTTTCTAGTCTTTCTTTTTCTTATTTTCTTTTATTTATTTATCTTCTTCATTTTTCTTTGTTGGCTTCTCTCTCTCTCTTCTACTCTGAAGATGCTTTAGCCGCCAAATCCCTCTCTCTCTCTCTCATTTCTACGCGCTACCACCGACCCTGACTCTCTCTCTCTCACTATCTATCTCTCTCTCTCTCATTTCTATTTCCCTCTCTGTCCATTTTTACTTATGCAGTGTTGTTCAACCAACTCTCTCTCTCTCTCTCTCCAGAGTCAAGAGCCACGCCTTCTCTCTCCTATTATCACGGATGCCGACTCTGCCACCTATCCCTCTCTCTCTATTTTGAGCATGCACGTGCACTTGCATCTCTCTGTCTCTCTCTCCTCCGGTCATCCATGTGCATATCTCTCTCTAGCCTGTTGGTGCGCCACCTGCCTCTCTTCCGATGTGTCAATAGTGCTGCGCACTTCTCTCCTGATGTCATCAATAGTAATCACAAATTCTCTCTCCATCTCTCTAGCGCATGATAGTTGTAGCCATCTTACGGTGTGAATCTCTCCCAAAAATCGCCCACTAGACCGGCTCTCTCATCTCTCTCCTGCGCGTTGTGCACCAGCAGCCGTGGGAGGGGAGGGGGGAAGAGAGAGGTCAAGATCTCTTCTCTCTCTCTCTCTCCTCTATCTCCTCTTTTGTCGGCATCTGTGCAAGTAATCATCAGTGCCGCCATCATCATCGACTAATTCCAGTGCATCTCTTTCTATCCCACCTGATTCTGGCGTCGTGTACCACTCTCACTGTGTGTGGACACGTACAACCATCAGTAGCACATCGTCCTGTACTCTGATTCTCTCTATCTACGGTGCCGCCTTAACCTCTATGTGCCTCTAGAAGCTACCATCTCTCTCTGTATCCCAGCAGCGCTTCTTCTGCAATTGCCAGCTCTCTCCACATGGTCAATCCTCTCTTTGTCTTGTGAGATTGCGATGTGGATTTCACCGACATAAGTTTCTCTCCCTGTTTCTACCCACGTGCATTCACAGCTCTACAGAGCCTGAAGATGAATATGAACAGAAATGAAGAAGAAGCATACCTGGAAAGATATTCCGTAAGGACAATCCATGGGATGGGGAAGAAACAAATGAATTTATACTTATTTATAGACCCTCCCTAGGGCTTTCCTGCTAGAACGTTCTAACCTCCTCAATGAACTTTCTATTTTTGGGTAGTTTTTAATTTTTCCTTAGACTAAGGTTTCAATTTCATACTGCATATTTACAGTTTTAATTGTCTTTAGGGTTTAACCTAGGCTAACTTCCAATTTCAAGGGTCCGACCTAGGGTTTTTGGTCGGGAAAATTAGGGGTTTGCTCACAATTAACTCAAGCTCATCAATTTAATGGTTTATTTACAATTTGGACCTAAAATCCAAGGGTTTCCAAGGGTTCAAGTCTAGTTTTCATGGGGTAAACTCGTGTTTCTAGTCAGTTTCAAGGGTGAAACCTAAGGTTTTCATGGGTCTAATGTCAGTTATTTACACACACAATTCTAATGCACATCTCTAACATGGTTTGTTATCACACAGGCAATCAAATCAGTCAAATCATGCACAAAATATACCCTCTTCAATCAAAACATCACACAAATCCCATAAAACAATGACCTTTTGAAAAAAAAATCATCACACTTCCCTGAGGGATTTCATCCCGACATTCGCCCCTGCTAAACCTGCACATCGTCTCGATGGGCCAACTTGCAAGATTCAACAGAAGCATATCAGGGTTCTTTTGAAAACTATTTTTACTTTTTATCTTTTTCTTTTCAAAAATCAGAGCGTGATCTCATGCACTCCATGCAGCTTTATAAAGATTACTACGAACTTTAGAAAATTAGGTAGATTCAAGCTTCACAAATATCATAGTATGTTTCTGCGTCTGCAATCTGACAAGTAATCACATGAATAAGTCGTTGGCTTTCTAGATCTTCTGTTCGTTCAATTGGTTCAGATCCAACTGCTCATTCTAAGTACTAGCATATACATATGTTTCTACTAACTCAGTTTGTAGAATATACCTCGATTCCCACTATTTATCTCCTACTTGTCCAACTCTCCATTAGATCTCTTTCTTTTTCCTTTTTCTTTTTCATTTTTTTTTCTTTTTCCCTTCATCTCAGCTTAGCATTTCGTTTTCTCTTTCATTTTCACAAATCGGCCTATGTCGAAATCGGGTGCGACTCATGGACTTGTCCGCCCGGCCAAGTTTACCCCACCTGTCTACCGACCCGACATAGCGCACGACATACACAACATCAGCCCTACATGAAATCAATGTCAGCTCGTGGCTCTGACCACCCGGCCATAGTGACTCCACCCGCCTCCCGACCCATGCAGGCGCATGACAACAGATAGGTTAGGCCTACAACGAAACTAGCATCAGCTCGTGGATCACCCGATCAAGGTGGTTCCACCCGCCAACTACCCCATCGCAGCGCACTAACAACATGCACATACATATAAGCTGGCTTGAGTATGAATGTCTTTCTATAAATCATGATCCATATGGAGGTAAGATCTCGTAAGAAATGAATAGTAGGATCCAAAGTTTCCCACTCACTAAGCGTTCAAATCTATCAGCATATACATGCACTCGGTCTAAGCATGCCATCACATTCCCAAGCTTTCACTCTCAAAATCTCTAGTCTGCTAACTAGTTCCATTCATATCTTCCTAGTCACTCATGCTTCATGCAAACCCATAATAGACATTTGCTATCTTCATTCTTCATCATTTTCATAAACTCATACATACCTTTATCACACTCACAAATGCAATGCATATGCTCTAACAAAAAGAAAACAGATCTCAAATTAAAAACATTTCACGTGATCATTTTAGTCCATCTTCATCATTGATTGATCCAGCTTCTCTTCAATTTCGATGGCCTATTATTCTTCATCAGCATCAGCATCAGTGTCATCAATACCCTCCAGCATCATAATCGTCATTCATCAATCATCATCATCATCAATCATCATCATCATCATTCATCAACATCAATCATCATCATCATCAATCACCCATCATCAATCCTCAATAATCATCATCATCATCATCATTAGCCATCATCATCAATCATCATGATCATCAATCATCATGATCATCAATCATCATGATCATCAATCACTAACATGTTCATCATCATCCATTATCGTAAACCATCATCGTGAATCATTAACATTCATCACTCATCTTCATTCAATAGTTCTTGATCATTCTTGTATGTTTCATTATGATTCTTGCTCAATCATCATTCAATATTTGCAAATATATCTTGGAAAGTTAGGTTTTTACTTCTCTTACTCTTTATCAAACTCTTAGAAGTCTTTGAAGTTGTCTTTATATTCCCCTCAATTTGTGCAATAATATCATCAAGCAATTGTTTTTCTGTTTTGTTAACTCGTTTACCAGATTTTCTATCTTCTTGAATTTCTTCTTTACTCTTTTCTAGTTCAATCTGTTTATCATAGTTCATTTGGGATTGTAATTTTGCAACTTTTTCTCGATCAAGTAGATTCTCAGTAGTTAAAATTTTTGGATCAAACGAAACATATACATCATGGTCTTTCTTAGATTTTTCTCTTTCAGACTCACTTTTATGATCAATTTCCATTTGTTCTCTTAATATCTGTTCAATATTTTGCTTCTGGACCTTTATTTGTCTACCTTTGGTTTCTTCAATGGATTTCTCTTGACTCTCAATAGATGTCATTCTTGTTTGTTCATCAGATTTACTATTCTCAAGTCTTTTTGGTTTCCACATCTTTTCAATTATCTTTGATCTAGTCTTAGTATCTTCAAAATATTCTTTCATTCCACCTTTTCCTACTTTCAAATGCAAAGATGAACCATCTTGGTATTTACAAATTTTACCCTTATGTTCTCTTACTAGTTTATGTTTGCATGCACTCTCATACGCTATGCAATCCCAGAACATATGTCCAAACTGATCGCACCAAAAGCAACGTATAGGTCTCTTCTCAACCCGACTTGATTTCCTAGGTATCACTCTAGGCGTGGGTCTTCTAAGTCCTAAAGACTGTTTGTGTGTAGATATGCCTTGGACTTTTACCTCATGCTCATTATCACATTTCAATACTTGTAGGTCATTAACTTGGTTTGTGAACATGTCAACCTTATTTCTCAATTCAGAAATCTCAGAATCCATTTTGTTTTTTAGGTCTTTAATACTTATGCCCATTAGCTGAATAGTGTCAGATATTGCATTTATAGTTTGCATTAGGGTCATAACAATACCAAACTTTGATTTTATAGATTCATTCGTGTTAAATTCTATTTCCTTAATTCGCTCTTCATATCTCCTAAACTGTTCCTCAAACATTTTGTTCATTTTTGTTTTCCTCTTCTTATGATCTAAGTTGAGAAGTAGATTCTTAACCTATGCGTCAATAGAAAAGTGCACACTCGTATGATCAAAACTCATGCAAAAAGTGGATGATCAAACTCAGATAGTCAAAAGCAATCTTTCTGTTCAAGTGTGTGGATCAATGCAAGAATTCAAAGAACTTGAAATGCTAGTACTTGGAGTGTCTGATCTGGCGTCGCGGTTCTTGTCTATCTTCTCAAGAAGTGGGTGGTGCGTTGTGGACGTGATCGCAATCTGGGTCGATCGGGTCCGGTCGTGGCACACAGGGTGTATGAAACTAATGAATGCTGGATGGTTTAAGGACATGAAAGTGAAATTAATGTTGAGTATGGAGAAGAGAGAGATGTTGAAATGATTATGGGAATGGGAAAGTAGGAGTGCAATTTAGATTTATGAACATGAATGATAAGAATGAAAGAGAACCATACACACGAATCAAATTTGGAAGGAAGAATGGTCCATTGAAGGAGCTTCTTAAACACTTCCTAATTCTAATTCATATGCATAGTCTTCTTTGTATGATATGTATGCATGACGTGAATAGATGGAATCCTTACACATAAAACAGTTTCGAAAGGAAGAATGGTCCAATATTGGAGCTTCTTATACACTTTCAGAAACTAATCAATATGTATGGGTATGTATGGTTTATATGCATGCAAGTGAATTATGATAATAGAGTTTACTCGCAAGCTCAAAGAAACATCCTCACTGGTTCAATGCAATACTGCAGAGCCTTCTCACACATAGAAGAAATAGAAGACATGTAAAAATACTTAAGAGATTGAGAGAGGAGATAAGAGACAAGTGACAAGTGACATGAATTAAAAGGATTTGAATTAAGGTACATGTATAAGATCGTCGTGGTACGTCAAGCTAGGCAGTCTACTGATCAAAGGTGGTTCCGACCCTCAAACCATGACAGTTCAACCGAATGTCACACGTAAGAAGGTGAGTTCCACTCCAGTGACCCTATGTCTGTCTAGGCTCGTAACGTCTAACTAAAGAAGTCTAAGACTCATTAAAATCAGCTCTAACTCACTCACACACTCCACCGAGGGTGAGTCAAGATAGAGATGCTAGTTTCAAGAGCCTATCCTAGATTGGAATTCTAACTTAAATTTGAAACTAGGTTCTATACTCATACTAGCTCACCTTGGATCCTCACTCGCTCAACCGAGGGTGATCGTCTCAAGAAAACTGTAAGCTAGCATGAGCCCTATGGATGCCTAACAATGATGCTCTAGGAGTTTTGAGGGGGGTTTATATAGTTTTTTGAATGAATTTGGGCCCTTAGATCTAGAGAAATCAATTCTCAACTCTAGGATCACTACTTTTGATTACAACCATTTGATTAATCAAATCAATGGCTTGGAATTGTTCTTTCTATCAAATGTAGTGTAAAGGAGTGAAATTTAGGCGCCCTCATTCTCCACCATTGGATCTGGGGATGATCTGGACCGTCGGATCAGTGCTGACATCAACTCGGATAAGATAAGCCACTATTTTTGGAGAAAAGCTGCATTATTGATCTTTGATTGTAAAAAATTATCTTCTTTTATGGAAAAACTCGTGGATCCTCCTTGCTTTAAGCATAAGTGCATCTCCACCCTTGAGTATGAGCTCATCTTGATCGTACAACATGGCTCAATCAGCATTCGCCATGTGGTAGCCCTTCAACCCTTCAATTTGCTTAAACTAGAAAACTGCGATGATCTTGAAAACTGGACTTTGTACTCTTTGATCGTCCAAATAGGCTTTGATGAAGATGAAACTTTGTAGGACTATGTTTCCAAAGATCTCGTTCAAGAATATGTAGAAAAAACTCCCATCTGAATCTCCCTTGTACAAGTTTGACTACATTTGGAAGCTTGCAAGGTGGCATTAAGGTGTCTAGGAAGCTCGGATAGTCTTGAAACTTTGTACAAATATGTAGCCGCATATGATCTTTATACATGCCAAACCATATGGCTAAGATAAATTTCTATACAAGAATTTGTAGGGTCAAACTAGAAAAATTACATTTTTACAAAATGAACATAGCATACCAATGTGCTACAAAATCCATTTTCTGCTGAAATTTGGGCTATAGACTGCCTTTGACAATCTTTACAAGTATATGAATTTTCATCTAATTTGGTGACAATGAAATTTTTGCCCTAATTTCCCAACTTTGACTAGCTTTGACCAGCTTTGACCGCTACCATGGACTTTCTTGATTTCTTTGAAACTTTGTATGTGACCTTCCTTTGACATCCTTGATGCATCCTGGACTTCTCGGGGAATTCTGGCTACCTTCACCAAATATGTTTTTTGTAGGCCTTCACAAGTGAGAGAGGAGAGAAAATCTCGACGACATTCGCCCCCACTAAACGTGCGATTCCTCCGGAAGCGCCACTCTAGCATCTGTGAAAAACAAAATGTTCCAGGCATCAAATTCTTTTATAGGCAACATAAGAAACATGGAAGGAAAATTGATTATATGCATGAATAAGTAGGTAACGTGACATGAATCAAAATTTGCATGAAAGAAAGAATTGAAACAGGCAACATGAATATGCATGAACAAATAGGCAACATATATGCAAATGAACAAGCAACATTGGCAACAAGGAAGAAAAAAATCAAGCATCAATATGAAGTGGAAGTGGATGTATTGAGTCGTTTTAAGCATCAGTTTCTCTCATCTTGAAGAAAATTTTGTACCTTTTTCATAAAGCAATCTACCTTAAATATGATTATAAACAAAGATTTAGGATTTTCAAGAGACAACTTTAATCTTTAGCTTATTTTAGATCAACTCCTTTCCTACATAAATATGAATATGCTCTTTCTCTAATAACATGCAAGGAAATCTAACTAAACTCCACTAATGCATAAATCTGCCTATATAGCCCGTGATTTATTCTACTATGCCTCTTTATCCTCCTTTGGCTTGCTCTTTTTTTTTTTTTTGATGATGATGATGATTCGGCAACTTTATGGTTACGATCACTTTTTTGGGGTGGAAGAAAGTGTAAACTTCTTGGTAACATGTAGCAATTTTTTTTTTTTTTTTGACGAGGAAAAATTAAACCCCGAGACAAGGTACAACCATTTTTGATGACAAAGAACAATCATTTAAACTCCGATACAAGTGCTGTGAGATGGACTAAGGATGTAGAAACATGCGATAGCAGGAGCTAGGATTTCAACAATTATGCTTTCGATACAGGATACATATGCATGTTTATATATGAAAGTCATGTCACCAGAATAAACCTCCAAATCTACATGCCCTATCTTTCCACAATCCTAGATTATAATCAATTTCTTAGTTACTACTTAAGATACAATTTTACACAAGTAGAGAAATCATCATTTGCCTTTTTTGACTCAAGTGATGTGGATATGCAATGCAATGCAAAGACTGAAAAAAAACATGCATGAAACAAGCATGAAAAAAAAATAGAATGAACTTGAAAAAAAACAAAGCAACATGAACTTGAAAAATTAATGATATTTTTATATGTTTTTTTATTTTTTTTCCTTTTTTTATTTATATTTTTATTTTTTATAACATGGATACTCCTGTTTATGAATCGGCCTCATTGTTGTCATCTTCTTCAATGTCCTCATCCAAAATGTACTCGTCATTATCACGTTTCTTGAATAGCTTTATCCTTTTACCTGCAATCAAAGTTTTTAGTGCAACACCATTTAATTCACAAAGAGCATACGTACCATTGTTGTTGACTTTTGATACAATGTATGGCCCAAACCACTGTTGAGTGAGCCTTTTGCATGCATCATATTGAGAGTCAAATGTACTATCATAAATGAGCACCCAATCTCCTACTTCAATTGGCTTAGGACGCAATCGATGAGTTTTATCAAAATAATGCTTGTTCTTCATTCTAGATTCTCTTAATTTTTCAACAGCATCATCAAGTCTTAATTTACCTTGTTCTAACTGTTTAATACGCAAACTCAAAAAATCATCAGTAGACATGTTTTCAGACCAAGGCAAATTTGACCATGCAGAAATATGAGACTGAATTGGAAACAATGGTTTTTGACAGTACATGAGTTCAGCAGGCATATATCCAGTGGTACGTGTGCATGTCATTCTATCTGCCCAAAGTGCAAAAGGTAAGAATTTAGGCCATTGTTTGATGTCACCGTTACATGCTTTAGATATGGCTTTCACAATAGGTGGATGCCCTCTCTCTATTTTACCATTGGCCTCTGGATTATATGCAGTAGTGAGAGACAAACGAATACCGTGATGCTCAAAGAACTCTTTAGCTTCTCTCGCATTTAACTCTCCACGATCGGCAACTACTTTCTCTATGTACCCAAAGCGACTTATGACATCTTCAAGCAAGAATTTGCAAACATTGTAAGTGTTCTTAGATCGTAATGCACGTCCCTCTACATGATTAGTTAAATCTTCTCTTGCAAGTACAATGTAACGCATTTTGTCAATACCTTTAGGCATAGTTACAAGATCTACTACCCACTTGTAGTGAATACAAGGTGGATAAGTAGGATGCAACGGATCTCTATGTTTGACTGATGAATGAAGTTGACACGTAGAACATGTAGAAACATAGCTACTAATGTCAACATACATCCTAGGCCAATAATAGGTACTTCTAATTTTTTCATATGTTCCAAAAAATCCTTTATGACCGGCCCATAATGTCTCATGCATTTCCTTCATTACTTGCAATTGAAGACCTCGTTTTCCTAGGACTCGTTGTGGATTCTTAACCTTACCCTTAGCATGTCTCCAAAGATAACCATTACATAGGAAAAAGTTATAAGCTTGTTTCCTAATGTTACGGAATCTATTCGTAGTCCAGCTTGGTAATGGTTGTAGTGTACTGAGATACTTTCCTATGTCTCTCCATTCATCTTCGTACTCAGACTCATGAAATTTCTCATACTCATATATATGTGGAACATAGTCAACTAAATTCACATTCTTTATTAGATCACTTTCAAGATCATCATCAAATCTAGCTCTCGATAACATATCAGCAACTGAGTTTGACTTACCTGAAATATGAACTAACTCAGGATTTATGAACTTAATATATGAGATCCATCTAAGCATGGCTATATTAGGAGATGAACAATTGGCTATCATTCCAATGAGAGGCAAACAATCAGTCTCAACTTTGACATTTGCACCAATGAAATATTCTTTGTCTGTTTTCAAAACTGTTACCATACCCCATAGTTCTCGTTTGATTTGTGGATATTTTCGTTGTGTTTCATGTAGAATTTTGGCACCAAACCTAATTGCATATCTATTCCCTTCACTATCATCTTGACTTATGACCCAACCTATACCAATAGGACTAGTATCAACAGTCAATATAATAGGTTTGTTAGCAGAATAGTCTACACACTTAAGGATGGGAGCTTTAAGCAATAATTTCTTCAATTTACGCATAGCTTGAGTGTGTTTGTCAGTCCAAATAAATTTTGTTTCTTCCTCAACAAGTCATAAAGACAATCAGCAACATGAGCAAAGTGTGGGATCCAAATAACATAAAAGGTGCAAGCACCAAGAAATCTACGTACCTTACTCACGTTGTTACATGTTTCAGAAATCTTGCTAATGGCATCAACTTTTTGTGGGTATGGCTTTTGACCATAATGGCCACATAAATGTCCAACAATAAGCACCTCGTTGACACCAAAAACAGATTTCTCTATGGAAAATGTGAGACCTACCTCTTCAAATCGCTGAAATATTCTTTCACAATCAGAGATATGGTCAAGAACAAATTTACGACATCCAGATGAATCTACAGTAATGTCCTTTACACGTTCCTCACTCCCTTTAATTGGAATATCATCAATGAATGGCATAGTTATATGAGGGATAAAGTCATGTAAGACCATATTCATAGCACTCATCATATGAGCCACATAATTAGTCGCTCCTTGAGGTAAAGTACACATTCGCACTAAGCCTAAAGGAGTTTTCATTGTGGTTATGTCACAACTATCAATTGCTAATTGGAATTGGTCATATCCAGAATATAGATCACCCATTGAATAGATAGAATGTCCTGAAAATGATTCAGCAAACTCATCTACAATGGGTCCTGTTCCTACATTCCTTATGGTGACTTTATTGACGGGTTGGAGATCTTGAATAAAACGTAGTTTCCCATTCTTTTTAGGCACAGTGAACCATCTGTTTGAGTAAGGTGCAAAAGATGGCTCTAAAATTCTCATGTTTATCTTCTCCTTAAGTAGTTTCATTAGCTTAGATAAGCGAGCCTTTGGAACAGGTATAGGACGAAGATTCCATGGAATATGTGGAATAGTAAAGATTATCATGGGTGCAACTAGCTTAGGATCTACACAACCAATCTCATGAGGATACATAGTAAAGGCTTTTCCATGGCTACGTATGACTCTCTCAAATTTATCTCTCTCTGCTGACAAAAGAAAGTCATCATCTCTACCAATTTTCACCTGTTTGATTGTCTCATCCGTGAATGTATCTCCTATGTTTTTCTTATCCCGAAGAATTGGATCATTTTTCACATCAATAATTTTTTCATTACTTCCTTGAGGTAATGGTTGAGCTATGGGTTTGATTTTTTTGTCTACAGTTTTGTACTTTGTTTCAACTAAGGCATCATGTGTTTGGTTAAATTTTGAGCACTTGTCAACATTGAGAGCATACTCTTGGATTAGAGCATACTCATCAAGGGAAGAAATCAGAATAATATGGGAATTAGAATTTTGTTGAAGACATAACTCTAACTCCTCAAGAGTAGAGAAACAATGAGATGTCTCAATCACATGCTCAATGTTCTCATCATGTTCCATGATTTTGTTGTTTTTATAATTTTTTTTGGTTTTTTGGATAAAAGACTTGGACAATTGACTCTTATGAAGAAAATCTAATCTAGAATGTGGAAAACAAAGTGACAAACTATTGTACATGTTGGTTGGATGCGAGATGTCAAACCAATATCCATTGTTGTCCCGCTCAACAATGGATTCTATCCGAAATTTTGATCATATGTAGCTCCAAACATGAATCGAGGTGCACAATCACTACAAGCATGCTCATGACCCTGAGTAACAATAGGTTTCTTTCTAATTGACAATCGATTCCTAGGATGATTCACTCCTACTGTCATGACTTGAAGTGATTGCATTCCATCCTTAGACTTGAATCTAGCAAAGGTAGACCCATCATCCATGGCTTTAGTTTCCATACGACTCTCACAAATAAAGGGTTGACCTAAGAGAACTTCATAGGAGCAGTTATCTTGAATAAAAAAGTGAAATTCTTTTGTGATTCCTCCTATGGATATGGGCACACTAGCACAAGCTCCATACAGGGTACCTACACCATTATCTGCAGTTCTCATACGCCATCCATAATCTTTATCTATGGGCCATCGAAACTTATCATAGACTTCTCTTGAAATCACATTGATTTTAGAGCTGGAATCTACTAATGCATTTACAGTGATAGTGTTCTTATTATTTCCTATTTTAACATGCATCTCTGATGTACCTCTAGACCAAAATGTTCTTTTAAAGTGACTTTCAGGATTGTTTTCATGATTTTCATGGTCAGGTTGAATAGGTCCTAAGAAATTTTTATTAACATTTACTTCATCATCATCAAAGTCCTCTTCATCAGATTCATCAAAGTTTAAGGCTTCATTCATAGCTTGATCTTGATCTAGAGAATCTTGCATCTCAGTATCTAGATTAAGCGGAAACCTCTTCCTTTTAATTAGGCCGATAAAGTTATCTTTAAAAACAGGCTTTGCAATAGAGAAAACTTGTTCTAAAGACATAGTCACTTGACTCTTAAGCAAAATGTCATCTAAAATCTCCATAGGATCTATTTTTCTCTCAATTTTTGAAATCAAGATGGCTTTAGGTTTTCTCTTTGGTTTCTTTTGTTTTTGCTCAGGGTCTTGTTTTTGTTCATGTTCTCGTGTTTGGTCTTTAGTTTGTTTTGATTGTTCTTGTTTATCTAAAGGCTTTGGTTCTATTTTTCTTTTGTTTGTCTTCTTCCCTTTTTGTTTCTCCTCTTGTTTTTGTTCATTGGGTTCTGATTCTTGTTTTTTATCTTTGGATTGTGATGTTTCTCCTTGCTCTGTGATTGTTTCTATTCCCTCTGAGGTTTGTTTTCGAGTCACTCTTCTTTCACTAGGCTCAGCTTCATCTCTTTTTCGTTTTTCTTCTACATTGGATATGTGAGAAATAAGAGATTGATCTTCTATCGGTGACTCCCAAGCCGTTATTCTCCTAATCTCATCCCGTGCTCTTACTAAAGCCTCTATGGAAAAATCACCTTTCCTTTGTGGGTTTACTTGATTCTACTTGTTGTTCATCAAGAGCTTCTAGTTTGACTCCTCTAGTTCCTATGTCCATTATGGTTATATTTTCATAATGTTTTTTCATTCCTCCCTTACCATAATTTCCTTGCAAAGGTAGCCTAGATCGATAGTCACAGATTTTCTTGTCTATGTCTATTACTAGTCGTTGCTCCTTAGCAGCCTTCAATAATTCACAATCTCTCAAAAAGTGCTCTAACGAATCACACCAAGGACACCTACGAGGGCCACACACAAAACCATTTTGATTTTGAGGATTTTGATTAACTTGTGGTGGGAAATTTTGAAATTGAGGATCTTGTTGATAAGGTATTGCTTGAACAGGATAATTAGGATTTTGAAAATGCAATTGATGTATTTGAGGAGCTTGGGGAGCAACATGTGGTACTTGAGGTGCAAGAGGAGCTTCCATATTATAAGGTTGATGATTTTGAAAATTTTGATTTTGAGGATTTTGAAAAGCTATTTGAGAAGCTTGAGGATACAGGTTTTGATACATTTGAGGATTTTGCACATGAGGATGAGGATTTTGCATTGAAGGATTATGCATTGGAGGATTATGCATTGGAGGATTATGCATTGGAGGAACTTGATATGCTTGAGTAGGAGCTACTTGTGGATTTTGATTGGTAGCTATAACATGTTGATTAGGCTCTTGAAAAGTCATTGGGTTCATTTGATTTTGGAAAGTTTTGGTGTAATTAGATTGTAAAGCATCTATAGTCTTGGCCAAATTGGATTGTGTAGCAATAAGACTTTCCATTTGCTTAGTGAGAATATCCACTTGAGATTGTTCAACTACACTTTTATTTGGCTCTACTTTAAAACCTTTATTAGGCTCCATCATTTGAGGAATAGGAGTAGAGTCAAAAAGCATAGCATGGGATTGTTCTCTAACTTGCTCCTTAGTTTGTGGAAGGCTAGCTTGAGGAAGACTAGTTTGCTCATAAAGCATGGATTGTCTTTGATGTCTATGGGCTACAGCCTCTACTACTTTACACACTTTTTTCCAATTGTCAGTAAGACCATAGCGCTTATCTGGTTCTTCTAATCGCCGTTCAACTTCCCTACGAGTTTCAGGATGAAGAAGCTTAAGAAAATTGATCACAAGATCAGGTTCCAAAGTTATCATATCCTCATCAGGAAGTTGTTCATAGCGTCTAATATACTCATTTTGTAAGTGAGTAATAGAGCTACTAGGCTTTGGAGAATTGACCCATCGTAAGAATCCATCTCGATTATGTTGGCTATAATCTTCAAGATAGAATTCTTTGAGCATCTCCTTTCTAAAATCACTCACAGGAAGACTATCATATTGAGTGACACGGTTTATGATAGAGCTATCAACAATTCGTTCAAAGAATGATATCAAAAGATCTTTGGGAAGACCAAAAATCATAGCTTGCTCTTCAAACAAATCTAAGTAGCTTGTGATGTTGATGCCATTGAGTTTTCCCTTCTCTCTCAACATAGAAGAGACTATTCTTTGGCCTTGTTTCTCAACAATAAGGGATTTGAATCCTTCCTCCATCTTATGTGAATAAGCAAGTGATGCACGATGCTCTAGATCTCTCACAAATGCATTTACTTCACGACAAAGATGTGCACGATACTGTGAGAAATCCAGTGCAACACTCAAGACTGATGATGATGATATGATGAGGATGAAAAATATGAAACAAAGGATATGGATCACAACCTCCCAACAAGATCAGAAGCAAATGCCATGAAGCGTTTCACGTCAGGTTCAAATGTGGAGGTGATCGCAATCCGGGTGGATCGGGCCCGGTCGTGGCACACACAGGGTGTATGAAGCTAATGAATGTTGGATGGTTTAAGGACATGAAAGTGAAATTAATGTTGAGTATGGAGAAGAGAGAGATGTTGAAATGATTATGGGAATGGGAAAGTAGGAGTGCAATTTACATTTATGAACATGAATGATAAGAATGAAAGAGAACCATACACTCGAATCAAATTTGGAAGGAAGAATGGTCCATTGAAGGAGCTTCTTAAACACTTCCTAATTCTAATTCATATGCATAGTCTTCTTTGGATGATATGTATGCATGACGTGAGTAGATGGAATCCTTACACATAAACCAGTTTCGAAAGGAAGAATGGTCCAATATTGGACCTTCTTATACACTTTCAGAAACTAATCAATATGTATGGGTATGTATGGTTTATATGCATGCAAGTGAATTATGATAATAGAGTTTACTCACAAGCTCAAAGAAACATCCTCACTGGTTCAACGCAATACTGCGGAGCCTTCTCACACATAGAAGAAATAGAAGACATGTAAAAATACTTAAGAGACTAAGAGAGGAGACAAGAGACAAGTGACAAGTGACATGAATTAAAAGGATTTGAATTAAGATACATATATAAGATCGTCGTGGTACGTCAAGCTAAGCAGTCTACTGATCAAAGGTGGTTCCGACCCTCAAACCATGACAGTTCAACCGAATGTCACACGTAAGAAGGTGAGTTCCACTCCAGTGACCCTATGTCTGTCTAGGCTCGTAACGTCTAAATAAAGAAGTCTAAGACTCATTAAAATCAGCTCTAACTCACTCACACGATCCACCGAGGGTGAGTCAAGATAGAGATGGTGGTTTCAAGAGCCTATCCTAGATTGGAATTCTAACTTAAATTTGAAACTAGGTTCTATACTCATACTAGCTCACCTTGGATCCTCACTCACTCAACCGAGGGTGATCGTCTCAAGGAAACCGTAAGCTAGCATGAGCCCTATGGATGCCTAACAATGATGCTCTAGGAGTTTGGAGGGGGGTTTATATAGTTTTTTGAATGAATTTGGGCCCTTAGATCTAGAGAAATCAATTCTCAACTCTAGGATCACTACTTTTGATTACAACCATTTGATTAATCAAATCAATGGCTTGGAATTGTTCTTTCTATCAAATGTAGTGTAAAGGAGTGAAATTTAGGCGCCCTCATTCTCCACCATTGGATCTGGGGATGATTTGGACCGTCGGATTAGTACTGACATCAACTCGAATAAGATAAGCCACTATTTTTGGAGAAAAGCTGCATTATTGATATTTGATTGTCAAAAGTTATCTTCTTTTATGAAAAAACTTGTGTCCTTGCTTTAAGCATAAGTGCATCTCCACCCTTGAATATGAGCTCATCTTGATCGTACAACATGGCTCAATCAGCTTTTGCCATGTGGTGGCCCTTCAACCCTTCAATTTGCTTAAACTAGAAAACTGCGGTGATCCTGAAAACTGGACTTTGTACTCTTTTACCCTCCAAATAGGCTTTGATGAAGATGAAACTTTGTAGGACTATGTTTCCAAAGATCTCCTTCAAGAATATGCAGAAAAAACTCCCATCTGAATCTCCCTTGTACAAGTTTGACTACATTTGGAAGCTTGCAAGGTGGCATTAAGGTGTCTAGGAAGCTCGGATAGTCTTGAAACTTTGTACAAATATGTAGCCACATATGGTCTTTATACATGCCGAACCATATGGCTAACATAAATTTCTATACAAGAATTTGTAGGGTCAAACTAGAAAAATTACATTTTTACAAAATGAACATAGCATATCAATGTGCTACAAAATCCATTTTCTGTTGAAATTTGGGCTATAGACTGCCTTTGACAATCTTTACAAGTATATGAATTTTCATCTAATTTGGTGACAATGAAATTTTTGCCCTAATTTCCCAACTTTGACCAACTTTGACCAACTTTGACCGCTACCATGGACTTTCTTGATTTCTTTGAAACTTTGTATGCGACCTTCCTTTGACATCCTTGATGCATCCTGGACTTCTCGGGGAATTCTGGCTACCTTCACCAAATATGTTTTTTGTAGGCCTTCACAAGTGAGAGAGGAGAGAAAATCTCGACGACAGCGTCGAGGATCACCGGGCAACTGGCTCGCTTCATGTCGGGTTCAGGTGTCTGGAAGAAGGAGGTCGGGTAGGAAGCTGGCGCTAGGGTTGGATCAGGTCCCTCTCTTGTGCATCGTTCCCGCTGTCCTACGAGCAGCGTCTACGCATTAGGCACCTTGCCTGTACTCTCTGGAGTGTGCGCGATCCTCGTAGCCTCCCTTGCCCCTCGGAAGTGACGAGATGTGCGTGCCTACGTGTGGGACCATGTGCATCGGGAAAGAGACAATCGGATATAGCAGTAATACACGGGATACAAATGAAGCTCAATGATACAACGGAAATGAAACTGAAGTCCACCAATAAAACTGAATGATACAATTATGCCGCTACAGTGCGGGCCACTGGTACAATAAAACCGCTACAGTGCGGTGTGATGATACAAGATAAATGCCACCGCTACAGTGCGGATCAATAATGTAAACTACACCCCTCTCTATAGTGCGAGAAATCGCCCACGGGATTTCGCTTCAGTCTTCACAGTCCAGGCTTTTCTTCCAACTTTACTTCGGTCCGTTCTTTTCTTCAAGTATCCTCCGCAATGGCCTTCCTTCTCTTTACTTCAGATTATCAGAAACCGCATAAACCTGGAAAGATGTTCCGTAAGGACAATCCACGGGGTGGGGCATCATGCTAGTACATTAAAAACTCATGATAAAAACCACATTAAGCTTAATTGTATGACATATACGCACATAGACATATGGATGACAGTATCATGTGCATTTAAAAAACGTATGCATGGTCTCTTTAGGCTACACACAAACACTTTGATTTTTGGTTTTCGAAATCTTGTTTTCTATCTCTTTTGCTTTCCTTCTTTATTTCCTCTCCTCTTTCCTACTTATCTTTTCTTCCCTCCATCTCTCTTTCCCACTTCTCTTTTCTTCCCTCCATTCTTTTCTTTTCCTTTTCTTTCTTTCTTCCTTCTCTTTTCACTTTTCCTTTCTTTTGTTTTCTATCCTTTCAATTTTCTTTATTTATTTATTTCTTCTTTCTTTATTTATTTTCCTCTCTTCTTTTCTAGTCTTTCTTTTTCTTATTTTTTTTATTTATTTATCGTCTTCATTTTTCTTTGTCGGCTTCTCTTTCTCTTCTACTCTGAAGTTGCTCCAGCCGCCAAATCCCCTTCTCTCTCTCTCTCTTTCTCTCTCTCTCTCTCTCTATCATTTCTATGCGCTACCACTGACCCTGGCTCTCTCTCTCTCTCTCTCTCTCTCTTCTCTCTCTCTCTCTCTCTCTCTCTCTCTCTCTCTCTTCTCTCTCTCTCTCTCTCTCTCTCCCTCTCATTTCTATGTGCTACCACCGACCCTGGCTCTCTCTCTCTCTCTCTCTCATTTCTATGTGCTACCATCGATCCTGGCTCTCTCTCTCTCTCGCTCTCTCTCTCTCTCACTCTCTCTCTCTCATTTCTATTTCCCTCTCTGTCCATTTTTTACTGCGTAGTGCCGTTCAACCGACTCTCTCTCTCTCTCTCTCTCCACAGTCAAGAGCCACGCCTTCTCTCTCCTATCATCATGGATCCCAACTCTACCGCCTCTCCCTCTCTCTCTCTCTATGTTGCGCATCCACTTGCACTTGCATCTCTCTGTCTCTCTCTCTCTTCCGGTCATCCATGCGCACATCTCTCTCCAACCTGTTGGTGCGGCACCTGCCTCTCTTCCGACGTGTCAATAATGCTGCAGACTTCTCTCCTGATGTCGTCAACAGTAATCACAACTCTCCATCTCTCTAGCACGTGATAGTTGCAGCCATCTAACGGTGTGAATCTCTCCCGAAAATTGCCCACTCGATCGGCTCTCTCATCTCTCTCTTGCGCGCTGTGCGCCAGTAGCCGTGGGAGGGGAGGGGGGAAGAGAGAGATCAAGATCTCTTCTCTCTCTCTCTCCTCTATCTCCTCTTCCATCGACATCTGTGCAAGCAATCATCAGTGCCGCCATCATCATCAACTAATTCCAATGCATCTCTCTCTATCCCACCTGATTCTGGCGTCATGTACCACTCTCACTATGTGTGGACACGTACAACCATTAGTAGCACATCATCTTGTACTTTGATTCTCTCTCTCTACAGTGCCGCCTTAACCTCTATGTGCCTCCAGAAGCTACTATCTCTCTCTGTATCCCAGGAGCGCTTCTTCCGTAGTTTCCAGCTCTCTCCACATGGTCAATCCTGTCTTTGTCTTGTGAGACTGCGATGTGGATTTCACCGACATAAGTTTCTCTCTCTGTTTCTACCCACATGCATTCATAGTGCTACAGAGCTTGTTTCTTCTCTCCCTGTGACATGCCATCTTTTGCACGGAGTTCCCTCCATGGGTTTCTTTCAAGCAAGTTTACTCTATTTAAAAGGAAAATCTAATGTCCCAAACCTAATGGAGAAGGAACCCGTGAAGAAAGCAACTACGATGGAAGAAGAATACTATCTCGCAAGCTCTTTAGAATCTAGTTGAGAAGCTCCTAAATGATCGTTTCTCTCTCAATGCACTACCAAAATGAATGAACAAGAAGATGAATATGAACAGAAATGAAAAAGAAGCATACCTAGAAATATGTTCCGTAAGGACAATCCACGGGGTGGAGAAAAAACAAATGAATTTATACTTATTTATAGGCCCTCCCTAGGACTTTCCTTCTAGAACGTTCTAACCTCCTCAATGAACTTTCTATTTTTGGATAGTTTTTTATTTTTCCTTAGACTAAGGTTTTGATTTCACACTAGATATTTAAAGTTTAAATTGTTTTTAGGGTTTAACCTAGGATAACTGCCAATTTCAAGGGTTTGACCTAGGGTTTTTGGTCTAGAAAATTAGGGTTTTTCTCACGATTAACTCAAGCTCATCAATTTAATGGTTTATTTACAATTCAAACCTAAAATCCAAGGGTTTCCAAGGGTTCAAGTCTAGTTTTCATGGGGTAAACTCGTGTTTCCAGTCAGTTTCAAGGGTCAAACCTAAGGTTTTCATGGGTCTAATGTTAGTTAGTTACACAGACGGTTCTAAGGCACATCTCTAACATGGTTTGTTATCACACAGGTAATCAAATCAGTCAAATCATGCACAAAATATACCCTCTTCAATCAAAACATCACACAAATCTTATAAAACAATGAACTTTTGAAACAAAATCATCACACTTCCATGAGGGATTTCATCCCGACAATGTATGGATCGAGCCTCATTAGAAAACTCTGATCACTTACTATCTATGTGCTTCCAAGCATCAGAGTCAGCAGGCACTCACATTACATTATCTGTAGACCTGCTCTTTGTATGCCATGACATTAACTCAGCTACAGATTTGCATCTAAACATGTTCTTAATTCGTGGAATGATAGGAAAGTGGCGAAGAAACTTTGCGGGGATTGCTTCGCCTACAACGTCTTCTCTAAATCTATTTGCTCCACACTTTGGACATACGTGGAGATGCTCATACTCATTCCGAAAGAGAATGCAATCATTCGGACAAGCATGACTTTTAGTATAATCCATTCCAATGTACTGTAAAAGTTTTTTCGCATCTCCACATGTTGGAGGCATATCATTGCCCTTTGGCAAAAATTGATCTTTAAGAAGCCTGCAATAAGCAATTAAAACAATATTAATAAATAAAGTTATTGTGCTACAAAAATGAAAGCCAATTTGTTCTTAACTTACCTAAACAATTCAGTGACACTACTATCTGACCATCCATAAATGGATTGCAGATTGAGCATCGCGAGTGATGCACGTAGTACATATATCTTTGCTTCATTGTAAAGTAGTAAACGAGCTAGTCTTTGCATGTTTTCATATTCTTCATCGACTTCTCATCGTGGAATTTTTGTTGTGACCATGAAACTCTCGACATCTTCTCCACCATCATGATCTTCGTCCATCTCATAAAATGCTTCAAGCATCTCTTCGATATGTTCATTCTGTGTAATATTATTAGTACTTGCTTGTAAGTCTAAGTCCTTTTTTGCTCTCTTTTGTCCACAAGAGGTTACCGGCGCAATGTCGTTTGGGTCCATCTACACACGTGGAGGACCATGCGAATGATAGCGTAGGTTTTCCAGTCGACTCCTATCAAAGGATCCATACTCTCTAAC